>NW_019379471.1:208433-435901 GCF_000648655.2 Copidosoma floridanum | reverse complement strand
GGGAATTCTCTCTCTTTTTGCTCAATCGCGAACTTGGGTCTTTTTGATTTTGGCGCCGATTTTGTTGATCCATTTGAGGAAAGCTAGGCTACCTATATGCAGACGTGACTGGTCTCCTCTTTGCGGAACGAGGAGCAGCTACTTTCTCTCATGAAACTCTCGTATAACATAATACCTATATATACATCTGCAAGAAAGCAGCGCATCGTCGAGCACGGTAATTTTCAAATTCAAACTTTTGCGCGATCGCTATTTCAATGTTCCTTTGATGTTCGTGCTCGTGTGTTATTGAAATATAATGGACGTTTACCACCAACGAACGAGTTTCAATGTATACAAGACATTAGTTGCAGGAGCATCGCAAAAGTTATTAATTTTCCTAATCCGAGCTGATTTGCATCGAAAGGATCGAGCCTGAAAAAATTGCACGTCCGATGAAAATTTCACGCTCGTGGATTCATTTCCTGCCGAATGCGCTGCAAAGCGTATACACACAACCATCATTACGAGCATACATGAAGGCAGTACACCTCTCCCCGTACAATTTATATTCCAGCCCATGGTTGTAGTACCTATAATAAAGATGCATCAGTTCGAGTAGGTACGTCGCAAATGTATAGCGTAAGAAATACGAGAGCAGCGCAAAAATCAATTCCCGACCGATCGCGAAAGAAATTGGTGATAAATTTTGCCACGTTACTCCCCACTATGTGCGGCGCACCTTCTTAAAATCAATTTATCAGTCAGCTGGAATCAATTGGTTAGAGCAACCACATCCTTTCCGAGACCCTCAAAGCGATTACTTTCGTTCTCGGCGGCGCTGCTCTTGTGAGAACAACTGCTCGTTCGATCGGGTCTACTTTATTTTTTGAGGGGGAAAAAAAAGACAAGTGAAACTTTAAATTTACGTCCCCCAAGCTATGGAAACGCGACATGGTAAATAGTGTGCATACGTGCACTTGAATGGAAACCGGTTAACTAAGCGATGTAAAGGAGGCGTTGCTCGCGCACGTGTGCCCCTCTGCGATACACTTGGATTCCCACACGTGCCGCACAATAGAGTTCCATTGAAAGTTAAGATTCGATGCACCTGTTGAGGGGGAAAAATAAAGAAAGAATTACATAAAGATGAAAAAGCTGTTTGAATTGTGACTAAATTGCAGTAAGTACAATGCATTACCTTTACAAAGGTTTGTCGAAGATTTTGATACGTAACTGTGCAGAGATAAGCGACTAGTCCAGACCAAAGTAATCTCAACCTGTTTAATCACGGCAAAAATTCTTCCTCACGAAAATCGAGCCCAACAGGGAATGACGCAACCTTCCACGACTCCGTTGTCGCGTCCATGGTTTGCCGATTTTTTTTTTTTTTCCAACTCATACGCCACGTATCTTCGTTTCAGATCGCAAGGCTATCTTCGTAGAGAAAACAAGAAGAAAACAAACGCCGCGAGGGCCAACTTTTTACGTAAGCGTAACTTTTTGCGAGCGCACGCTCGGATCGTAACTCTGCGGTTATCGCGAAACGCGTGTTAATTTGCAGAAAGCAAAACTATTCACTCGGTGTGGGTACAAAAGAGTGCAATTAACGTTACGGCACGTAGGTACACTTTATTACGAATTTTTGCTTCGATAAGAAACAGTCTCGAAAAATATCGAGATCCATCACAAAATAAAGGAGTAAATAAAATCTGTTCACATATGTGTGCACGTGCACCTTCTCTCTATACTCCGTATTCACCGTAATGTATTTCATTGCTCAACGATATATGCACGGCGAGCGCACGAACAAGAAAGATCTTTGCACAATCATCACCTGCACTCACAGAAGTACTCGCTTCCTCTAACTTTTCCCTGAGCGCATTGCTACCACTGCACTATACGTATTGTATAGATGTACGCTTGTTTCCCCTTGCCGGTGCGCTCACCACCTAATCTGGGTCATAAAATTATACGCACCGGCGTATTGAGCGCTCGATCGATCACAGAGAACTGAACGAAGTGACATTCGGGAGAGAGCTACATGTGCACCACTTACTATGAAGTACAAGAGTTACGTTGGCACATGGTGAATGTCTCATGGCTGACCTCCCTGGGGGTCAAATGAAAATATTTATATGGACGCACGTGACCAGCGCACCCACAAGTGTATACACACATACCGACGACCCGAGTGATCGTGCCGAGAAGTTTGTTTGTTTGTCTATGCATGGTTTTACAAAGCAAATTTATTTTACTGTCACCTTATGTGTTTACGGACAAAACACGCGGAGCGTATACCTTTCACTGTGGAAGTATATGTATACGAACGGCGAGATGAAACATTTTTAAGGTCACCTACCTATGTATGCAAGACAATGAGAGAGAGAGAGATTAGCTATAAGACACGCACTTTATTTATTTCGAGTTTGTTTTCCAAACAGGTAGGTATATGTACAATACGGTATCTGTACACCCAACTCTCTTTCTCTCTCGCTTGACCTTTTGTACACGGAGATTACAAGAGATACGTGTATATTTGCGTAAGGCTGAGAATAGCTGCGACAGCTCTTACGTAACCCGTTATCGAGTCACGTTGCGAAGTGATCGTCAGCGGAGGAGTCGTGTATAGCTTGCGTTTCTTTGCTTGGCAGCTTTGACGCTCCCACGCGACAGGTGTACGAGCTCGTGAATCAAGCCGAATGAAGGAGGGTGCAGTTTAGCTGGAAATTAATTTGACACCACCCCCCGAATCTCAACGTCTTACCGATCGCCTGGACGAAAAAAGGATATACTTATGGCCGGGTTATCGAAACGTATCGTAAAAATCCACTTACCGATTTGTATCTCCCGTAGACGCGATTTGTGTGCCCCAACAGTTTGCAAAGTATAATCGCTTCGCTCCGTATGTAAATTGAAGCACTATATGTGGACGCGATATCTCGTTCGAGGTGTATATGTCCACACGGCAGATAAATGGCCCGCGAAGCGTGAGTGACACGGGGTCTCTAGGGGCACGCGAGAGAGTGCCATTGTGAGATATTCTGTACCGAGTACGGCGTTGTGTGTGCACATTCACGCGTCCATTTACAATTACGCGAGGGATATTTTTTTTTTTTTTTTTTTTTTAAGGAAAACGAGTTCCTTTTCGTACCGAGAGAGTGTCGTATATGTAGAGCACCGATGGGTGATTAATTTCGACATCGAGTGAGTAGGTACTGCGTAGCTAGTAGCGGCGATCGAAAATGTTTTTCCCCTGGCATGAAATTCGGATTGTCCTTTGGTAACCACTGTAGATTGCAAAAATTCATTGAAACGTCACTTTCTACTTTTAAATTGGTTCGTGCAACTCGGAGCGTGTTTTCCGCCAAAGCCCATGTAGGGTATACAGCTGTCGAAGGGAACGCTCTCGAGCTACGGGAGTCAATAACCTACTCCCGAGAAAATCTACAATACTTGTACTCTCCGTAGAACTTTTCTCCTACAAACACCACTGTACCGTGTAATTATATTCACGACTCAACAAAGATGTACTTACAGCCAACAGAATGTTATACAGTGTACAAGGGCACATTGTTCAGCAAAGTAGTTGCGTACCAGTGTGCGTAACGAGAGTGAACGAGAACGCAAAAACTCATAAGATTAAGTACCGAAACGATCGATGCATCGGTTAAGGGATATTCCATGATAGACTCGATGATACATTGTATTGTATGATATTAATACGTACGCGAACGGAGATGTCAGCGAGGCATATATCTGTTCCGCTTCGAGGAAGAAGAAGATGCCAGGGTGTCGTATGAATCGGCAAAAATCAGGCATTGAAAAAAAAAATATGTATATATATATATATGTCAGAGCACGTGTACCATTCACGTGCACAATGAGTAATGAGTAATGACGGGTAATTAGCCCATGGCTGTGAAATGACTTGCGCAAGTAGGTCCACGAAGCCTGATGCTGACACTCTCTCTCTCTCTCCATTGTCTGTTGATTCGTTTTTTTTTTTTGTCGCAAACTTTTTCGAGTAAAACAATTGTAGTGAGGGACACTTTGCGACTTGGCTTTGAAGAATTTTAGGTACGACCACTCTGCAGGAGTACCATTAGTTTTTGAGACAGAAAAAACATGCTAGTCAAATCTTTCCGTGTAATCTGACTTGACTTGTGATTAGAGAAGTTTAATCAAAAGTAAAAAAAAAAAATGCCAAGTTTTTAAATACAGAACTCCAAAAGAGAAACGTGTACGGTACTTTCACTATGATCTCACTAATTGTCTCTATGATGTTAAAGAGACACTTACACTTGGCAGAAACAGAAGAAATAACTTGTATCTGAGGACAGAAATAAGTAAAGTAACAAACTCTCTTGATAAAATTAGTAGTAACATTATTACTTTGAATTGAAGTTGATCCTTTTTTTTTGTTGTGCAAACACCAAAATTTGTAGGGCAGCATTTTTTTCGTACGCTAAATGTCCAACCTGTTACGAGAATCTGGCGAAAAGTAATGGAATTAAGCCACGACAACGTGTGATGAATCATTAGAAGGTTTTAATTGATTGCTACGAAATTTAATAAGCTACATTTATACTGCACAGTGTCTACTTGTATATCCTGGGCTCTAAATCACTTTGTTGGCTCTTTCGTCTGTCAGAGCCATCACAGACACGTGTACGAGTGTCTCATCAAATCATCGTGGGCATTTCATCTTTTACGTGCACGTGTGACAGAAAGGGCACGCGTGTGCATGGACACTGTATGCTCGACATCAAAAAATGCTGATACCTTATGACTATATAAAAATGTATTTTCCATAAACTATTTAGACAAAAAAGCAAACATCGCCTCTATCCCCGATGTATATATATGAACCCAAAAATAGCCCCTATCCCACGGTCAGCGCTGCAGCATCCAGTCTTTTTTTTAATTAAACGAGCGCTTTCAGCTTCAATTGAGCAAACGTCACGCGCAAGCTCCGCCCAAAGAAAGTGGAAAGGCTAAAGTTTCGAAAATAAGTCCCTAAAGTGGCCTGAGGTCGCACCTATCCGCCCATCGCCTCTCTCTCTCTCTCTCTCTCTCTTTCACGCGTGAAACTTGATAATCTCAGCCAAGAGATGCCACAGGGCTCTAACGAGCTGCTGCTCGGCGTGTGACTCCCGTAACGCACTCGTCGTTAAAATTCCGTCTCGGCTGAAAAACAGGAGGCGAGATGTACATCGTCCCGCGTGCATTGGACTGCCCACGTGCCATTAGGTCGGTAGCAGCTACCGTTGCTGCTGCATCAATTTCGTTATTATTGTTATTATGATGATGATGAGTATTGCACGCACGCGATTGGGAGCGTCTCGTGCGGCAAGAGGCGGAGGAGGGGACCTGCCGGCAGCGGATGCAACTGCCTCGTCAAGGCTCCCGGTCGTCTATATTTAACGGGGGGAGGGGGCTCTGTTATTGTTACGTGAGTGCACGTCAAGTTCACGGCACTCGATGAAGGACACGTTTTAGTGATGGCTTGGCTGAAGAAAGACATCTCTTCGTCTCCTCTCGTTGTTTGAAAAAACGTTGACAGAGTCGTCGAAAAAAAAACTAGTAGAACCAGACGATTTTGGGCAGACACGTTATTTTGTTTCACTGCACACGGAGCGTTGATTCGATGCAGTTTATGGAAGTATATAAAGGAAATCAATTAATGGAGAGCACGTGTAATATACTTTATTTGGTTATGGGCAAACGAGTGCTCTCTCACGCGTGGGTGCTAAAGTTCCTCGACGATCTTTTTCGTTTGTTACTTGGAGTACAAATACCTGGCTTTTTTTCACCATCCCGAAACGGCGCAGGAATTGAGTGGATAATCGTGTTTTGCGCCAACGTGCAGGATGAATAATAGCACTGCAAGCGCTCGTTAAAGGAGTACTTCTAATGTACGCATGCACTGGTGTTTGCCTTCCAACGTTTTTAGGAGCTTGACTTGCTCAAGTATCGCTTCTCACGTGACGTTATGCATTACGTGCACTTTTGTTCGGATCCACTTTTTTTTTCGCTCTTCGATTGCGTAAATTGTACAAGTATACATTGCTCAATAACAGAGGGATCTCGCGTCGTCCCATTGTTCGATAGGCATCTTGACTCGTGTGCGGGATGCGCCGAGCGGAAATTCGCGGTCGCGCCGATCGCCGATCTGTATCGAAAAACCAGCCGTCGAGACGGAAAGTGAGCAGTGCTCCGCGACTCGACGGCGTCCCGTAAATTATATACACCCGTGGCGCGCGTCTCCTTCCACGAAGTTAACCGCGCGTCGAAGTTGTTGCTCCTTTACCCGCTTCCCCGTTTTGCACATGATGTATACATACATGCAACACGTGCGAATGCGAGAGATGAAGAGGCCGCCTCCGCGAGCTAATTACGCGACTGTGTCTAATTGCATATACGTCTCCTTTTCGGCGTCTCGTGCAATTATAACTCGCGTGGAGGAAACGATTTCGGCTCCGCGTGGCGTATACGTGAGACACGGTTAGCTCGCGCTATGCGTTACGTCGCTGATTTACGAGTGTTGGCTGCTTGGGCTTGTACGTGCACGAATTTCGCCGTTTATAATTGACGCCTGATTGTTCCTCAAACGTATGTCTCGAGATCTTGCAGATGGCAATCGCCTTATCGCGAAAAGGATCCAGCGAGCGATCGATCGGTACCTTTCCTTTTTTTTTTTCAAAATTTTCTACATCCCAACTTTTTCCTCCCGTACAAGGCTCGATACATCCGAGGCAATCATGGCAATCTACGGGACTCCAAAAATCCAAGCGCCTCAACAATGAAATTGCAGGGGGTAAATAAAACGGAGGCGCGGGGTTTTTCCTATCTAAAATGGCATATCTTGCTGTATTGGAGCGGAGAGGGAGGCAGGTCGTGAGCGGATGCTGGAAAATAATCGATTAGCAGCCGGTCGATCGATCGATCAAGACGCAAATAGGACTCTATGAGTCGCGAGGAGGGAGGTATTTGTTACCCCCCTTTTTTTACAGGTTCATGGCCATAGGTAGCAGATCGATTTTCATGAATTGTTGATACTGTAGAGTTCATTAATTGGTAAACTCGACTCTTTTTTGCGTGATTACCTAGTTTCCTCAATTATAGCTCTCGGTGCGTGGGTACGTTTTGTTGGCACGCATGGTCATACGCGATGCTTGGTAAAAATTCTTATAATCGTAACTTTGTACTGTTTCTCGAAAGCCAAGGTAAGAGAGTGTTAATGTATGCCCATTGATATTCACGGTCTCACGGAGCAACGTCACATCCTGCTATTGTGAAGACTTATTCGATCGAGCTGTGATTGCGGTGCATCGAAAAATTTCAACCCAAACGAGAATGATTTATAAAATGCAAAACTCTACTCGTGTGCTGGTATAGTTTGGAATAAGCAACTCTCGCGAGGTATAATTTCACTTTAGTCGAAAAACACGAAAATCGTGTTTGCGCGAAACAAAGGCTCGATGGATGCATTGCGTAACACAAATTGCCCCGTACTCTCGTCAGCGTCCACAGTACACTCGTTTTTCAGCAAAACGACTGCCAGTATTTTGTAGCAGTATATAGCTACAATTAACACACGGGTGTTTTTTTTTTTTAATTTTTCGTTGAGTTATCAGCTCTTTGCACGATTTTTGTTATATTCGAGAGATGACCATGATTACCTTAAACAATTTTAATGTATTGAAAAATGTCAACACTATGACACAGAGGTGCAGTATCGCGTGGTGTATCAAAACATGGTAATCCAACGTACGGTAATACGTATACACTCGGAAAGTATCAATTTTCATTACAACGTGGTCAATACACTTTCTAAGCGCGTAAACGCAACACCAGCCCGCGCAGCTCGATCTTCGGATCAAGGCCTCGTAACACATATTACATACTTACAAGCCCATGGCGCAAACAACGAGACGATTTTCCCGAGAGTCCCCGATGAACGTAAATAGTGTACCATTAGTTCGCACCTACTTCTCGGAAACCCGTACCCCCCATTAAATTGTTTTGCATCATGGTACCATGTACCCGTCGGCCAAGCAACAAGTTTCCATCTTGAAAAAGAAAAAAAAGTATGTAGTCATAACCGCATGCTTAGCTCGCGTTTGAGCTCTATCTCGTTGGCGTATATGTTCCAAGGCAGAGCGAGGCAGAGTAGATATCACGGGAGTATCTCCAGCCGAGAGGGAAAGGGAAAATGCCCAGCCTCGCGCATTAGCGTCTTACTCCCTTCCCCCCCCCCTTTTTTTTTCCTCGAGATGCACCATAGCACACGAGCGTGGGACTGGAGCGAACGTGCCTCGCGAGCTCAACAAAAGCCGGCCGGCACGTATACAATATACCATGTCTATAGATATTTATATATATATACGTAAGGGGATTTTAAATTATCTCGGGCAACAATTACACGTAATGCCGTTTTGAAACTTTTCGCAGTCTTTGAGTACAACTTTTTGGCTCGAAATCCAAGAAGACAATCGTCCTTTGCATCGAGTCGATTAAAAAATAATGTATTTTTTTTTTTTTTCTTTTAATATCTGTCAAAGCAAACGAATCATCGAAACTGTCCTACTTTTTTATATGTCGCATGCGCACACTCCTCTCTCGCACTCGTGACGGTATATTCCCAAGAGCGCCGATTTTTTCCCAACCGCGTTTGCCCACGTTTGCAGAGCGTACGTATAATACACGTATACATATGGATCTTTTGTTTGAGAATTGCGCAACTGCGCGCAACGCGTGTACGAGCCGCCAGAGCGCAAAGGCAAACTAACTTTTAACGCGCTTTACCGAACCGAGATATCGCGGCTTTTTTTTTACGATGTTTAAAGTACGGTGTACGAGCGCCACGGGGACTTGTGGAATTGAAATGGGCGCAGGAACATTGAAAAACGAGGAAAAAGATGAGAGAGAGAGAGAGAGAAACGTCATCTTGCACGCGAGGGGATCGCAAAGTGGGCTGCGAGAGGAAGCTGCATACGTTAGGTACCCGCGGGAGCAAAAAGAAGGAGGAAGAGGAGAAAGAGCCGCGAAAGTGACGGGCGGAAGGAAACTTTTTGCTTTTTTTTTCCGCGGCGCCGAGGGAGGTGTGTGTTATGTTTTCCAAACGGAGATGCGGTCGCGCGGTAATGGCAACAATAAACGTGTCTTTGGAACGGCAATAAAATGTAGGGCACGCACTCGCGGCATTGACGCGAAATGCCATTACAACGCCTCGGGACATAAAGTTCGAAATGAAAGTTGTGTGTTCATAGTTATTGGAATGTAGGTAGGTGTACACGCGTACACGAAAGATTTTCGTCGGGTACACTACCCGCAGCGTGCTTGCGCAACCTTATAGAAAGCGCGAGAAGCGTGTACTTGATTTTTTTTCAAGATCCTTATCAGCTCTAAATGTGATGTCGGGGAGTTCATTAGAGGATGGCTTCGAGGTATCGCTGGCACAGAGACGTGTACACGAGTTACGTAACGCGGGTATATAATATATGTGTACTCGTACCCTATGAATTTTCATTCTATTCTATCCATCGGCCGTGAGGTTGCCCTCTCGTTACTCGTCGAGGTCTACCTTATTAAACAAAAAAAAAAAAAAACAAAAACAAAAAAAAGAAAGAAAGAAAATAGCAAACGATCCACTTTTGCCCAAATAAAAGTACAATGCTCGCTCATCCTCTATATTTTCCGAAAGCCAATGTGCTCTCCACAGGTTAATCTACTCTAATTCTGATCGTCTACGAAATGGCTCACCTGATGGAGTAAGACTTTCCTGGATGTTTGGTGGCCATTGTACTTTTTGTTGATAAAGCAGTCAGCCAATAACAAGTACGGTGGCGTGACTTGGATCGGTTTCCTCCCTCGTTACCCGCGTCTCTTTGCTTCCCCGTACCATCGCGTTACATTCCGGGAGCTTCGCATCCACTCCTAGCTCTTGCGCGTGTGTATATACACGTATGTACGAGTGACGACGAGCACTTTCTGTGCGGATGTAGTGGTGCCGACTACAGCATCCTTTTGCCGGGGGAGAGTTGGCGTGTATACTAATCTACTCGAGCACGAATGCGGAGAAAAGCCGCGCGACGGTGATCGTTCCCCCATCCCCAGCGTTCCCAACGATCGGTACACGAGGCCCAGGTCCCGAGATTTATGGACGGAAAGGTTTTCGATTTTATATGGCTACTGCTCTTTTGTCAAACTAATTTATCGTGAGCTATGCTTGGTATTTTTCTGCTACTCGACACAATTCTTAGCTCGGCCATGTTTTTGTTTTGCTTTTTTCTCCTTTTTTCACGCATACCGAATAGCAAATGTAACAACAAAGAAACCGCGGGACGACAAACAATACACGTGGGTATTTTCACAGCTGGGCCCAAAGAACAACAAACGCATCACTGCTCGCACTTGCTAAACAGTCCAAACGAGCAAATGGGGATTATTAATAACCGGACCGAGATAGTAATTTAACTTTGAAAGGAGAAAAAAGTCAATAGCCTGTTGATGATCCATAGCCTACGGCTCGTTGCAAAACCTGCCCGGAGCAGTTGAACCCCAAAAAAATGTTCTTGTTTACTTGGGCGTTGTACCTGTCGCAGTGTAACAAGCCCACGTGTACTCGGCCCGAAAGTACAAACGGAGCAGCGAAGACGGGAAAATTCTCCACTCCCGCGCACCCGGCCTATATTTCGTGCACAACCCTGAAAATCGATAGACCGCACGCAGCATCTTCCTCTCTTTCTCGGCAACTGTACTTTCCGAGCGAGCATCGCACCCTCCGGTGTACATGTAATTTTGATCCCCGGAAGTACCGGCCCTATACCCCATCGTGAAGGATATCCTCGTGCTAGTTGTATAGATGCAATGGCGGCCAGTCGACCAACCTTTCTTTTTCTCCCGTTTCGTTCGGTGGGGAAAGAGCGACATATATTCTGTTAAGGAGACAGTCCTCTCGGGAGACGGACGGGCTGCTGCGCACGGCTGTCACTTTCCTCGGGCACGCGCATCACAACACGTGCGTACACATTATACCTATACTCGCTCGCGCTCCCGGAACGAAGGTTCTCGAGGGAGTTGTACTTGCACCTCTTGGGTTTTATTAGCCCCGCCGTGCGCGCATTTCCTCTATCTATGCTTGGTAGGGTTTTGCACTCGAGCTTCTTTTTCCTACGCCGTCCTCGTCGTTGGTTTTCCTATGACCACGCGTACATTCAACTTGCCGCCGTGCACGCATAACAATCTACCCGTACATATTTGCTTCGGTTTACTTAATTTTTCGTCGGCTGTCGTGGTGCAGTTGGTATATATCGTGGAATCCTCTGTCCCAAGTGGGTTTCGCATCTCGATAAAATATGGAAATCGCTTGAGGGGAGGAAAGAAAGTAAAGTGTCCCCATTGATTTGACGAAAGAGAATTTAAAAGAAAATAATAACTTCTATGAGTTCTGTTTCAATGATTTTTTATCACCGCTGGGAAAACATGTGTACATGTATTTTTTTATACGCTTCTAATTCAATTAACTCGTCATAAATCGTCGATCCGTATCTTGTTACACGTGTACGTTTATTACTGTGCTAGTTTTAGGAAAATCCGAATGTTGCCGTTTGAAACATTTCTTCCCATGAAAATAATATGCTTTATCATGGTTTTTTGCTTCGTTTAACATATTTCCCTTAATCATCAACTCGTCGACCCACGACCAAACAAATTTTAGAATGGAAGATGAAAAACACTGAAAAATTCAGAAAAGACGTTTCTACACTACAAAAAAAAAAAAAAAAAAAAAAAAAAAAAAAAAAAAAAAAAAGAGAGAGCTGGACTTTTTTGGAAACTCCTCCACCGCTTTAAAAAAGCTCGGATCCACGAGTTTCGAGCAGCATCACAACAGGGAGTAGTTCAAGCGCCACTAACACATCGAACGTGTTGCCTCGGATCATTCCAATCCCACGACGGGGTCACACTAAACAACGGAGGGTGTCAATGGCGCAAAAACCCCATAGTATAAGTACGTATAG
Source organism: Copidosoma floridanum (assembly GCF_000648655.2). The sequence continues at coordinate 423,896 of NW_019379471.1, read as the reverse complement.
GATGAAGAAAGAAAAGGAAAAGGTAAAAAGTTACATATCTTTCAGAGCCACCGCGTCAAGTAGTGACAGTAGAGAGAAAACGCGCACGCATACACGAGACTAATATCATTAAAAGGAGTTATCGAGCCGGGGCGCAGTTTTTTCGGGGTCACGTTGCACCTCCAATCAAGGCCGTTACATTACAACGCACACTCGCATCCGCTTATACTTCACCATCAGGTGTATTATAATACTTTGCTGGGTATAGCTGGTGCAGTGCTTTTGCATCAAGCTGCGTGTATATACCTAGCCCTACGCGCGCGTCATCGATTTTTCACCTCCACCCCCGAGCCACGAGCCACCCCCTCCTCTTGCTACGACAACCCCCTGCGGTATATTACGCGTTGGTGGTAAAAGTAAATTATTTCCTCGTATAAAAAGCAATAAACAAGAAATCAATGGACATCGGGCTGACAACACATACTCGAAATACTTGGGCCGAAGGACAAAAAAAGAGGAGAACAGAAAGTACTTGTACAAGTCGCACCTCATCATGTTTCCTTGCAGTCGGTGATGACGGTCTCTTCCTCGAAGGCTCCCGGAACACCGTGCACAGGGTCCTCAGGAAGATCCCATTCGCGTACAACCGAGCGAGTACAACTTGGGCATCCGAATAATCACACCCACGACACGAGGCGAACTTTGCAAGTTGTCCGTAGTTATATCACGAGCCAGCTGGGATTTACACTCGCGAGTGTAGGCACAACGGAGGAGGCGGCTGCCGTTGGACACCCGACGCCGACAACATCCCGGGCTGGAATGACGACAGCAGCAGCAGCAGCGGCCGGGGAGAGCACGGCCAGGCAGCGCTCGCGCGCGCGCAATACCGGCTCTCCTCCACTCCTTCAACCACGCATTCCGTATACTCACAGGGTGGCAGTGATGTACCAACCAACACACACGATGCAACACCCCAGTGTGTGTATAACGTGGCCGAGGGGTCGTTATTCGCTAACTCACCCTCCGTCCTCGCCGAGTCCATCCGATCTCTCCCCCCTATATCTTCCATCCCTCCCTCAGCCCTCGATATTATGCATGCGACGCGGGCGAGGCAATATATTAGCCGCACGCGTGGAATTTCTTTTGTTCATCCCGTGACACCGTGCAGCTATGGGTGGTACACGTACGGATTCCCCCACGTCTCTCCCTCCCCGATTGCCGATGATTTCGCGCTTCATCGCCATGTGTATGAGAGCTTTTTTTTTTTTCTCTTTCCCTTCCTGCACCGCGGAGGTTCTTGAACTCTTCTAGATCGGAGTTTTGTGCGGTTGTACTTCGGAAAACGGCTATTTACGTGGTGGAAGCGACCTCTGACCTGGATCTTTTGGAAATACGCGCGGGTCCCAAACCGGAGCTTCCGAGTATTCCATGGAAGTGCCAAGAACTGCTTAGGCAACCGGTGCGAGTCTGAAACGCGGGTGTACGGGCACACCGTGCAATTATTAACGTTAGAGTTAATTGAGCGCGAGGCGGACGCTTTCGGTGCTTCTTAAAATAATGCACGGTGTAAACGCGCGCTCTTATCGTTGGCGACTCGGGCTGGGTGTACACCATCGCTTTTGTACTGCACTCTTTTTTTTTGTTCTGCTAGAAATAGGTGGACGTGCCAAAACTCCGCCATCCGTATAAAATGGGCTATTCTTCTCGCAGCGAAAAACCAATCGATCGTCCCGAGATTTGCGGATGTGAAATGGGATGTATATGTATCGTACGAGGTGCCGCAGTCTTGGCGCACCCCGTTTTCGATCGTCAATTTCGATCAAAGATATTACACGTGTGCGCGCCCAGAGAGGTAAGGAAAAATTATACTTATGGGTAGTGATGGATCGCAATTGCTCGTGAAATTAAATTCTTCATTTTCCTGGAGTAAGAAAACGTTTTACAAAACCGTACGCGAGAGATGTTGGCTTCTTCAACCACACGCGGCAATAACACTTGCGATAAAAACGATCGTCAGCTAATTCAGATAAGATATACATACAGCTCCATCGCGATGAGCGCACCCGCCAACGCGGTAATAAAATTTTCTCGGCAAGTGTGCGTATGCTCGTGCTATTTGCATACCGTCGCGTGATTACGCGTGTAATGATCTTGAATTTATTCATTGTTTCAACAGATGCCCGTGCGAGAAGTAAAAAAACCAAGGAAAAATAATCGTACCTGGCCATTGTGCCGAAATTTTTTCACCACCCAACAAAGAACCTCGAAAGGTGCTCTATTCTCGTCACTTTAAGCTCTTGAGCGGCCACAAAGTCGATCGGTAACACGCACTCACACACGCATCATTCAAGATAAACCGTATCACTTGGCCGACTAATCGTGAGCGCCACTTGTCCCTAAGCTCGGCAATAAAACACTGAAATCATGGCACATACCAATACGAGCCAAACTAGACGTTATACAATGCACGAGCAACATAGTTGGAGTAGAAAACATGAGCCATCGGCGACGTGTTCCCGAGATTCCGCGCGATAAGCTCCCTCTCTTTCTCTCCCTCGCGTGAAAATAGCGCGCCTCGTCGTCGCGCTCAGCGCCTCTCCTTCTCTGCCGCGACTTTTGACTGCACCGCTTGTATTCAATGAGTGTGGGGACACATTATTGCGAACACGGTGTTTTGCTACCACCTTCTTTTTATCTTTCGTGCCTTTCTATATTTTTTTTTTCAATCACATACATTTTGAACCACGGAGTGATTTTTCTCGTACCACCCGAGGAGACCTACTTTACGACCTATTCCAGCCCAACGCGCGGAGCTCTTGAATCACCGGCGGGTTGCCGCCCACGCGTGTTCAATCAAGCCGCGCTGCAAACTATTTCATCACAGCTTCCCCGCCCATATCCGTGATGTTGTTTCGATCGATGTACCAAGGGAGGGAGAGTAGAGAGGATGGAAGGCATCACCGAGGCGGAGTTGATTGAATCTGTCTTGCGGGCTGATGAGGAGGCTGCCTCTGGGGGGCTCGTCCATTGTCTCGTCTTATCGATCATCGTCGTATCCTGTACAGCACATGTGGTTATCCGACAAGTAGAGCTTGAAGGGAGAAAAAGAAAATATGGACCAAGCTAGAACTGGCCAAAACGCGCGTCATCAAAACAACGGGCCCATCCGGCAAACTTGCCGATCCATGGCCATTACTTGTGTACCGATCGGCACTTCTCCCGAGCAGCTCTCGTTGGCCGAAAGGAGCTTTGGGCGCATTCTCCGTTAATTGCCGTGGCAGAGTGTAGGGAGTGCCTGGCACAAAGACACGAGAGGAGGAGCCCGAAACAGTTGGGGTGAGAAAGCGCGGTTGACATACCTCGCGCTCCAGACGCGTAAATCGCTCGGCGGCTCTCGCGTGCTCTTCCGCGGACGTATATACATGTATATTTGCATGGGTATACGTGCGCGGGAGATAAATATAGAGGCGCGTCGACGCTGGCCCGGGGTATAATGTATAATGCGTGTCTCACGCTCGTTCTCTGGACTTCTTCCTCCTCGTCGTGGTTGCTTGGATGAACTTCCTTTCCGTGACTCTAGCGTGAGTCTGTTTGTTTTGCTCACCGACAAAACAGTTTTCACGGGGATCACGTCTTTGCGTTTCACCTGCTCTGTCACGTTTTTTTTTTTTTTTTTTTTTCATAAGGGCACCAGGTGGTAGGATGTCCTTAATGGAGCGAAAAACGACAGCCGAGCAGCGGACGGAAGCTCAGTCGGGCGGAAAGAGGATTGTTTTTCGGGTTACTCTTAAACAGGTCGTGTTTTTTTTTTTTTTTTTTTTTTAATTGTCTCGGACAAGGTACAAAGTTTACAAGGTGCTGTTGCGTGTAGAGTCAAAAAGTATTTTTTTTTTTTTTTTAAGCTGCTTTAGATTTCAATGTTCAACTGTGAAGGAATCTGGTTTCTCAGCACCTGGATTTCTATGTCCCATGAACAGGGGTGAAAATTATCTCGGGTAGCTGGTAAAATTGATGTCTCCAGAATCTGCACACGTAGAGGAGATTCACGAAACTTGAGTGTTTATTGGTAAGGAGTAGAAAATTAATTAAGAATCACGCTTTTGCATAAAAAAATACAAACTGTATGGATTATTAGTCGGCGGTGATGCTGGCAGTAGTGGCTGGGAGAAAAGATGTGGCGATTAGATGAAACTGAAAATTCATAAAATAAAAGATTTGTGGGAGAATTAAGCTTGACTCCCAACATCATTCGGTGAAAGCGATCTTGATGAAAGAAACACACATTTTTCGAGTATTAAAATAATATCTAATTGAAACGATCTGCCTTTGGGAATGCAAATCGGGAGCAATACCATCGAGGATTTCGGTATCTGAAAGCTGGTAACCTACATCGTTGCTTGATTTTTTTTTTTTTTTTTTTTATACCGCAATCATTATAGATTTAATCACCTTTGAGGAATTCACACGCTTTCATATCTTTTATAGCGATCAATTTTTCGTGGATTCCTTCGCTGTTTAATACAAATTTTATGCAAAATAATATTCAAACACGTAAAATCCGATTTTGCGCTACCTATCACGTCTTTTCTTCATTTAACAGCGCATAAACAGAATACCTGATCGAAGAAAACCAAGTACGGTAAACTTATGGAGGCTACACATAAAGAATCACATAGTCTCCGTGCAAGCACACGTTTGTACACTTTGTACTTTCGAATCGTGCACCAGCGCACCTGCAAATGGCCAGACGAATAAAACGTACACGAATAAATCAAAGCTATACGGTGTATAATGGTAAGAAATTTCCATTGTATATCGACCGTGTATATACTCTTGAATAAAAGTAACTCTCACGTGCTCACAGCTGTAACGTCACGGCGAGTAGAAAACACACACATACGAGAGATCCTCGATGAGAAGGGGGAGAAAAAAGTGTCTCTTTATCGACAGCAACATGTGGTGCTATAATCCAACGTATTTACGGGTCGCCCCAATCAATGCCCTGATGATGTACGATAAAATCGCATACCAACTTTGCTTTTGCGTGATTCTAGACAGACGTGCAGACAAGAGTTCACAACTCGCTGCCGATCAAAGATCGGGCTGCCGAGTTGGCTCGACAAAGCGGAGGAAGGAAATTTAGCAAAGACAAAAATTTTATAATGCTCTTTCAAGAGGGTATATATGTATATATTTACACAAGTAGGTACTGCGCTTAGCTTTTGGTCCACGCACCTAGTATGGGGTCATCGCGTGTATACAACTCGAAAGGTTTCCAGTGTTTTGCCCCGTGCGCCGTAATCCTGAACAAACATATATATAAAGGATAAATGCAACCTTCTCTCTCTCTCTCTCTCTTTCCTGGTGTGCCTTTTGCTTGCCCTGCAGCTACGACTCTTTCTATTTGCACACGTATTTATACTTACTAAGCCCGAGAATATTTCTGTGAGCCGCGCGATGCTGTGTTCCATGCATCGGCTGTGTACCAACTCGTATACGTATGGGTATGCACGTATTGCGCAACCGTACATGATATAACGATTTTAGCAGCGGCCGTACGGGACCGTTTGATTTTGTATGAGCGTAAGTACAATATATACACGGATAAATGAGCTATTTGAGGAATCTGAGAGCACTCTCAAGTTTTGAGTATATATATCATACGTCCGAGCATTCGTACATTGTGCCGGCTTTGCATGGATTATATGTGCCTGATTTTGCTGGCTGCACATTGTTTAATGAGCCATTGTGACGTGTGTTTCGTTGTATACGTATACCCTGTGCGCTGAAGGTTTGTCTACGGGTACTGGATGCATCGATCGCGCGGGCGAGCGTTCGTATATTTATATGTATATATATATATATATATATGGTACGCGAGGGTGTGCGGGGATTGTGTAATTTTCAAGATAACCTGACGGTATGAAATCGGTAGCGGTATCTTCCAAGACTATATATTGTAGATGTGCGTAAGGGAAGCATGAGAATTGTTGCCAAAACATAGAGCGAGTGGTTTGGATGGCAGAGAGGTGAGTTTTGTGTGGTCTATTAAAACGAGGTTTCTTCAAGCCTCTTTATCTCCACTGGTGTGCATCAGGAGCGTGTGCTAAAATGATCTTTGAGAAATTCTCCGTTCACAATGGCATGAATAAAATACCATAAACTCATCGTGTGATGCTATTCGCAATTTAAAAATAAGTACTCATATTTTTTTTTTCCTTCGTTTGCACGATGATTATTATATAAAGTCGTTAAATTTTTTTATGTATTACGTGTGTCACTTTCATAAAAGAACAATATCAAAATCACCCTTTTTCTATAAGCAAAGATTTTTACATGATATATCTTGTCTTAACGTGGACAAATAAAAGTTTTAAAATGGTAACAATCGATTTTGCTAACTTTTCCGACGTTCGATCGAAACTTCAATGAGGAAAAAGGCTCGGTAAAACCTTGGCCATAGAGGGCCACGAAACCACACCCTGCAGCTACCATCAGTCGAACCCTAAACTCCAATCAAACAAAAATCATTTATTCACCCTTCCAAAAAAAAAAAAAAAAAAGAGATCGAACAATCAAACAGCCAAATCACTACTTTTGTGCCCGTCCCAGGAATAATAATCCACCGAGTAATTTTAAAATCCACGTGTAGAGGCCCAACCCAAATCTGCGTCCATCACTTACACCTCGACAGCAAGAAAAAAGGCATCCGTAAACGTACATTGCAAGCATCACGTATCACACCAGAGAAAGCATTAGAACATGATATACCGCGTAGGCGTCCCTGACTCATATAGTTTAACACAGCCAACCCTTTTTTTTCCCAATGTATACGCTCTAAGGTCAGGCCTGACCTATTCCTAAAGAACGACGGGGCTGAATTCACTGCAGAGCTTTGCCACACCCACGATTAGCGTGGTGCTTCCGTATATCACAGTCCATACCGCGGTCCCCTCGCTTCGGCACAGTCATCACATCATATAAGCCGCGTAAACCTATCGCCACTCCAATGCGCAAACCATCTGTATTACATACATACACGCGTGCGTGTGGGTGCTTTTACATGCAGCAGATTTGCTTTCTTCCGGCATGCACGCGTGTAAGTTATTGCGGAGGTATCGGTCGATGGGATTCGAGAGAGAGAGAGAGAGAGAGGTATATATATTTATATCGTTTATCCACGTGGCGCAACTTTGGCCATTGGATTTTATTTCCGAGTTTCGTGCTTCAAGTCGGTCACGTGCGTAAAACACACTCGTTCGCTCCACACACCTGCGCCCAAAACTAATCCTCTCAAAGCGACGCGCTGCGGCAAAAAGTTTACCACCTACGACGAGAGTACTGCGGCAAACCTGCAATGAACGGCCTCCGCTCCAAGCAACTCTCTTTCTGCATCGAAACGAATTTACACGTTTTCGATCTGATATACGGGCAGCTCAACGCTAAGCGGCGCCTCTGGTGATGATCATCATCATCCCTTTTCTCTCTCCCATTACACTTGCATGTACATACAATGTATATATATGCACACAGGCGTTATCGCTCGGAAAGTAAAACTCACAGCCACGCCCATTTTGGGATACACATATACATAAACGCTCGTTTCCGAATTGGTCACGAGAAAACCTTCGCCTCACCGAAAGAAGGCGCGCGCTGAAAAAGGGCTCTTATCTAGCTGCCGGGGAAATAAAGTATAATTGTGGCCCAAGAACTAGAGGGGGGGAAGAGCGCTGTTGTTGAGCCGCGAGGAAAGCAGTGGAGATCGGCTACATATACCAGGTTGGGATAAAAGTTTCGGCGTGACCTGCTTTACGCATACGAGAACCGCGTATAATGAGGCAGCGCAGCCGTGACCTTACGTGAGCTGATACCCGATACGCGGCTATACGTTGCTGTTGTTGTTGCTGCTTCAGATTTAGCGGGGAAAATTTAAAACGAAAGTTTTTGCCTAGCCCGCGCCGTTTCGCCTTTCACCTTTCAGATCGAAAACCTTTCCCCGACCTTTTGCCGACAATCTCAATGTCGTTTGCGTCAATTACATTGTATGTACTTTTGTAGCATCAGCAGTGCACTTTGGTTAAACTTGGGGAAACGGAAAAACAATGGTATAAAAATATCACCCATTACCGATTATTTGTTGTCTCATTCGAGGGTCGGAGTAACAGCACTGCGTTTATTGTTGATGAATTCTCGTTTTTCTCTGTTTATCCGCCATCGTCTTCGCGACGATCCATGAAAGTATGTTATTACGAGTGTCAGTTTGGATTCCCTAACCAAAGTATTATCGGCTGCTGCGTCACGTACAGTAATACATGCGAGATAATAATATGATATTTGCTTGCAGTAAACAAAAAAAAAATGTTGTTATCGCAGTTTGCGACGCATCACAAGCGAGTGCAGCTGCTTTATTGAGTATACCCACACGATATGTTGGGACGTATCGTTCTATTGTTACTTTTTGGTTTCGAGAGTGCGACTTTTTCCGCGGCCGCTCGTCCATTTGTTCAAACTCATCTTGGGGGCATCGTGGGTTACCACAAGGTATCTTTCGGCGGACGCAGGTACGAGGCGTACGAAGGTATACCCTACGCGCTACCACCAATTGGAGAGAGACGATTCCAGGTGAGTACATAATTTTGTCCGCGTATACATCCCGTGCATCTAAAACACACACAACCGGCCGTAGCCACCCGAACTGGTCCGAAAATGGATGGGCAATCTGACGGCAACGAAATCGCCGAGTCCCTGCATCCAATACCACCACGAGCACTTGAACTACCGAGTCCTCGGCACCGAGGACTGCCTCTACTTGAGCGTTTACGTGCCAACCGAGATAAATGGCAGTCACCCACTACCGGTCATATTCACCATCCACGGAGGGGCATTTCAGTTCGGCTCGGCGCTCGCGGGTGCGAGATTCCTCATGGATAGGGACGTCATAGTCGTGGGGATAAACTACAGGCTCGGGCCCTTTGGCTTCCTGAGCACGGAGGATGACGGGGTCGTGCCCGGCAACATGGGACTCAAGGACCAGAGCGCGGCTCTACGCTGGACCTCGGAAAACATCCGCCACTTTGGCGGCGACCCCGAGAGGATCACTTTGATCGGTTACAGTGCGGGCGGGGCCAGTGTCCACTTTCACTACTTGTCGCCGATGAGCAGGGGGTTGTTCCGGAATGGCTTGTCGTTCAGCGGTACGGGCTTCGGACCGGGAAAGCATTGCGAGAACTCGAGGGACAAGGCCCGAAAATTGGCGGCTGCTTTGGGCTGCCCCACGGAAAGCACGCGGGAGGCGATCGAGTGCTTGAGGTACAGACCGTCACGGACGATATCGGAAGCGACGAAAAACTTCATGGTAAGAGTTGTTTGTTGATCGCATTTTGCATTGACGGGACTGAGCGTATACATATATATCTGGTGTTCCTCGAAAGCCATGGCTGTACAATCCGTTCACCCCCTTCGGACCAGTCATCGAGGCAGTCGGCGATGAGCCGTTCATGAATCGCTCGGCAGCGGAGATCATCGACAGTGGAGACGTGGCCGATTTGCTCTGGATTACCGGTGTCGTTAGCGAAGATGGGCTTTATCCGATTGCGGGTAATTACTCGTTATCTGACGGGTGCTCGGATTGATTTTTATCGTTTGTTTGCGTATTTTGTTGTTTATTCTCATTTATTCCTCCGAGAATTCATCAACGACGAAGATCTACTTGCCGATTTGGATAAAAACTGGGAAACCATAGCTCCACATCTTTTGGACTTTAACTATACCGTACCCTTGGATGAGCACGCAAGTGTTGCTAGAAGTATTAGAAGTCACTATTTCGGTACAAAACCAATCGACAAGAGAACGACAAAGGAATTGATAGCCATGACGGGTGATAGGCTGTACGCGGTTGATGGCGAAAAAGCAGCGAAAGCCCAAGCCAAAGTGAATAAAAGTTCGGTGCTCTTTTGGTACTACAGCTATCGAGCTCTGACGAGTGCGAGCGACCTTTTGAGCGACACCATGGATAATTACGGTACTTTTTTCGTTTCCAATTGAAAAACAATTGAAATTATACACATTTGACTGATTGTACATACGCTTCGTAAACTATGATTTTATCTAGGTGTTTCCCACAGCGACGACATTGGTATGGTATTTGAGAACAATTTCATGTACCCACCGATGAATGCCAGAGACCGTGCGATGCAAATTAAATTGATCGATCTCGTTGTCTCTGTGGCGGAGAAAGGGTGAGCCATTTTTTTTTCGAACCTAGTATGGGGTAGCAAAGAAACCAATTTTTTTTTTTTTTAATTTTATTTTAGGTATCCCGATTTGAATCTCGACTTTGAGTGGGAAAGAGTCGACCCGAGCAAAGAAGAGCTCGATTACCTCCACATAGCAGGTCCTGAAGTTATTAAGATGGAGAGCAAAGCCAATATGGGCCAGAAACACTTTTGGTCAACTATCGACTTCGACGAGAATAAATTGTGAGATTGTGAAAAAAAATTTACACCATTTGTTTTTTTTTATAAAATTTATTTTTCCATTTGTGTACACTAATCTAATGATCTGAAGTAATTATTGTGATTTGGCGTTAAATTTATCACATAAAAAAAAAAATCTGTAAATAAAGTTGATATAGGTTTTGAATAAAACTTTTTAAAGTCCACGTACTTTGACCAGTTCTCAGAGGCTGGAAGGTGTGAATTAAAAATAAATCCAACATAAGCTTCGTCGTAGCCGATTTCTTAAAATATACAGCCCTTAAAAACCGTCTGCGTTCTCCGCTGAAAATTCAAAATAGCAAAACGTGCTTTTATCGCCTGTACTGGATTTTCCTTCGAAGGAACCCAACGCCACTCGCCCGTTTTGCATTTCCCCGTATTCCCACCAGGCAACCACCTAATATTATTCTTGATATTACTCAGCGACCACTTTGGGCGACGTACTGAGCATCACGACGGATAATTGCTGTACTCACTTCACATATTTTTACAACAAACCAATTGTGTGAAATTAAAATTGTTTTAATGTACGAAAAGCCGCCGGGAGCTCAGGAGTGATAAATCAAACGGCCAAAATGCCATCGTATATTAAAAAGGCCTCTGTCGAGAAAAATCCACGCCCACACCTCAGAGTAACCGGTTGGAGCGATAAATTGCGAGCTCGGAATAAAAAAATGAATCACAGATTTTCCAACGAAACCAATTGTAATCAACAACAATAATGATAACGAAGCGAGTGCGTGCGTTATACGTTGTGGGTATTTTTTCACAGTTGCGGCGAGTCGAATCGTTAACCATGTAATTAAACCTGGTTAGGTGAGCGGAACTGTGAGCGCATACTCACGTGCCATCACAGCGAGAGAGTCCGGAGTATAAGTAAGCCTATCATCGCATATTAAGTTTACTTTCTAGCGGAGCACTCGAAACGCGACCCCAATGTGAAATGGCCCCTCTTCGTGGATTACGCGCAAACTCAACCCGTCCGCCATTAATATCTATATACAAGCAGCAATTGCTGCTTTTTTTTTTTTTTTTCTTTTTTTTCTTCTTTATTTTTCTTGCACTCTTGCAAAACCTACGAATCATCGTCAAGGTTGAAGCATGCACTTTTTCACCCCACGTGTGAGGTATCGTATTAAAAATCTATACGTGTGTATTCTCTTCGGTTCTGGTGTGCCACACGGAGCACTAACCACGTCAGCCGATAGACCAGACTTTTCCGGTGCAAACGGTCGTGACATTAATACCACTTCAGCGGTGTGAAAACAGTGTCAGCCGAATTAGCCAGGCGGACTCTCTATACCGTATGCAGTGCAGCTTGCCAGCTTGTGTACGTACACGCTGTATTTTATCGCAAGGAGGGAAGTTTCCTACATACCCGAGAGTCTCTAATTCCATTGCCACTTGTGTGTTGTTCATTTATATGTCAGTGGCAGTACTATACTATCACTTTGCACGTGCGTGGGGTATACACCTACTTCTCAAATTTGATAATCTGATATCACTCTCGGATCGAGTTGATCGCTACGTAAGGGTTACGTATATGTGTATATTTTTTGTCCCATCGTGTGTAATCGAGTATACTGCGTTGCTCAATAGAAAATTTATATTCATAATATCCATCACGTACGCGCACGACACGCAGCAACCTACTGCGCTCATAATTTGGACGATTTTTGTCACTAGCGAGCTGGTCCATGGAAAACCAGTTTGGTATAATTATTACTCAAACGGCTAGGCCCGTAAATTTTCATTACACATAAGTACCGTTGCTTTGGATACTCTCTTATCGTCTTGGCGAAATCTGCGTTACAGCATGATCGATGTGTTTCTTGCGGTCAAGTTTCACGATTGACCGGCAACAGGCACGTACAGTGACGGGTGAACTTCTTATTGGGGATCTTTTGCTTTACCACATTTGTACTTCACAGGTGTATATAATTAAACTTTCACTAATCCTCGACTCGATAACTGTACATTTTTTTTTTGTTTTTGTTACAACACATTCACGATATTTCATGTTACACGCACGAATTATATTGGTATTCAACAGCACGTGACTGCTTAGCTGCCTTTTAAAAAAATGTCGCAGGAGGTACAATCTACGAGATCTCAAAAAGCCCATCCAATAATAACGACCAAATGAATATTCATGACAAAACCGGCGTTGGCACTCGTGACTTACTGACCGAAACTAATAGACGCGCGGTTGGATGGAAACGCCAAGCGGATGATACGGATTACACGTGAGCCGCGAGGCGATTAAAATACCTCCTCTCGGGGCAGAGTAAATTGCACCTCCACCGATAATCCGGTAGCAGGACGGAGATTTTCTCCACCCGAGGTGCACTGATGGGACCCGAGTGTATACGGGAAAAAAAAAAAGGAAGGGTGAGTGTATATAACGTGCGCACTAGCACGGATAAGTGCAGACTCTTGCTTTCTTCTCTGTGCGCCTGTGTACCTCGCGTGCCTGTAACTCGAGGCGACGTGGTGGTCGAAACCGGTTCCCCTCGTTCTCACGAGTGCCTCCTCGGGGACTTTATTCTGGTCATTAGAGCTGGTCTGTGTTTCCGCAAACTGGCGAGTCGCCACGACGACCGCTTCACCCCGAGGAGTCGTCGCGAGCGCAAACGCGGCCTCTTCGCTTGGTTATTTATTTTTTCCTTCCCCGTAGCACGTGGAACCACCAAGACCGACTAAATTACGCTGGTTATACATGTAGGCTCTTTTGCCTTTAATGCGCGGAATCGTATATATTTTCTTACCGATCGAATAACGTGTCGATAACATTTCCCATTCACCTGTTGGAGGAGACAGGCGTGTGATGGAACAAATCGCTCGTCCGAGGCATCCGATGTGCGAGAGAGAAAATTACATCCGCGCACGCCCGAAAGGCCCCTTTGGACGATTCAATCGATCGCCCCGCGTTATTTTCGTCTCGGGGTACGCGCGCCGGCTTGATTTATCGCCCATTGTTCGCCCAATTGTTATATACCGTCGCGGTTCGATCGTGATGGCCATAAACAATGTCCGATGAAAAAAAAAAGGCCGGGCGTGTAATTTTTTTAATTAAGAGGCCCGTTTTTCCCTTTGCCCGGGTAATACGCTCGCTTACCGAAACTACCGCGCGATTTATGGTATATACGGCTCCTCGGTGCACCCCTCGCGCGCTCTCGCCCATAACTAGACCATAACGGAGTGCGAGAATCGTAAACGTCTCTCAAACGCTCGGGATATCTTTGAGGCAAGAGAGCGTGTTTGAAGTTTCGGTCTCTCTCTCTCTTTTTTTTTTTTTTTTTTTTGTTCACTCCCCGTCTCTTCGAACGGTAATTTCCTTCCTGTGCTTCCTGTAATGTGTATTTTTAGAAGGGACTCTGCGGATGCGCTTGGTTATTATTACGATCGAGAAAATCAAGACATCATCGATCGGGTGTAGTGTTTTTCATGAGCTGTAAAGTAGGTAAAAAAGAAAAAAAAAGAATTACACAATTCGAAAAAAAAGTCCCCTCGCTCCTATCTAGATCGAATGAAATTCACTCCTTATATACTGTGAGTACGAATATACCTCAACGGTATCCCGGGGATATTTTTAAAAAAGCCCACGCAAAACCTTCGATTGTTCGCGCAAAAACGAGTATGTATATATATGTAGGTAATAACTTGTGTATCGAGCCGCTGCATCTTTTCCGCGTTGCGAAACAATTGCAGCCGCTCACCTGAACAGACGATCGAGTTAACTGTAACCACCTTATGATATTCTGCAGGCGATATCAGCGCTCGCGCTGCCGGTCTCTCTCTTTCGTGGGCGAATCACGCGACAATCCATAACATTTTTTTTTCTTCCTTGGACAAAAATAAAGTCAAAGACGCGGTGTGTATTTATACGCTCGATTGACTTTTTTTTCGACTCGATCACTCTGCACTGGTCAGCCGTCGACTGGCGGTTGTATCACCTGCTCGAGGTGTGGGCTCGTTTTTCGAGGTGCCAATTTTTTTTTGTTCCCCGTCTTCCGGTCCTCTCGTTATCGGTAGTGAAAGTGCACGCCCGAGACCGGAAACTCGTGGCGCGGCCTTTCAATTTCAGGAGACGGCTTGAAATATTTTTTTCGCTCCTCGACGAGGTCTCCATCTATATGTGTACAAGTACTTGCTCAGCGATTTTTTTTTTGCGTTTTGCGCTTGACACGATAAATAACGGAGTACTTGCTTGTGGAGTTTATTGAATGTATATATTCTTTTTTTTTATCACTATCTTGCAGGACTTGTTTTTTTTCTTTTTTCATTGACTTATCGGTCCTTGCGTGGTAAACGGAATTTGATTTCTGCTTGGAAATGATTCTTTTTTTGATTTTACGAAATCAATAAACTTTACGTTGTATTAAAGTGACGCCCTTCATATGGGGTATTTATAAAATTAAATTGAAAAAAAAAAAAATGATTCCAGAGCCACGCAAAAGTTGTCTTGCGATTACATCAGTTATTTGCTATAAAAGGTCTCATTTGAACGTTACAGAATGTCGTTAATCAGCTTGGCAAATATTATTTAGAGGAACGAACTAGAGGCAAGAGGCATATCAAAGAGATATATATATAAGTACGGCTTATCGCCTCGTGCAAATACCGTCGACTGTTATTATTTTTTTTCGTGTATACGCCGCAAACGAGATAATAATCCAACATTCCTTTGTGGAGTCTTTTATTTATTCTCTTGAGAGTACGAGATATTTGTCGCTGATTAAAATATGCATCGCAAAAAAATGAGTTAAAATGCGTTTATTATTCCAGATGCAAAAAAGAGTATTCGGGAAACAACGAAACGCTCTTTGCACACGCTTGCGTCATCTTCAAAAATGAACAATTGCATTTCAATCTACTTCGTGGAGAGAAGAAAAAAAAAACAATAGTATACATGCATCGCACGAGCCTTCGTTTCGCCTGTTTTCTTTTCTACGTATTGTTTCACGTAATTTCCCCGTGTATACATAATTATATATACGTACAACCACTCACACGTAACACTCCGTAATCTAGCTTGATTGGCTCTCCCATGGAAGGCTAAATTTTTTTCCTCTGCTTCTCGAGGCTCTTGCTCTCTGCCAAGTTTTCGCGTAAACGAGGTAAATTATCACTCTCACTCCCGACTCACTTTTTTCCCTCAAATTCAAGGGTTTTTCATGATTTTTCTTAATTGTTCGTAACAAAAGAAAAAAAAAAGATTTAATAAACAAAACCTTCTTTTGTACAAACGTTTTAGCGCTTCCCGGGCGATTACAGGTTGGCACAAAAAAAAGTGCCGAGCAAGATAGGGGGAAAAAAAAAGAAGAAAAAAAACGCGCTAACAACAAGAACAGAGCCTCTGCAGTATAGGTGCTACTGTACGCGCTCACGTTCCGCTTTGGGCTTATTACCACCTCTTGGCGAGACCATTATACAGCCTCGGGGGCCCGTTCGTTTGCTCGCGTATTGCACATATGCAAATATATATAGCTTGTACGCGACACATGAACGATTTCGCCGACATAACGGAATCGAATAACAAACGACGTATTATTTTACTGACAACGCGCTGATTTATTATCATTGTCGTTTTAACTTTTTTTTATTATTTTTGTTACTTCTCTCTTTTTTACGCTGCACTTAACGATTTTGTCACGCATATTTTATACTAGCATATATTTCCTTACGTTGGTACTGTATTTGCGTTTACTGGTTGAAAAAGATAAAATTGTAATTGTAAAGCGTAAAAAAAAAAAGTAATCAAGTTATTCGTACACATACCACGTTAAAATGGAAAATCCATGGCACACTTTTTCTTCTTTCCCAAACGTATTCCTATCGCTCTCGGCTCGAGCTGCATGTTGCTGTTGTTGAAATTTTTCTTCGTTAATTTTTCACGCCACATGAATTTAACACCCAATCTCCGCTGAGTATATCTTATTAAACGTTTATCAGTAAAAACTCGGTTAATTAATTTGTAGTGGAATACAATTACCACGTAATTGAGTAAAAAGTCTTATTTTTAATTAAGAGAAAACTCAGCAGTTAAAGATTTACTCTCGGGAACACGTACACACATAAGGTACTGCAATTAATCGTATATTATCAGTAAAGTATACATACCTTGCCGTCAATAAAGTTTCTTGTTATCCATAGGAATTTAATAAAGTACCTATAGAGATTCAGTGAAAGATCATCGTCTTCGAGTGGTTCTGATTTAAGACAATTAAAAGAATTTTATGGATATGCATCTCGCGATACGTCAGCCACTGGCACATGAATAATAAAATAAACAAGATACTAACCGCATGTAAAATTGCTTCAGAGATGAATCTGTTGTATTTATTATTGATTTAAATTATTTATCAGAGGGTTAATTTGACCATTGGTGTAAAAGATTTAGAAGCTACATTTTTTTTCAAATTTTTCTCAACTAAAAAAAAATTTATCTTCTGTAGGTATACAAGCTATCTGAATAATCAACACATGGTATTTGAAATTCGTGCGCTGTGCGAGTGCTCAGGTGATCTCATGTTGATAATGCAGGTCTCTTTGGAGTGTTTCCGACATCTGGCGCCACCTAAGCCGTTTTGTCTTCTGCAACGATTTCCGCAACACACTGCAATCGGGTGCCAAAAAGAGGGAAGTAAACACGTGTGTTGTGGTACCGATTGTTCTGTTGGGTTAAAAAAGTTTCTTGGTTGTTTACTGTGACTCGTACACTCTTATTTACTCAAAAAGGTGAGTTTTCTTTTATATTATCCTTGGATTAATTAGAATCGTGCTTATATAATTAAGTTGAAGCATCGTGTAGGTTATATTTCGAGACCAACGTGCAATGTTTGTTCCCGTTGAAATTCAAACTTTTGAACACACTATACATGTTTTTCTATGGACAGTCAAATAACAAATACATTACATTTTCAGACACATCACAAGATGGCAAAGTCGCTAAGGAGTAAGTGGCGAAGGAAATGCAGAGCAGTCAAAAGGGTGAGGTACGGAGAGAAAGAATTGGCCAGGCTTAAGAAAACATTGGGAATTGACGAGAATGCGTCTAAAGATGTGGAAATGTCCGATATCCAAGAAATCGCCACAGGTAAATAGTATAGTTTAAACAATTTTAAAACCAACTTGCTCTTCTTCAATGAGGTTGTAGAGATACAAATTCCAGAACAAATTTTATCTTTTCAGTTACAAATGCTCAAGCCATTAAGGAGAATAAGAATAAAAAAGTTGTACAAGGAAACATGGAAGATGAGGAAATGGACGATGGAACTGCAAAGGTTTACAGTAAAAAAACCATGAAAGACCAGTACGGGAACTATCCAGTTTGGATAAACCGCAGGAAACTGATGAAACACAAAAAAGGCAGAGCAAAGACAAAGAAAGGAACCATACAGAGGGACAAGAAAGTTGCAAAGAAACAAAAAAAAAGGCGTACTAAGGGAAAAGAGAAAATCGAGCAGGCGTAATTTGTAGATTGTAAAACGACTTTTTATTAATAAAATATGGAAAATTTTCCATTGATAAAAAATGTATTTTATTACAATGGGTAATCGTATTATTAAATGTATTTAATTATACTACGTTTGTAGTGAAATACAAGAAAATAAATGCATCTTGGCAGTGACAATGGCGTTGTTTCAACAACATTTGAATCATATTTCATAAAATATGTATATCTTTTTCACAATTCATCGATCGCATCTTTTGTTCGTATGACGAAAATACTTGTTTCTATAGCAATATCACTATAATCTAAATTTAACTAATGTAGGTACTACCATATATACCAGTTCTACATCGCAATCTTAGTCGGTTTTCAAGATCAATCACTCTGTTGCTCAAGTGTTGAATTTTCCTCGTCTCGAACTCATACAATTTGATTTTGTTTCGCAAATCGTAGAGTTCTTGCTGCATCGCTTGCTGTAGAACAAAAATGAAACGGTTTAATAAGTTCGTTTGACCAAAGTTACTTTTTTTTTACTAGTCAACTCTTAAGTATTACCATATTTTGAATACTCCTTCGGATTTCATTAACACTATCGATGGCTGAGGCTATCCTGGCGGTAATTTCACTAGTATCCATCTCCTTTTTCTTCCCCTTGGCAAATTGCTGTAACATTTTATTTGATTTTTGAGGTAAAAACAACAAAAGCTGCAATAATTCATCGCCTACCTTTTCTAGCTTGACAAGTCTCCTGAGCAGCTCCTCGTAACTGCTCTCCTCCACTTCTTCGGCAACCTCGTTCTCCGTATCTGCACAACAAAAAGATCACCAATTATAGCTCAGCTGAATATTGTGTGGTGTATAAGAGAAAAATAAACTAGGCTGTTAGGGAAGGCAGAGATAAACAAATAGCGGAAAGAAAATAGAGTAATCGAGCACGAATATAGCAGAGGGAAAAAAATACAGGGATTACGAAAAACAGGGAGTGATGTATCGAGATCACAATATTTCGCGGCTCTCCCGCTCCACATGCTTCGTGTCACCAGGGACTTAAAGATAGAACCTCTGGAATGCGAATTCGCGGGAGGAATAACATAATAATATACCAACCGCGCAGTATCGGCCGTTTCGTGGTCGTCGTTGTCGTTTCCTCCTCGAAATCCTCCTCCAAGTCTCGCGCCTCCAGTGCCGTGCCGTCGCTATCTGCGAACAAACGTGTGTTATCGTCATTTTCGTTTTTCATTGAAATAAATTAATAATTAAATAAAAGTGGTGTTCAAAGTAACATGGGTGTAAAGAGATCGTGACAATTAAATGGATACCATTCTTTCGACACGAGTGGCGATCGGGTTGCAATTCGAACCCACTTCTGCAGTAACACTCGTAGCTGCCAGGTACGTTTCTACAGGTCTGGTCGCATGGTTTTTCAGTTACGCACTCGTCCACGTCTGTAATGTGAAAAATAGAAAAAATAAAAAACAGAGCTCATACATACAGGCGTATTGTGCACAGCGATTGAATTTCCCCGAGTCCCTATACGCGACGAATGTACGTACACAGCACTTCTCGAAAATACAACCCGTGTGAGCGCAACAAAGTATACGTGCGTTCCAAAGAGATCGGTTTCTCCTCTCTTGGTACAACTCCACGCGGCTTTATCGCAATATGTTATACATTACGCAAAGTGGAAGGAAGGAAAGAACAATTTCTCCCGATCCTCGTCAAAAGAACGAATACCAGGTCCATACTAGATAATTGATCGTTTGTTCGTGCTCTCGTAAAACTTACCGATCAATCGGACCTGTAAGAAAAAGGAAAAAAAAAAACCGAGCGCACAATCAGTAGCCAAATCGATCGATTGCACCCACGCTCGGCAAGACGATCCTCTACAAGTATATATGTATGATATACATCGGTAACCTTCAGCTCGAGCCGTTCCTCGATATCAGCTCAGACACGAGCCGAAACGTGCACACTCTGTGCAATCGAATAAAGATATCTTGTTCCGCGCACATATAGTTCTCATTTCTCTTTTCCCCCGTATAGTTTTTGCCGACGAGCGATTTATTCTCTGTCCGACGCGAATCAATGGGCCGTGAATTTTGTCGAACGAGCACACGTGTTCCATACAAAGGAAGATTAATTAAACTACATCATCCCGAGCCATGTAAAGCCGAGCTATGAATTTTTCACATCTCAACGTGTTGTATCGTCAATTTGTTGTTTTATCGGGTATCCACTAATAAGCCATTTTTTTTTTTTTTTTTTTTCTTTATCAGGAAAAAAATACTGATTATAATACCCTTGTAGGTGTACTGTGTTGTTTGGTGCACGTGTACGTGCACCAAAGGATATTATTTATAGTCGAAAACGCGGAAAAACAAGGAGATCGATAAGTGTACAGAAGAAAGAGGGGTAAAGTAAACGCGGACGTCACGGGCTGTGTGTGTACTTAGCTTCGCGTAAAGGACAGATAGGACGAGGTGAGGAAAGGGGGGAAGGGAGAGAATCGATGAGCAAAGGCAAAATATAGTGACAATGCGAGCGAGGAGTCGGCTGATTTAATTAATGCTCCTGAAAGAGATGTGATGGGCTAGTGCTCGTCGTTGTGACGCACGAGAGGACGAGCGTGTGCGTGTGTGTACATTTGATCATCCGGTAAATTTGTCGGAACACTCTTTAGTCCCCCCGACGCGGGAGATCGCGTATTTGGCTAACAAATGGGATGGTCCACGAATAATTATTTCACTCGGTTTAATTTTGTCCCCCAGGGGTTGGTGCCGTTGTATGTATTTTTCTTTTCAACTTTTTGTGTTTCAATTATCAGCGTTCACGTGTTATTCCCATGTACACACATACCTTTTCCTGCTGATGTACCAATTA
The DNA here is from genome assembly GCF_000648655.2 of Copidosoma floridanum. The sequence continues at coordinate 403,085 of NW_019379471.1, read as the reverse complement.
TAAGGCCGCAATTGCTTCGCGATATTACGTATCGCGCGTAAAGTAATTACTTTATTTGCTTCTCTCGTCTACGATCGAGTCGCGAGATTCGCGACTTTCCGAACGAGCGAGCGTTAATTACAACTACGGCGAGCGTGTGGGGCAAACGTTTGTAATGACGTTCCCGCGGCACATTGGGAAAGGTGGCAAATCTCAAATATTCCAGAGTAGCGACAATGCGAATCCATCACAGCGATGCGTCAACAAATTTCGACCGCGAAACCGAAGCGTTCGACGCATACGTAAACAATGAACCCTACGCGTGTGGCTGATGTACGGTGCATCAGTGCCAGTTGCAGCAGCCCCGAGCTGTAATTCATGACCCCCTGATCTCAGGTATAGGTGTGTATAAGTGATGGGCGTCCTCCTTCCGCTCGGAGAGGGACCGGAGGAAACGCGTAGCACATGCGGGGGTGCAGCAACCATCAATCCCTCGAAAACCGTGTCGCGCCCTGGAATCGCTCATGAATGGCTCTCGGTCGGAGATTAATTGATCCACACTCTCCCTCTGTGCGCCAATAATTTCACGTATAGCGGGTGTAAGGTCGGGAGGCAAGAATCGAATTAGAAGGGCAGGGAGAGATTTTCGTGTTTACGAGGCGGAGGGACCAAAGCGCGGATAATTAGGTCGGGGCTCGGAGTATATATATACGTATATATACATGGAGTGACTTTCGGTGCTGCTATTGGTCCCGTAAACTTCATTATGAATTTGTTATGCGCCGAGACTGTATAGGCTGCCCACAGAGGCGAATCTCGGTGGGCGTACATTGTCACGTGCATAGGTGGGAGCTTCGGCCCAAATATCTATCGGTTAGAGAAAAGCGAAAATACAACACAAATTTGCGCTTAACGGTTGAACGACCTCATGTAGATAGAAATTCGATTTTTTTTTCCCGAGTACGATTCGTCATCGAAATTCCGAAATGACGTACATCGGTGATGTAGGTTAAATATATAATATCTATGAATATTACTTTTCGGGATTTTGACCCATCGGAAACAATGACAAACCGTACTCGAAAAAATAATGATTTGGTTTTTATACTTAACCGATGACCTCTGAATTTTGTTCAATTTGAAAATTTAATTTTTCTTACAAAAGACACCCACCCCTTTCTTTTCTTTGCATCCAAAGCCTGTAAGTGAGTATCTAGGTATCGATAATTTCCTTTACCGGGAGGTTTCGAGAGCTTTTTTCCCTAGAAAATCTCTATCCGGATCCTTCGGCATGAGAGGCTATTCCTCGACTCAAGAAAATGGCCCCTATCGAAATAACGGCTCGTTGGGGATCGATCTCAGATTCGTGCTGGTGCTCGGCGTCTCGACCCCCCCCCCAACCTTGTCTCCCATCACGCGAAAAGTGCACGATGCTGCTTCTTCCGCCTTTGGCTCGTCTCCTCGCTCGCTTTGTCAAGCTCGATGGAAAATATTTACTCGGCTGCTGCTGTACTGCCGATCGCTCGATACGACTGTACGCGGCTCAAGGAAAAATCGGTAGTTTACCTATACGTACTTTCCGTGGATGATGGGGCATGCACACTGTGTAATGTATGCTTACCCGTTTGGCAGTAGATGCCGGAGTATCCCTTGGGACAGGTGCATTTGCCGGGTGCCGAGCAGACTCCGCCGTTCTGGCAGGGTAGCGAACACACAGCTGGAACACACAATTTTTCACAGTTAAAAGTTTGAGCGTGTAACGGCATAACGTCACAATATAAGAGTGGAAGCTCGTTTGTGCCAAATTGTTTTGGCAAACGTGCGTTTTCTTTATTTTTTCACTGCTGCGTATGACGTTTGACGTTTGTCGTTGAGATCGTAATCGGTAAGAATCTCCTGGCAAAAAAAAAAACTTGATCGAAAGCTTTTCGATAGGAATTATTTTTTGCTTTTTTTCAATTTATACCGCGATTATAATAAAGAAAAAAAAAAAAAAAAATTCAAATCCATTCACTGGAAATTGTTCAATCTATTGATTGCTTATCGATACGTATAGGGTGCACTCCAAGCGAGAAAACCCAAAGAGAGAAGCGTCTTACTCACGTTTGTTGCAGCCGAAGCTCAATCGCGTGACCTGCATCCAGCCGGGGCAGCAGAGGAATCCGGACGGCAGATCCGCGTAGACCAGCCTGCACACAGATCAAAGAGAGACCTTTTAATGGTGGTACGCGACTCTTACCACCCCCCTTCCCCCCACGTACTTAATCACTATTACGTTATGCTGTTGGTGTATATATACACGTGGATGGCTTTTAAAGCGAGAGGGACGAATTACATGTGTTATGTATACCTGGTTGATCGATAGGACGGGCTCGCGAGAGTGCTCGTAATCTTATATCCAGCATCGAGCGTACGAATTATTTTTTCCAAGGGTTATACAGTGTGTGTGTGTGTGTGGGTGACACACGAGCCCCGCGGCTTTCGAGTTTTTCAAACTCACGAGGGGGCCCCCGTACGTGCGTCACTGTTTAGCGTGCACTCGGAAGATGATTAATGGCCAGCTATTTTGCTTTCAATAGGCTTATACAGTGCTATTTGATATCGTTAGTTTTTTTTTTTTTTTTTTTTTTTCAGGTGAAAGGTACACAGTTTTTCTTTGATGAGCAAAAATGTAGGTTTTCCATAGACTTGGTCACATTGTTCGGGATCGAAGGAGCGATCGGGCGTCAAAATTAATTTCGGTGCTAATGGCTTTCTGTGTCGAGGTATCGCGTCTCGCTCTCTATATACGATACAATAACTGTATATATATACATATATATATATATATATATATATATCTTCGCGGTGCTGAAAGCTCTTAACGCGAAAATTCATTATCCGAAGTCTTTTACCCGTCGTACATGTATGCTCGAAGCAATTTCACGCTCATTATGTATTCGTGTATACTGCTATCTTGATACCTGATTTTCTAAATGAATGAATGTGAAATAAAAAATTACCGAGATAATTTTGTACATAGCTTTTTCTACAGTGCTTTGTGCAATGCAACGTCAATCACGCGGTTGAGCTTTTTTTCTTCTTTTAAATTAATTACGTTCAATTTGTGCAAAGTAACGCTAATTAAACGTTAGAGGATTTAATTCACTCGAGCCGTGATTGTTCATTCATGGTAAGATTTTGAGAAACTCTCACCTGGCTTGCCGGCTCCTGTGATGTGCCAGAGAGGAAGTCGTGGAGCACACTCTCCTCCTGTGAAAACAGAATGTACATTTAATTAAATCAATTTCCAAGCTGATCCAGCCGCAAACTAGTCATCCTAGAACTGTATATATACAGCGAATTAACGCACATCGAGAGTAGGAGCGATAAAATTGGCAATACGGAGGCAGAAACAGAGAGAGAGAGAGAGAGAGAGAGAGAGAGAGCAATAGTGCAAAGCTCTTCCTCGTTTGCTCGCTCAAGGGCTTTGAACGTGTGCTTATATATACGTTTGCAATGTCTCTTTCTCGCGCGTATGAAAAATAGTCATCGAGCAATGCCGATCTCACAAGGAGAAAATATAAGCCGTGGGGCAGGTGAAAATTAAACCAGCAAGGCCGTGAGCTTGTATCTGTATGTGTGCGTGAGCTTGAGAGCGTGTAGGTGAACGGTACGAATATTTGTGCGCCCAAGGGCTTGAGGAAGCGATACGGGAAAGCTGGGAATGAACGTTATTTATCGCCGTATCGCAAAAAAAAAGTTTATTTTTTGTTGCCTTTTTTTTTTCCCTCCAACGGAGCTCTGTACATGGTATGTCGAAGAGAGAGACACCTCTATTTTCCGGTCAGCTTTTCGTTTTATCCAAATTATTATCAGAGAAAGACTTTGCACGTCATACTTTTGAAAAGGTAAGACAAAAATAAAGCTACGAAAATTCCAATGAATCATCTACCGTTAATTTGTCGTGGGTCTCGAAAACCTTGGTCTATACAATCGGTCGCGAACTCCACTCGTGACGAGCTTTGGAAATAAAAACGTCAATCCCCAAGAAGTACGGCCAATCTCATAACGCCCGAAACTCGCCCTCCAAGGCCAGCGATTAGATCCCCCCTCCCCCCAAGTACTGGCTGATTAGCGACATCGAGAGAGAGAAACCCTCGGGTGATTAACAATGATTGCTCGGGGGAGATATCGCGGCAGCAGCGTATTATAGGTATAACCACACAGGTGGCGATCGTCATTCATAGCGAACCAACATCCGGGAAACAATTACAAACCGGTGTATGTGTATACGTGTGAGATTTCGGTGCCACGCAACGCAGGGAGGAAAAGTCCATTGTATGCGTGTGCGGTTCAATTTGTGGGGGGTACAGAGCGTACGCGCGACGTTGATTGTATCGGGAGCTTGAGGTATATTGGATACCGGGCCATCGCTCGCACTCTTGCTCTACCACGAGGGTGTGGTGTATAGGAAGCTTCCGTCGTTGGGTCAGGGTTGGAGCTCCAATTTGTTGTTTCCCTGTTCCTCCTTTGACTCGTCACCGAGATCGCTGACTCTTTTGAGATTCACGATTACGGGAGGAGAAGAATATTATTTGGCGTGTACATTTTGTACACTCGTGGAACGCGCGGGGAAGGCCGAGCTTGCGGCTCGCGTGTGTACGCGATTGCGTTTCAAAAGCACCGCAAAACTATTATGCACCGGTGGGCAGCCCCGAAAATTTAATCAACGAGCCGAGCAGTTTCTCCGAACAATGTAAAAGGACGACCGCCGGTAATGCGGATCTAGCAAACTGTACGACGCGCTCCCGCGGTGTGAGCCGAGTGCTGTGCGGGAACGAAGCTTCAGAGTAGCGCAAACCTCGGCTAAAGCGACCGCAGCGTGTATACATACGCGTACAACAGTACTCATCTCGAGAAGGGATTATTGTTATTACACGTGGCCACCCTCGAGTTGTTTACGAGTGTTTGTTAACGCCACTTGTGCTGTTTGAGGATGCTCGTTTGCTTTTGGTCGCCGCATGCAAGGAAAACGGGGAAAGAGAGGATCTGAAAAATAAGATGTAGAATTGTTGTACTCGCAAAAAGTGATTTAGACAAAGTTCCATAGGTGTAGCAGAGTTACGTGTAACTTTCGCAGCCTACTGTTTTTATGAAAGCTGGTGCAGTCGTAGCTTGGGGCACGAAATCAGCATCAAAAACAAGGAAAACTTGCAACCAGTACATAATATGTAGATGCCATTGTAAAGACATATTCAGTCGTGTGCTGTACATAAATTTAAAAAAAAACGCTTTTCTCGATAAGCTCGAACGATTGCATGAGTTTTATTATCTTCCACATGCACAGCGCATGAAAATGTGCCGCGTAAGGGCCAATAGAAGATTTCACTAGCCACAAAGTGTAGAGGATATCTGAGTAACTTTGCTTGGCGTGTTTGGTGCGTTGATTTGAAAATCTTTAGTATCAATATTCTATACATAGGGTCTCGTTTTCTGTATGATAGGCGTTCGCAAGAGCAGTCAAAGAGCGAGACAAAAAAAACCGTAAGAATGATTATCCTGCCCCCGAAGGCCAAAGCGATACTGTTTTAGTCGAGTGTTGTGAGAAAAGCTGTGCAGGGTGATATGCTTGCTATGGGATGCAATTAGATATATGTACTGTGAGGCGCCGCTTGAATAAAACACGATACTTTTTGCTTTTTGGTTTGCGTAGCTTTTCCTCTTCGTGTACTCCTTTTTCATTATACATGAGAAAGTGTTGCAGCTTTGACTTTTTCCAAGGCGTGATCGGTTTTTTTTTCATATTAATTTGTGTTACGCGTACAGGGGAGGGGGGGGGGTAACCTTCGTCATAATAGCTAAAAAATCTCAAACGACAAAACTACTCGGTGTCAATGGTAATTTGGTACTTGTCTGTCGTCTACAGACTTTTTACTGTTTCAGCAATAATTTTTTCTGTTTAGAACAATAATTTTTATAGCAAGTACAGTGATTTTTAATGTTTGTAAAGTAGATTATTGACTATTTTACTATACAGTATTTAAATGGTAAAAATTAATTTGCTAAAAGTAAAAAGATCCTAACTGCTGAATGACACCTGATTACTATTCCAGAACAGTGATTTTATTTTTTTCTCTTAGTGAATCGTTTACTTTTAAAACTCGAGAAAAATTTGGCGTGCAACAAATGAAGAAGTGGGCCCACGTGTGTAAATTTATTCATACCTAAAAACTCTGTTATAGACATCGATTTTTTCAAAATTTTCATCCACTCTTCCAAGCTTGACCGCTTTTTTGATCGTTACACTCTACCGTTTTATATCTCTTGTCTCGTGCATTCATAATGGCTTACCATTACTGCTGGCCAAACGTGTCGAAACACCGTTTTTTTAACCAAAACCGAATATACTTTACGATCCTCCCATTAAAAAAGTGAAAAATCGTCGCGTAATCTCGTAATCCCCTATATCTAAGAAGCAGACAAGGTAATTCGTTTTCTCTCTGTGTAAACACACACTCGCTCACCGTAGCTTACCTTACAAATAATCAGGTGAATCAAATCCAATAGTACTTTATCGTCAAACAACTGCGGCAACTGCTACATTGGCAATGCCGGACTTGATGATTTTATGATTAAAAAAAATATCGTTGGCAAAACTTTGACCGTAGCCACGGTGTAGTGCATACGCGTGCGTTGTCAATTGCCTTGCGTAAGCCACGATAAATTTTCTCACGGGCATATAGACATTCATCTCGACGAGCCCCCCTGACGTTTATCGATCGCTAAAAAATCCATCCATTTTATTTTTTTCTTTCAATTTCAATTTCAGCAAATAGAGAGCTTTTTCTTGGAGACGCGACGAAAATCGATTGTTAGCGGTAGAATGCGGGATCGCTAATTAATTGAGGAGGAATCCAGTACCTCGCGGGTCTTAAATCAATTCCATGGCCACGCACAATGGGCGCAGTGATGCGATAACATCTATTTTCTCTCGCCTCCTCCTCCTCCCCTTTTTTTTCCTTTGAGAGCTTTCCGAGGATTGAAATAAAATTCCATTTTTTTTATCGCGCAAAATACATAGTAGAGCTTTTTTCCCCGCCACCAACCACTGACTGAGTTAGGGATTTTTAAATTAACGCTGGATGGAAGCAAAACGGTTTGTCGAACCTTTACAAAGATTTCGTAAGTCAATTTATTCACTTTTTGTGTTAAACAAACGGATGCTACACGTATACATATGAACTCACTAACGACGAAAGCAAGGATAGATGGTGAGGGAAAGAGTTTCGTTGTCTCAGTTACCAGCGCCCGAAACTAACGGATCATTTGTACATCCATCACATCCAGAAACTACCGGTGAAACAAGAGTAAGCGATCCACCAGTCATCCCTTCGAAAAGGAGTCGGGGCAAAAAAAGGGAAAAAAGGCTTCGATCGAGGGAAGGTCGCACACGCGAGAGTTGGATTCCTCGCAGCTCTTTTCTTCGAGCGGTGAGCTAGATACGAGATTAAGCTACTCTGTTGGCGTCTACTGATATATTACCTCGTTTTCCAACTGCACCGCGACCCTTGAAATATATACTTGGTGATCAGAGTAGCTAGAATTGATTTACGAAGCTGGCTCGATTAGAACTTTTTTTTTCTCTGAAAATTAATTTTCCCTGCCTTTCATCCCTTTTTTTATGCTACTACTATTGTTTTCGTGAAGATAAGACGATAACGTGGTGCCTACATGTATACCTAATAATTAGTCACGAAAAAATTTGTAGTTTCTACGCCTAAGGGGTGTTATTTTCCACGTAGTTGATTTTAATGTTATATGTATAAGGAACTTGGATATTCATAGTATACACATTGGCCAATAAGCAACAATCGTAGCCGGTGTCTGTGGAAAATATTTATCGCCGACACTTTAAATCATACCAACGATGAAAAAACAAAGTTCTCGAGACCTAAGAAAGTGATGTTTCATCTTGAGTCTAAATATAGAACGCACGAGGTTCATGGGCAATATCTGCTTCTCTTCCTCTCTTTCTTGCCTCGAGCCACGCACATCGCGCACGAGTGTAATTTCCGCTCCTCTTCTTCCTCCTCGGCTTGGAAGACAGTCCCATCGCGCGAAACTTTCTTGGAGAAGCCAGCCCCTAGGGAGACTTGGCGCGCAAAGTGTCCAAATTATGAAATTACCATTGATGACGAGCCGCGGGCGAATGTGCAGAAGGAGCACAGAGTAAGATAACTACACCTCGCGATCTCTCACTCAGTTTTTAATGAACACTCGTTCCTCCATCTTTTGTTTCTTTCTCTCCAAAAAAAAAAAAAAAAAAAAAAAATATCGCTCATTCCATACATCTAGGCAGTATTATCCTTCGATGTAGCGAAAATGGGCTTGCAAAGGGAAATAAAAGTTTATCAACCAGACAACACTTATTCCCTCCGTCTCTGGCTCATACTAAAAGCTAATCGACCCGCAAGCGTATGTGAAATACAGCCATCGTATATGTACGCAAGTCACATACAGTGAGGCAGTAAAAAAAGCCATAACCACGCGCTGACAATGTGTGCCATGTACATAAAATAGCACTGACCTTGTATCCATAATATGTGTACTGTACTCGGATCGTGGACGATTGAGCAGCTACGAAAAAAATGTGCTCTCTGCCTCCTTTAATTGCTCTCGGCGCAATTGAATTACCGCTGTATAAATCTCGCCTCCTGCATTTTTTGTTTCTCACTATCACCCGCATTTTTGCTTGAAACCACCAGTTTTACATTCAAGGCTTGTATTACCTGACACATCACGTTTGGAATTTATCGGGTATGGTGTGCGCATTTGCGGAAAATCGATGGAAACTTTGTGATATTGGGCACGTATTTGAACAAATTTTTAATAAAAAACGCGACCTCGTTATCGTTACGAAAAAAAAAAAAGACATCGGAGCACCGAGTTTCATCGAATTCCTATATACGAGCGCATCCTGCTGCACTTATTTCGTACACGCGCCCGAGAGCCGGTGTATGAGCGTATACTTTTTTTTTTTCCTTTTTCCAGTCGATCGAAGGTGAACCGGACGACGATGCTCGTTTGTGCTCCGAAAAATTCCCGTTGCAGCGTCCACGATGGCTGAAAATAAATAAAAAAAAAAAAAAGAAAAAAGAGGGAAGAACAAACCCGGCTTTATTATAACGTGGATATGGGACGTAGTGTAGACACATGTTTACATGTACAGGCATACCTATCGGGCGAGCAAAACGTGACGCTTACGAGGTCAAATGTGAAGCGAGCTCGTTAAATCCACCGCTGGCTGTGTGTATGGATACATAACCCAAATGATCGTCCCTCCAGCTCGTCTCCACGCGTGCGATGGAGATTTTTCATTTTTACTCTCACGTGGAGCTTGAAATATACGTATGTATACATAAATGTGTGTACACGTTGATCATAAAGTAGCTTTTTTTTGCCGGAGCTCAACTGTGTGGGCAGTTTGTCACTTTTTTGTCGTATGATTTTACAAACAGGAGCGATGTGTTTAATGGACAGAAGTAAAACGCTCGGGTGTTAAATGACGCCTGAAACGATGACGTTATATACGGTTAATCACGCAAGGCATTATTTATCCGAGCTTTTTTTACCACTTTTATGTCAAACTGTTTCTTGGTGCGGAGACATAGGGGGTTTTGCAAAGAATGACAGCGTCTGGTGTATGTATTGTGGTCCTCAAGTACCGATCGAGGTCTACTTTTCAATGATTCACTTGAAGAATTTTTAACTGCAATTGACAACTTTTGAAAAATATCACGCTGTTAAATAAATGTCAACTCTATGACTTATACATCATACAAAAATCTCGACTCCCGTATGACATTAACCAACGACTATCAAGTGGTCTCCTATGGAGTATAGCCTAAAAATATGTTATGCTATTTACCGCGACAATACTGCAGGTGTACAGAGGAACAGAAGTGGGGGGTAAAAAAAAAGGAACGATCGAGCGTACAAAGCGTTTCCGATTGCAAAAGTCCCGAGCCCACGAGATGTATTCTAATGGAGTACCAGATTAGCAACAGCAATATAATAAGAACGTGCGAGAATTTTCCGTTCTCGCGTTTTATTATGATGCCATGCATGTATGTGTTGTACACTCACGACGTGTCGTTAAAAGGCTCGTCGTGATCTCCCCTCGCGGGAAACGAGCGTGTAGCCCAGTGCGCGTAGCGTCAACCGAAGGCCATTACACAGCAACGACGGCGCTGATAGCAGGTACAATTTTTACTCCCTCCGTTTTCTCGCGAGGTTACGTATTACTGCAACAACTGTTTATTGGAGTGTACGCGTAAGTGTCGCGGGTTTACCGAAATCGGAAAGAGCTGTCTCTGTATTTTCGTCGTTGCTGATAAAATTTATGTTTACATGGACATTTTCCAAGCACATTAACACCAGTGGACACCCTTACGTAAGCCAATCTCGGCTTTCTTTTTTTAAAGTTAATCATGTTTTTCTTTTCCTCAACCCGCAGGGGCAGAGTTTACAGTGTAGGGTGTAAATCTTTTACGTGTTCTCTTGTGTTTCAGCCGTTACGTTTTGTTCTCTCCGTTTATCGTCAAAACGTTCAAATTAATGACACGTGGAAAGCTGAAACGCGCGTTTGAAATTGCTTACGACTCCTCTGGCCGTAGTTTGTAAAAGTGGAAGCGCATTCTAGTTGCGAATACATTTTTTTTTTTTTTTTCATGCATTCGAGCTCACGCGTAAGTTGAGTGTTATACTGCGTTCAATTTGAATAAATCATAGACGCGAGCAGTAAGTCTTCATGGCGAGGAATATATCTTTCGATGTCGCAATTGCGAATTACAACAATTTACGCGATAATGTTGATTTGTTGTTTTGTTCACGCGCAGTTTCACCCGAGGCTTCCGGAAATAATTGAGTACCAGAGCTACCACTTTTAGTACGAATTTTGTGTCCTAAAAAATGTAATCGTCGCGTAATTAGACACCACTTCGAGTATTTTTCTCCGCACGCGCGGACGTGTGATCTATTGTACGTTACGCAAGTCAAGTAGATAATGTGACTGCTTGTTTTATTTAATGTACTGTAAGTGCAGTGTTGCTACCAGAGTTGAAATACTTTCCCCGTGATTTTTTGTGAAGTCTCGCGTCACATAACTGTGGAAAGCGTTTTTTTCCCTAATTTAATACCTGAACGTCTGCGATAATAGCTTCGATAACTTAGGAAAAACATTATCTCTATGGAAAGTTCGTTTCAATCTCTCGCGAGTGACTCACGACTAGAGAATACTTTTTTTACTTGATAAAACTTCTCATTAAAAATAAATTTTCGGTACATCGTGCAGTTTGAACAAGACAAAATGTCCCGTTAGTGTTTTTCTGCTTCGTATTTTATCATCTCTGTGCTTTTCATACCTTGTACCTGGCCTCCTGCCATATTTTGCTTTCAGCGCTGGAACGACTATTTCTGCCTCTCATTTTTCCTCTTGTATAATCCGACCATCTTTCAAGACCCCATTCCCTTGTCTACGGCTCCCTGCTTTTTGTTCCCTTCTTTTGTCGTTTTCACTCCACAGTTTTTAGATCCTCCTATTTTCTTCTGCTCATTTTTCGAATTCCTTTTTTTTTTTCAATCCCAATTTCTTCTTTCAATCTCCATCTCGCTCATTGTTTAGCCCTCTCTGCAATTTTTTCATACCGAGCAGTTTCGATGAATGAAAGAAAAAATAACATCGAGCTCAAAGTAATCACAGTTCGAGGAACTCCTGAAGGTAATGTTCACGGATTGGACAAAAAAAATAAATTCCGCCCAACACAAAAGAGGCTGAACTCGGCGATTTTCCTATCGCATTTTTGTGAAATACCATCGCTAGCTGCGAGAGGGATTTTCCGGAATATGCAAATAGGCCAGAGAGGGAATGCAGAGGCTTTTACTTTTGAAATTCCACATGCACCAAATCCATTATTCGTTCTGCGTAGAAACGAATCGGTCTTCCCCCAAGCGGCTTTCAGAGTATAATTGAAATTTTCAGCATTACTGTGACCGAAGCAGGAGTGTTTCTCTTTATCCTTTTTTTTTTGTATTTTCGATCATTGCTAGAATCTGCGGGATTAGGCTTCATCGTTTTGTATGAGTTATAATACACGAGGGATTGAAAAGTACAGTTTTGTAAAATCAAATAGTCTACCAGTGTAATTGTACGAAAATTTCCCATATATATTTCTTTTGTGATTCTTTGGCGGGACGTCTTACCATATAGAGCTGTTTCTACTTAACACTATTGAGTCTGAAAAATCAGCCATAGAAGCATTGTTTGATTATCAATTAGTATTCAAAACACGGTATCTAATCATTAAGCCAAAATTTTATCGCCAAAATATTCCGTAGAAGGTGTACATTAGGCAAATCCAGGAGCTAAAGAGCCTCTCGCTGTGGAAAAAATTCTCATTCTCCTTAACGAAACAGTAAGTACAGTTTCTACAAAAACATCGAATAACCTGCACAGGTAATGTTATGATCCAAAACTCGTAATATTTATGCATGTAAACACGCGTACGTAGATGATATCTTGCATCTCGCGAGAGACAGAATCTGCATGCAAATGACGCGTTTAAACCCCGGAGATGAAGGAAAAAAATCTCATGCTCCTACCACCGAAAGAAAGAAAATGACGCTCCAAAGTGAGGAAACCAGCAAAATATCCTGCCATCGGAATCCTGTACGATATTCAAATATTCTTCCATACACCGGGACACAATGCTCGCTTCAATAAGGACTCAGACACTAACAGAGGCGTAAACTCGTCGGCTCAATTTGTTACTCTGCAGCGAGAGCTCTCAGATACGTATAGGTGCTCCTCGAGAGAGATACTAAATGGTGTCGTCTTTCTCCACGACTGAGGTAAAGCGAAGTCAGGAGCAACTTTGCGCCTGTGTCTCTCGGCTTACTACTTACTCCTCCTCCTCCTCCTTCCCCATTGATATTAGACGAGTCTTTGTGAGCCGCTGGAGGAGTCGCAAAGTGCGCGCCTCGGCTGTTTGCAGTAGTGTACCAAGAGGAGCACCTCGGCGTGGTCCATTAACGTCGAGGGGACGCGGATGTGTACACATCCGTACGCCGTAAAACATCCCTTTGTCTCTATGTTTGGTACGTGCGAGTACTTTATAGGTGACAACGACAACACGTGTGATCACTTACTACCACTCTTGTCACGCCGTTCTGTGATTTGTGGGATACTAAAGTTACATTGGTGTTGTCGTTGTGGTACAAAAATTTTTTGAATTTCTTTATGGAAAAAAAAAAAAAAAAAAAAAAACAGGGCACAGCGCCAAAACGAAGCTCAAACTCACTTGACCCCTTGAAAGCTCGGAAGCACATGCTTTTTTTTTCTCGTTTCCCTTCGTTTTTACAGCGGTGAATGAGACNAAGAAAAAAAAAAAAAAAAAAAAAAAACAGGGCACAGCGCCAAAACGAAGCTCAAACTCACTTGACCCCTTGAAAGCTCGGAAGCACATGCTTTTTTTTTCTCGTTTCCCTTCGTTTTTACAGCGGTGAATGAGACACTTGCAACGAGCTTTTGTTTTGCCCGATTTAATTGTACGGATTGCGCGGTAGAGTGGCTGAAAAATTGTTGTCGTTTCCTCACGTTTTTGTATCGCTGAGAAATGAAACGAAACTTTATCTCGAGAAATGAAAAAGAAAGAATTCACGAGGTCCACCTGCACGCGACGACACTCGACCGAGCGTGTGTCTATTCATCATCGTTTTCTCGACGTTTTTCAACTCTTGTGTGCGGCTACGTGTGCAGGGGTCCGAGGATCAACATTCCAGCTGTTTTCGAGGCGAATTTATGGCGCCACTCGTAAAGTAAAGTTTATACCGGTAATACGTCAGAAGACAACTACTACGGTGAAATTTAAGGTGCAATAAAAGTTTTTGCTATTACCAAACTGATTTTTTTTTTTTTTTTTTTATTAAACTCTTTTACTACCAAAGATTGGATTTGAGAAAATTCATGTTTTGGCTTCATGTGCTCCGACCGAGTACACGTATATACACAGGACGGAGAAAAAAGAAGGAAGAAAGTAATATTCGCGTACACCGATTACAAGAAGTACGTTTCAAGAGGCAGAGTTGAATGAAATATTGCCATTATTATTTGCTCTGCGTCAAATGAGCATAAACGCTTGCAGAAGACGTTTTTCATTTCCCTTCATTCGCGACGACTATCGGACCTTTTAATCCCAATGATCTCACCGCGCAGCAGTACATTCGTAAGATGAATCCTTGATATTATATACGTATTCTGGGTATATTGCAAGGCAACAAAGGAAAATTTTGCTTCAAGTCGGGTAAAAATGTTTGTCATCCGTATTGCTCTGCAGAGATACATATTCCTGTATACAAAGACAGTAACGCCCAATGGTTTACGACTATTATTAAAATTCTCGTTTTATGCCACCGTAAATCTGTTGATTCAAAACATTCGTATATACATTCATACGGTACCGTATACATAATATTGGCAGGGATTGCATTACGCATTTATTGCTCTCCAAACCCGATAGCCATTAAAAAGCTACCACCACGGGTATATCGCATATATATATATACCTAATGTTAAATTACAAGTCGGAGAGGCACACGGAAAATTGGGCGTTAAATAATAAGGCTCCATCGGCTAAATTAAAACGTCTAAAATGTACGTGCGATTATATACTTTCACTCTCTCTCTCTCTCCCATCCTATAATGTAGGTACGTCCTGTTCCTTATTTTCCATCAAATTCCAACAAATCACGATCCCCCCGCACGAAGACACGTGTCTATATTACTATTTACAGGCAGACACGCGCACCGGAGAGATAACGTTTAACGGCACACAAATAGCCACCACCCGCTGCTCGCTTGGTTTATATATAGCGCCCATTACACCATCGTGTCCATATGTATATATTATATATACCCATAGCGCCGTGCTTTCGTAATATCGCCTCGCACAATTGAGCTGACGTGCGCTGGCCATCAATTATTATGACTCGCTAGTTTACGTGTACACGGGTGTGTGTGTGTACCTCTTTGCGAGGGAGAAAATCGTGCCCCGTCTAAAAGGACTCTTTAGATTGCCAGGAAAACCGATCGATCGGCTCGACGGTTGTACACACACGGAGTGTACGCGTTGTCCGGATCACACCGCAGCTGTGCTCTTGAAAGTGGTAAATTTACGGATCGGTTTTGCGTTGAGCGAAAAATGTTTCATTTTTCTTGTTGGTGGTAGAGGATTAAAAAGACATATCAACCACACCGGTAGAGGTATATACTGCATAAACTTTGGACTTACACCGAAGCACAGTAGGTTTTGCCGATTTTCAACGTTCGGCTGTGGTACGAATATACATATAGGTCATGCTCGTCGATTCTAACAGAGGTAACTCTATCCGAGAGAGAGAGAGAGAGCAGAGCTTTGAAATCGCGCATTCGGTGTGTAATGTATCTAATCGGTAACGCGAGAGCCCTCGATTTTTAACGTGTTCTCACGAAGGAGGGAGAAGGGCGGGAGGAAGGATAACCGCATTGCACTCTGGACCGATCAATTATTCAGTGGGACTGAGCATAGCCACCGTTGGCTCTAATTAGCTTCGAATACCTGTTCTTTCCTTCCCGAGGATTTTACTCGGCCTTGGATTTTTGTTTTTTTTTTCTACATTGGGAGTCCTCGTTATTTCTTGGATCAAAAGTACGACGTACCATAGCGCCTAAGTGAATGACGGTGGCGCACAGCGTACCCAAATAAATATATACGCAATGGCGCGATGTGCTCCTATATCGCTCAATCCTCAGCCAAAGCCCTTCCCGATTTCTTTCAAGAGCCGCCTGTGCTTTGTTGTACAACCGTGGCTATGAGTAAAGTTAGATCGATTATTATAAAACTGCCGTAAAGTGCGCGAGACCGGTTCTCTCCGCGAATGTACCATCGCCCGCGATGGATCTTTTCAATCGAATCGCTTATTATTGAGAAATGAGCTGATACGAGCTCTCGGGCGGGAATTAAGGTACACGATCGTTTGCTCTTACGATCTCGCTTGCTCATGTAGCGTTGCTCGATCGGCTAATAAATTGCGCCCCCCCCCCTTTTTTGTCTTTGCTCGTACTAGCTTAGCACACGACTCGCGAACATCATTGTCGTATACGAACTAGCGGCTGCACTCATATAATTAAAAAACACGCACCAGTAGAAACAGTCGAGTGTGGGTAGGACACGTGTTTTTTTTTCTCCACCGCTCAATTAAAAATCGACGAGTACATGTACAGCTACGTCGAGCATCACTCACCCGGGATGGTACTTGCTGTAGACGCTCGTAGTCGTGGTAACCACGTTCGGGTAGATCGGCCCGAGGTTCTGTTGCTGCGGCCGAACGTGCTGGGCATCGGGACGCACCACGGAGCTGTAAGCCACGCTTCTGCTCGCGCTCGGCTCCAAAGCTAGAGCACTGGAGCGCTGGTACCCCAGTGGCCTCACTCCGTTCCTCGACGTGGTGCTCGCTGGAGTTGTAGACCTCGTTGTCGTCGTGCTCCCAGGTAGGGGCGGAAAGCTAAATCTCGAGGGTGGTATCGTGAGAGCGGCCGGTGTCGTTGACGAGTAGCGCACGAGGTTACGGAAGCCGATCAGCGGGTCCCGGCGCAACGATGACTCGTGGTTGTGTCGGCCGTGCGGGTACTGGACCCCGTGCGCGTTGTGCCGCCCCGACGATGTCCAGCTAGGAGAATTCGGATACTGTGGAAGGACCAAACGATTCTAGTGCTCCGAGTGATAATTTCCATTCGTTTGATGGGTTACAAAGTGACGACAAGACGCGCTTACCCTGTGGTGGCCGTGGTGATGTGGAGGCGCGCGATGCAGATGGCTTGGGTGGTCGTTGGGATAACTCGCGGGGGTTGTATCGTTACCACGAATGTCCCGAGCGAGGAGCGTCGCGACCAATAGCACGAGGACATAGCTATGATACGGAGCCATGCCCCTTAGATTTCGGCCTCCTCTTCGGTGTTACCTTACGTACGGCTCTGTACTTTTTTTTCTTTCGGTCCACACGATTCCTCGTTTACTCGTGCACGCCTCTCGTCACTGTCACATGATCCATGGCTTCTTCGCGGCCCTCCCCCCTCACCCACGTCGCTCTTTATCGCTCCGCGGGGTGTCGTTGACCCGATGTGTGTTTACCTTTCGAGAATTATATCGGTTGTACCTTCCTCTTCTTCGTTTTCTTTTGTTTCTTCCTCCTCTCGCGAAAAACTGGCTATTTCATCCTTTTTCGGATGCTGTGTGTTACAAAACGCTAATCGCGATTCAAGTAGCCAGCGCCGACGGTGTAGACCTACTTATCGCGAGAGTGAATTAATTGGCGCAAACAATACAAAAAAAAAAAAAAAAAAAAAGAAAAATGAAAACGAAAATCGGCTTACCGGTGTACGATTCGTACGGGTATACGCGATGACACTCTGCTGTAAAAGTTTGCCCGTGCTGATAATCGTTTCGGCGTAAGTATCGTTGGCCATGGATCGCGAACGCGCAATGTATTCTCTCGAGAGGTAAACACAGATCGTTATAAATTTTTCTCGACAAATGGGAAATATCCCCACTGAACAAACCAAACACGAAATTATTGTTACACGCGTACTACCGCACACACCACTGGCACTTTGCGTTTATTCGGCTCTCCATGGGTATACGTAGGTACAACAGGAGCACTGCACGCGAGTCGAAAGGGGGAAGCCGACGCTCGCTCTCTCGGGCAACAACACACAAGGTGGAATCCTCGCGGTTGCCGCGTGTATTATATTTATAGGTACCGCGCACACACGAGGAGAGAACCTACAGGAGGGAGTATAATACATAGAGGAAAGAGAGAAGAGCGTAAGTGGGCACTACTGGCGCTGATGCTGCTGGTGGCCAGCGCGCGTACGCCTGCACTAAGTGCAGCCAGCCTGCCGTAGCCTACGGTCTCCTCTCGTGGACGTGCACGGAGGAGGAGGAGGAGGAGGTTGGTGCTCCACCACGTGTTTTAGCTGCTTACCCGACGATCTTTTCTCTCTCGCGTAACTACTCCCCTCTTTCTCCCTCCTCTGGCACGGTCCCTCTGTTTTTGTTCCCCCTGTGCGCTCCTCTTCTTCTTCTTCCTCTCCTCGCCCTCTGCAGCTCTCATCTTCCTCCTCCTTTTCATGCATCCTCGCGTCGTCGTTGTCCTCTCCTCGTTGTGGTCGGCATCGCGGGAATTTTCTGCCGTGTTTCTTTCCCAAGGACAATCAAACTAGATCCAACCTCTTTGAGAGCCCATGCACGGGAGTACCTGCACGTAGATATGTGCGCGATGAGTAAAAGAGGTATTCCAATGAGAGTGGCCTATCGACTATGTACTTTTTTTTTTTTAGTACTCAGCTGATTACTGGATAATAAACACTCCATTGTTGTGCGGATGCGACCGAGGGGTGGAATGATTCTTCCGATATCTCCTTTTCTCGTATTGCTGGTTCGGAGCTCTGTGCAGGCAGTCGCGCTCGGAGACATCGAGTGCCCATTTTCCGCTTCGACCGCACTTTTCCGCCGATACCTCCGGTCTTGCGAATCGTTATTTATTATCGGCACGAGTGTGCACGAGCACCTTACTTTTTTTTTTTTCTTCCTACGAATGGAACTCGAGACGAAATGAATTATACATTATTCCGAGAGACATTACTGTACCTTACAGGTATACCTGTAAATCGGCTATTCAAATCCGCGATCGATGAAAAAAAGAAAATGCGTTCTCGAGCTACCGGTACGTGCTTTATTTTATCATTTTCTTGCATTTCAATTTCTACCGATCAACTAAATTACTCAGCAACCCGTTAAACGCATGATTATGCGCGTTGGCCGTCCAATCGATTGAAAATTAATATTAGTTTTTTTTTTTTTTTCACTTCCCACTCACGTGTGCAAGCGTACGGGACTCGAGCGAGAGAGTATACCCTCGTGGACGTACACGAGTCGTGCTTCATTAACTTCAGTTGCGTAACACTTGATAAAACGAAAGTTCATTAACGTAAGAGTTTGATCGCTAGAGAATAAAAATACAAGCAGAGTACCCGATAAATCAAAGCCCTGACAGCAGAATGATCGAAGAGCGTGCGTTTACAAATTCCGCGTCGTTTTGAATGCATGCATACATACATCTGCAGTCTGCTCGTCAAACGTCAGCAATACGGATTATCGCTCTTTTTTTTCTTTGAAAATCCATATAATGACACTACAAGTCGTCAATTACAGCAACAACGCTATTACTAAAGTACTCTTGTGGTATTTTCATTGAGATTTCGAATACAAACCCATGTTTGAGTGTGACCTTTCTGAAACTCTCAAGTGTATAGGTATACTTCATTCGTTTGTGGGTGCAGAGTGTCAAAATATGATGAGTCAAATGGGAAATATAGGTATACAGAATAACATCAGTATAGTCCTCACATTAGCTCCGTATTAGTAATTAATTATGAGTCATCATTCCAGACATTACGCCAAAGAGATAAACTGGACGTACGTGGAAAATCCTTGAATTGGCAGAAACCCTGTCCAAAAAATTTAATCAATTAATCGAACAATGCGTACATCCTCCATAACCCACGGATAGACTCAAAATTCCGCGTTCCTTTCTGTAGCCACACAGAGACACAACGATCGGCTTATCGGCTAATCCCGGGCCTTTGGAGGGTGGCCATTCGTTATACTCCCGATAAATTTATATTTATACACCTATTCGCCCGAATTACCTCCCAGCCAACTCTCACTCGCTTCTATGTACGTACATCCTCGATTATGGTGTAGTACAACCTCGCGTTAAACACGACAGGACAATGCATATCCTACTCGTCGGCGAGTACAGTATAACAATGCCCTCTCTCTCTCTCTTTTTTTCTGTTTTTTTTTTTTCATTTCTCAGTGATAACAGCTGCCGCTGACTCCCGCTCTCTTTCTCTCTCCTCCGTTTACTCGGTCTTTTTTCTCTTCTACGCTCGTACGTACGCAAAATGCAGTCGATGGCCGCAGGGCTACTTTTGGCACGCCGACTCAGCCGCGCTCCGAGGAATGATCCAGAGCTTGGCCATGTGAATGTTTGTCAAATAACAAGAAGATTGATGTGCGCGCTCTAATGAGGATATCGATTTGGCATTGTTCATAAAACTCGAGCGAGGTTTACTCGTGCAATGGTCCTTTGTTCTTCTGGTACAGTCGGCAGCGATGATTTTGCACGTTTTTCCTCTTTTTTATTTTTTCTGCAAATAACAAGCATTCTTTTGTCCTGCCAACGAGAAAAGTGTGTACTCCATTGTAGGAAGGATCAATCCGTTCGCTTATTGATACAATGGATTACAGTCCTTTATCAAGAACAAGAGGGCAGAGACAAGAGGACGACAGACGATAAAAAATACACCCCATACAATGCAAATTAAAGATTCGTATCCCTTGGCAAAGTGGCAGTAGTAGCTTTGTCCTTAGGCTCTATCTGTACCCATATGTGTCATGACAGGCGTATGAAAAATTGAACGTAAGACCGGTATAGAGAGTAGAACAGAGCCAGTTATACTGCGGTACAACCATCGGTTCAAAGAAACGGGCTTATTAATCATGCGGTCGATGCATACACAAGTACAGTGGTATCGAATCATCTGAATAATTTTTTTTTTTTTTCCAAACAAATACCATTCACCGAATCTGATGTAGCCTGCACGCACCAATCAACTTAAAAGCATTTGTCATCGAAACTCAAATTGCTTAAAATTCGTTTGTACTCGAGTTGTGCTATTTTTATGCAGCGATTTTTTTTTAGGCTCGACGTTATTTTAGCGTTTGGCGAACTTGATTTTTTGTTTGCAATAACGGACTAAATTTTCAATAGCAGATGAATAATATATATTATTTCCGCTCGCATTTCCTGTGGTTAGCAGAGCCTCATGTTCTCCCATCGAAGCTGCTCTATAGGCTGATTCACTCGGAAGGATTCCAATCCTGCTTGTCAGCGTCCACACCCCGACGTACATATAAATGCCTATGTGCACTATTCACACCTGTATAAATATTTTGTACAGTTCTTGGTCGCACGCGAACCAGTTGGCGTAGTCAGCGAGGCAAATGCCTTTCAGCGATATGTTATACGGGTTCAACGGGCCTTGTCTCTTTTTTTCACGGTCATCGGCTATTTTATTATACATCCACGGCGGACTTCCTTTGTTCTCTGCCTCTGACGTAAGGTTTTTTATGTCGCGTAGCTTTGTATCGGTCAATTAGAACATTGGGCCAAAAGTGTATAAATAGAAACGTTTCTAAATTGTCCTTTGGTCTATTTTCCCGCTGGTTAAATTGGTGGTGATTTTTTTTTAATGCGCAAAAGTAAAGGTGACGGTATTGAATATGTAAGCAGGTAACCAGACTAATGAGTTTCGAATGAGTTTTATTTCGAACTCTCTCCCTAAATTCCTCGTACAGAGTATAACGAGTTGAATTTTTTAATCGGCTGTCGCCAACTAAACCACGCGCTTTTGGAAGCTCAAGCACACGATACCCGTAGACACACCGAGACCCACGTATAAGGCTTCCCTTCCACACGCGCATGGGGAGGGAGGGGCCCGGTTCCCCGTGCTCCTGTATGTACCAGTCGTCGCCCACGCGAGCGGATAATCGCTCGCAGCCGCAGAAATCCGCTTAAGCGTCCCTCCTCTCTTTGTTATCTCTACACCTCTCCTCGACGGACGATTTTTTTTTGTTTATTTCCCTTCCCCCATTCCCAACTATGCTTACGTGTGCACGGACTCGATGCTATACTACTCTCTCATTTTTTAATTTCAACTAGGAAACGCACCCACGGTATACAAAACGCACGAGGATGAGGTTTCCTCTTTTTTTTTCCTTCGTTTTTCAAAAAAGAGTAGAGCAGCAGCGTTGGTTAGATGGAAGCTCTGATTAATGGCCCTCCCTGTGCCCTGTGAATGAGTTGTGGCATTTTTCGATATTACGTTAGTCATGCCTCGATGCGCTGACTCACACGAGGCACGGAGCAAAGTTTGGGGAGAAGTTCACCGCAGTATGTGTATATCGCCAATGGCCGCATACATCAACGCGCCCCCGTTGTTCTTTTTTATCGCGGTGAATTATCTGTATAAGTTTCCTCTCGAGCCACTCGATGAATCATCGAGCCAAAGTCCACCGGTCTTCCGATCAACGGGCTCCAAAGTCACCAAAGAAAACCCCATGCTATATGCACACAGGCGAAGAAGAAAAAAAAATCCCATCCGGTTCAACTGATACCGTGTTTATTTTTTTCTCTGCAAAGCTCGGTACAGATCCTTAAATACCCGTTTCATCCGCCACTCCCTTTGTCAGGCGGATTTTTATTTTCTCGTTGCTGCGCTCCGCTCATTTTCCTCCTCCTCCTCCCGTCCCGGCCCTTGTCTTCTTCAAACCCGCACTCTTCTTTGGGCTGCGTTCGGCACGACCACCCCAGCTCTTTTGCGCGTTCATTTTTTCCTTCTCCTACTCCTCTTCTCTCGCTCCGTCGTACGCCCGGGCTTTTTCCGGGTAGTGCTCGACTGGGCGCGCTTTTCATTGTCTCTTTTAATGGAACGCGGGGCCAGGTGCACCTTTTGTCCGGGTAATGCTTATTTATCGGAAATACCTAAGTGTTTGCTCGTTCTGCAAATTGAATTTTCTTTCGATTAATTTTACATGGGAGATAGTCCATATCGGAAAACCTGCCAACGACTAGACAACCAAAAGGAAATCGGTGATCCCACGATGTTTTGGATGAGGCGAAAAATTGTCAATACATTTGGTTTTTTCAGACCTAGGTATTGTTCGATTGGTCCATGCTCGTCTCCTACCGGGTTCCATGGCTGAATGACCATATGATTTACTCGCTCTGAGCAAGCGAGTATCGAGAAAAATCCATTAAATCGACTCCAAGTTGTACACCACGCGCGGTTTCACGGAAAGTTTCATTCCTCTCTCTCTCACTCTCTTTTGCAATGGTACAAAAGCTTATACGTGCGCCTCAAATTCAAAGGGACAAATGGGACATTATTCTCGCCACGGTCTCGAGGGTGTTAAAAGCAATCCAAGTGCTCACACGCTCCCGCTGTAATGCCTACGTCTATTATCGCAGCTTCGTTTGCACATGGTTGCAGGGTACTCCGAATAATCCATACAAAAGCTGACAATGGAGGACCTTTCTGAAGCTTCGGAGGCGAATAAACGTACACTTATTTTCCCGACAAAAAAATTCGTAACTACCATAAATTGCTTAGGCACGCCGGTAAAAAAAATACAGGGTTTAAAGGACCATTTGGAGAGCAGACAAGTGCGGGGCAACCACCAGCCCTTTTGTCTTCATTGAAGTCTCGCAAGGCTGACTCGGCTGTACCTAAAACACGGGGTCGCATTAGCATACAAACGGACACGCTCTCGCTTACTAGGTACGTACATACGTAATAGCATGCATGTATATACGGTAGATGGTGCAGGTTGTCGGTTACAAAACGAGTGCAAGCCGCACGGGGAGATAGGGGAGCGAGAGTTATCGTGGCGGGGGTGCAGCGGTGTGTGTGTGCATATATATATATATATATAGACGGAGGGCACGGTAAGGTGGCCTCTTCAAGGGCGCGCTGCACCGCGCCAGTGTCTCGTTATCGATCAAACTTGGCCGCCGCTTCCTTACACTTCCGCTGCCGGGTCACGGGCTACCTCTGGGCTACCTGCGCGCACCCTGCACGTCTGCGGCCTTAACCGTCGAAATTATCGCGTGGCTTGTCCATTGCATGGTAGCGTGCACGCGGTGTGCCTCTTGCGATATATTTCACGATACGTATCCTTTTTTGGGGGAGGGATTTTTTTTTTTTTTTTTTTTGTACAGGGTCTCGCGAGCTCGGACACGTGGATTTTCGTCCATTAACTTTGGACTGGTTTCTTGATTATTTTTATGCGTTTGAGAGAAAAATCGCGGATACGGTTGTACCCTCCCAATGACCAAGAGAAAAGGTGCAAACGCATCGCGTGTAAAAGTAAACAATTAACACCTCTCGAACAAAACTAGTGCGTCAACAGCGACGTTGGCTATCCAAAAACATCGGAATAGACGAGCAGTTATAAAGTTAACGATGGAAAGTTAAACAGCGGCAACCAAAACCACTGAAACTTCAAGACTAGGCCACCCCTGGGAAATTCACCGCACACCTCTCGATGGGTTTTCCTGTTGTAGATGTACCCGGTACATTGTTATTCCAACCAACCGTGGGGGGGGGGGCATTTCGGGAGAGGGAAACCTCCATTGTCGAGAGCAAAAGCATTGTCCGGACAGCGGCCCGATTCCACGACAGCAGCCCCATACCATTGTGCGTGATGGCACCCTTGCGGTGTCATGCTCCGCGGTTTGTCCGCACTGTTTCGTTCGTGCATTTGTCGCAACATCACTCAACAAGAGATATCAGAAATGATACACGTTTGTATAGCTCTGGTTTTCACCCATTGAAACTTGCATGAGCAGATAATGCCTCTGACACATCTCAGCTGAATTGATTTTTTAAAATTGTCAAAACACTCATTTTTGTTGAAATAACAGCAAGTTGGCCGAGTTCTTTGTTTTTCACGTGACTAGAAATTGCAAATACCATGCCTCAAACTCCACGTGACAATACCGAGCTCAATGCCCTCGCCAGAGACACAAAGTGCATGTTCGCGTCTTTGGATCGTTCGAATGAAAAAGAAAAAACTCGCTCTCGCGTGGGTACGATGTCTTTCGCTCTGCGTGCGCCCACGTGCATCGATAATCTTTTTCTCTCGACTCACGTGCGCACATAACTTCTCCATCCGCGTGTTCCCGGGGACCCATTGTTCCGTCCGACGCCGTTTTTCGGCCAGTGCACCTATACAGCCGTAAACGCGTTGCTTATCCCCTCCCAACCCCATGTGCTGGATCATTCAATTCTTCTTTCGAGTGTTGTACGGGATTTCGAAAGCCCGTGAGAGCTGTGGGAAACGGACTCGTGCGTATTTATCACTACATGTACGTCGTCTCGTGTACTTATCGCCGACAAACAGCTTGTCCTATTACAAAACGCCACACCGGATGCGCACACCTGATTCTCACAAAAAAAAAAAAAAAAAAAAAAAAGAAATTTACTCAACGCAGGACATCTCCATCCGCACTCGCCAAAATTGTGTACGAGTAGACCAATCAGTCCGCCAAGTTGGTTTGCGGCAGATTTTTAGGATTTGCATACGTTGTCCCGTAAGTATACAACGCCAACAAAAGAGGCCGGTGTCCGCGTCGAGTTGCGCCGAGAGCGTGAGAAAGCAAACAGGAAGGCGAAAATACAGGAAGCGAGGGTATAATATACGGAATCCAATTTCTGTCCTTCTCTAAATGGCTGTTTTCGCTTATTCGTGCAAAAGGTCACAGCCGTGCATTGTTTATTGTCTTGGCCTCCCTTTTGCACTTGCACTATCGAAAATCACTTGGTGAGCCCCAAGGTGCTTTTTCGTGAATCACTTTCTCTTACGACTGTATAAGTACGTGGCAGACTTTCCGTGTCCTAATATGCATCCAAATAGCTTTGACTCGCTGCACGAGAGGAAAAAAAAAAAAAAAAGAAAAAGCGACGCATCCATGCGGATCGAAGCATCATCGGGGGACTATCGTAAAAGTCCCGATAAAAACCTCCTCGAGAAAAGTACCTCACATTACTCGGAGCCCTTTGTCCCGCACGTAGCCGATGAATCTTTCCGTACTTGCGTAGGCGCGTATAAAACGCATCGATAAACGTACACGCAAGAGCAAGCGAGGGAAGGTACGTGCCCCCCCACGTAGCGGAGAAATAATTTATCGCAACAACTCCCGCCCCTTTTATACCCACGTACGAGTTTGTGCATAGACTTTATTTTTCGTTTTTGCTGGAATATAAAGGGAGCACGGCAAAAGAGAGAGGGGGATTCAATTACCCGCAACTGGAGTCAGCGCTTTTCGAAGGTCGTTCGCTCTATCGCGGCGGACTCGCCGATGCAAGAGAGCAGCGTCGCGTTTGAATTGTAAAATTGCTTCGGTGACAAACGTCGCTCTCCCGAAGATTGGACATCGGTGCTGGTTTGTTTTTCATTTGCACATTGGCAATTTTCTCGCCAAATAAGAGAACCGACATTTTTCCTGAGCTTTCAGTTGGTACTGGTCTGACTACTCGAGCACATTTTTCTACGATTCCACGGCCGAATCGATAAAAAAATTAAGCTGCGTAAGTAAATGTCCTCAAAGTGAATCAGGAGCGAAATAAAAAAAATAAAAAGTAAAAATCGTGAGCTTTCGCTGTTGCACCCCGGTACTACATCGCACTCCCTCCCCCGCGAGTTAATGATGAAATAGCTGAACGATGGCAGCAGCGAAACGCAGTGTATGTGCACAACACTAGCACGTGTAATCTACCTATGTTATGCACGCGTGGGTGTCGGGCACACTGCGCCCATAGAGGGGCGGAGAGGTATACACACGCGATATCGCAAGGCTGATTCTGGACCGCATTGCGGACTTCTCTCCCGTTCCAAGGTCGGCTCGCCTCGTGCACGGCCCCCTCCTTCTCTCACTCGCGTGTGTTGCTCCCTAACGTACAAAGTACGTGGCGACACGCGTCTTTCCTTTTTCCATTTCTTTCATGCATACGCGCTGGTATTGCCATCCTCCGATGGGGTGTCTTTTCTTTTCGTGCTCCTCCGCCCAAATTTGGCACCCCTCTTTGTCACATAGCCTTCGTTTGTGCTCCAACTTTACGTGCACGGACGAAAAATTCACAAGTGCGAATGTAGTTCTTTTTTTTTTTTTTTTGAACTGTAAAACGTAATCTTGGATCTATTTCGATGTTTCATCGAAGTGGATGTTTTTAAGGGAAAAATAAGCCAAACAAACAAAAGAGTGGCCAAGCAAAACAAATATATGTACAAATCTCTTTCTCATGCACATCTCGACGCGTATACAGCACGTGAAGCAAGCTTGCGTCAGCAGTTGCGACAACACCGCGAAATTCCCGATTTCGATAAGACAAACACATATATGTATATATAGATTCAGTAAGAAATTTAAAAAAAAGCACCACCTGCGCGTGTATCTGTCGAGAGCAGTCCCGTGTCGTATTTTTAAGACACGCGGAAGAAATCTCCGATCGGCAGGTGTTCACATGATTCGGCGTCCTAAATACTCGGTTGGAGCGAGATCCGGGCACCATCGGCCCTCGAGATGATAAATCAAGGAGCCACTGGCGTGCAACGCCACCGACACTTTTCCCTCGCGATTTAATCTCGGCCCATTGTGAAAGAGCTGCTCTGCTGATTCGCGACGACGACAGTCTCGTTGGTTAAAAGTACCTATATATACACTCACTCGTGTTAATGTGCCCATGTGTGCACACAAGTAGGTATATGTAGCTACCGTGCGAGTACAGCGAGATACTCCGTTGTTGGTGTAAACGCACGTGATTTCGAAACTATATGAGAATAGCAGAGCGAGCACATAATACCTTACACTTCATTGGGAGAAATATAAGACAAGCGAGCGAGGCGCATATTGTTATCATGGCACTCACTGGCACACTCCGTACTGTTATTATTATTACGTGATGTATAGGTATACAGGTATACGTAGAGGATGACGATCGATCGTGAGCCGGCAGTGCTCGCGTGTGTGTTTGCGCTTGGTGCAAGCAAGCAAAAGAAAGGAGAATAATCAAACAGGGGACGAGGGTATAACATTGTTGTACGTATACATGTGTATGTGTGTACACCTACTACACCTCTGTACAAATGCCAAGAGTGTGTGCGTACGTGTATGGTAATGACGCCAATTATTGAATCGAAGAACCGAGAGTGTGGAGACCAGCCATATAACGCCGTGATTAATTAATTTGAGGATAATGCAATTATGATAATGAAAGAGCGCGTGCGGAGAGGGACGATTGAAAAATCGTCACGTGCCTACATATAAGTGTACGTATGTGTAATTAATTGAACGCTGATTATTTTTCTCGATTCGAGTGTACTGATCAGTTGGCGTAAGGGAGACCCAATGCATGTTTAAACGCTTAGGAAATTTTCACGTCAGTGTAACGAAATATCGGTAAACTGATGATTGTCGAAGGCATAAGCAAATTTTCGTAAGCGATGTGAAAATGAATGCATTTTCGCCGAGTCTGATCTTGTTTACCCCACGCACTCATATTGGTGAGTCCCAATTTAAAAATCGCACGCACAATCTTCTGTATTTTTATACGTACCACCTTTCTGTTCGATCCGAAAGTTTGCCCTCTCAGCGTGTACAAGAAGGTGTATCTAAGTTGCATAACCAATTCGAAGCACGTACCTTCGGCTACATCTATATCCTGATCCACAGGTAAGAGTTAACGTCGCAGCGTGTGAATCGTAAAACTCGTTACGATCAGCCCCCCTCCACCCCTCCTATTTGCGTATATTGTGAAAACTGCTTCCGCAAGGGAAAGCTGTAAATCGGATCCGCGTGCCCACACATGAATATATTATATAGCGGGACCGTGTCGGGAGTAGCAACATTCGAAATAACGACATGGGAATGCCTCACCGCTTTTTTCCGTTGGAATACATTCACGGATCAATTGTCGATGCAAAAGTGACATACTTTTCTACAATATAGAAAAAAATATTTTTTAAATCGATTTACACCGCCCACTGCTCAATCATTGATCCACCTGTTTCCTTCAAGTAAACACCTCATTTGTTTTCCTTAGCCCGTACAACCATGGCATAAAAGGCACAAAAAAAAAAAAAAAAAAAAAAAAAAAAAAAAAAAAAAAAAAAAAAAAAAAAAAAAAAAAAAAAAAAAAAAAAAACTATACTATCACGAGCCAGCACTGCTGGGTGAAAAGTAAACTATGAATCCTAGTTTGCAATATACGCGCACGTATAGATATCCAAGGAGAAAATCGGTACTATATTTAAGACGAGAGACGTCGGCTCCTCCTCTTCTTCCTCCACCGTTTCGGCATGTATAAAATGACCTCATCCATGAGCGCTTTGTCCTCCCCTCTGCAGTCCGTATATATAGATACAGCTCGCAATCAGTCGGCGACTAATTATTCCGTCCATGCTCGTTTTGCGCACACCCATTCAAATATATATATACGCTTCACGCTCGAGCTGTATATGCATAATGTACCCAGAGTACATACGGTAGCTGATGAAAAAGAGTGTTCCCTCCGACGGATGTACATTGGTGTACTCCATCGTGATGAGACAGGAGTTGTATAGGAAAGAAAAAAAAAAAAAAAAAAGAAAGAAAAAAACACATACGTGCTTCTGATTCCCGGCACGATGAGCCACGTGTAATTGTTTCCTCGCGTCTCGTAATTAATTTCTATCAATGTTGCAGCCAGTTTGACCTCGTGCTCGGTTTCCTTTCGTATTTCATACGTATACAGTGCTTACTCGTTTCTCCCGCAAATAAGAGAGAGTCGGCATATCACGTATCTAAGCTATGGCCTCTCCGCTGTCATCCCTTGCATTATATTGCAGGATACAAAAGCAGCAGAGATGCCGAGGATGCTATGTACGGATATGGCCGCACGAGTCAACCGGAGAGTGATTTATTGACATTATTTTCCATCCTTGCGCGCCGGTGGAAGATGAGAATGAAATCACCGATCGACGCAAATTGAAATACCGCAAACCTTAATGTACGTGTACATAAATATATATCATCATAGTGATCACGCGATGATTAACCCTCCGTTGTTGGGAGTTTGTGTGAATTTTATCCTGGTACGCGCAGCCCTATATACGTATACAAAAGAAAGCAACCGTTGTTCGTACTATTTTGCGTGAAAAACTCGACAGCTCGGGCACGCAAAGCCTCGTGCAATCTATATTGAAATTCTCAACGCGGCGACGACGGCACCTGCAAGCACAGTGGGTGCGTTTTTCCATACTAAACGTATTCATCACGAGTGTGTGTGTGCGTGTGTGTGTGTGTGTGCGTGTGTGACGCGGAATGTAAGAAAAACAGTAAGGATAACGTAAGCTTGTTTGAAGGCGCACGTCACCGAGGACGATACCTCGTATGGGTGTCGATCCCGTCCAACGAGGGGAAACACTTCGACGAGCCCGTCCTGCACCCGAGAATTGAATCCGCGATGTCAGCAGCCGCGCAGCTTATCAGAGCCATCTCTAATTGTAATTCCGTGCCGGAGAGATGATTTTTTTCCTGTTTCCCGAAGGACATACCCTCGAGCCATATTTTTTCGGAGTAACTTGCCGAGGAACGTTTTCCCGGGGAGATCGAAAGATTGGGAATGAAGCAGGAGGACAGGTCCCAACGTGCCTTTTGTGATGACGGGGCGCTGATCTCTTGCTATACAGTACTACAGGTCTAGAGGTTTCGTGCAAAAATTCACCACTACGGCTGGTGGACGGGGCCATTTGGTTATCGGCTCCGATGCACGAGCCCCGTTACTCTTCCTCCGTGCTGTTTTTCGGTCGGCCAAATCGGCAGTTTCCTACGCCACGCACGCACGCCTCGAACTGTAAATTTATTCCTAGCCAAGCTCTCGCCCAGGAATCACTTGCACCTTCCCCCTTGGTTTATCTCCTCTCGCTTTTCCAATTATTGCTCGGCTCTGTGCGTCCCTACGCACGTGCATCATCTTGTATAATTGAGCGCGTTGGCCGCATCAATTACATCGTCTCCCGATAAATTGTTTGGGGGGAAGAGAAAAAGTATAGAGGAACCCGTGCCTTTTGAGCATGTATAAGCGTATGTGTGTATACAAAAGACGTACTCCATCCGAGGGAAGGTCCGAATGACGCACCAGCAGATAGTCATCGACACCGAACGGGATCCACGAGCTTGGGAAATCTCTGTGCGAATATTTCTGTGTGCGCGTATACGCCAGTTGCCGATGCAGCCTTGGAATCGAGAGATACGCGATCAATAGTCCGTGCACGCGGAGATACGTATCTTTTTCTTCATTCCACGCGAAGGAAAAGGGTATACTTGCGGCAGAAAAGAGATGTACCTCGGGTCTTCCTCGCTCGGTCGGGTGGCCGTGTCGCGCGAGATTTATATTTTTTTCCTCGTACCGGTGCCAGACTCGCGCGAGCGTCGCGAGAAATATTGCATATCATTATCTACAAAGACGCGCTGCGATGCTGATTGTTTATTGCCTCTTGGGTTTGGATCTTTTGTGTACCGGCGAGGCGCTAATCAGCGAGGAATGTGGACATATTCGTTGGGCAAACAATGCCTCCAATCGAAGCCGTGCGCGCCAATGATAGGGTAAGGGGTAGTTGAATGCTTCGATCCAATAAGAATTAAATAGACAAACTTTTTTACTTACGTGGTACGATAAATATATTACTATCAAATCTATATACGTATTTACGTTGATGACTTAGAAAAATCAAAAAATTGTTCGACGTATCAACTGGTTCAATTTTTTACACTCGTAAAAATAAAGGCGCCAACGTTGAACAGCCGTGCATGTAATAAAAGCTCTCGATTGGGAGCGAAAAAACTACTCTAGCAGTTAACGCAGGGTACAAAATTGTGCTCAACTGTATAACTTTTCCGACCACTACCACGGATAATTCCTATATCAACACTCAACGTAAAAATCACCCAACTCGTATGTGCCACGAAAACGAGTCATGACCTTTTTAAAAAAAGTGACGATCCATCTATACATACGTGCGACTCCAAAAAATACGTCACCATTTTTCTCGTACAATGTATTGTAACCGCGATTTTTCCATCCAGAGTATTGGCAACGGTAGCAGGTCGAGGGGTGCGAGGTGGAGCAAAGAAAAATTGAAAAATCGAGGACGCTGATATACGCTTCTTACGCTCGTGGCGTCAAATTGAATGACACACACGATTTGTATAAGCACATACACATACACTTTTGGTTACCTTATACAGTATATGCAAAATGCGTCAGAGCAAATTTACGAGCTTTTCATGAGTGTACCGATTTCACGACTCGGAGGGATTTTATTTTTCATTGCAGGATCACGTTCACCTACAAATGGGCGTATCAACTGTATCTGTACGTGATCACAGGCTCGAGTCCAGTGCAATTTGCCGGTCGAGCGATCATACGGCACTACTAGCCGGCTACCGTGTCTGATGCAGGCGAAAAAAAAAAATTACAAGACGCAGTCATAGGTACTACGTAAACCCGGTGCACCAACGCGTTACGGTGGAAAATTGTCTTCTGGCCGTCGCATGAGGCTCTTCGTGAGTTCATGTACTGAAATTCTTTCTCGTAAAGCTTAGATTTGATGTCTGGAAGTATAAGGAGCAAGAAAATGATATTTGCGATGATTTTTTGAGCAAACAATAAAGTATAATCCAAAAAAATTTGGTGTTAATTATAAGATGAACATTTTGCATGCCACGTGAAAGTTGTCCTTTTAGTTGAAACTTTTTTAAAATAACTCGGAATTCCAAATTAATCGTGATTCATTGTTATCTACTTTTTTTCTGATGGAACATGATGTTCTTGATGCATACTCTTTCATTCAAGTTTAATTTTGCGTGTAATTTATGTGGTTGTCAACGACTCCACACATAATACCAGCCAAATTTTTTTTCAAACGTAAGATCACGTAAAAGCACAGCAGTTATCATAAATATGAAAACGATAAAACCCTCACGAATCAAGAGAGGCAAAGTTTACGACAGGAATTGGCAGCCCTTACCAAAAAAAATCCTTTCCTCAGCACATGTACATACAGGTGCCATCTACGGCTGTATACAAAGTTTTGTGTATAGCACGTAGACTTGAAAAATACAAAAAAAAAAGTATAATACTTTCAAGTAATTTTTTCCTTCGCAGGATTACGTCACATTCTTGACAATGGCCTTTAATAGATAACGCCAAACATTATCATCAAAAGGATCAATTTTTCCATAAAAACTCTGGTTAATTTATAAGCAAGTAGGAACGCTGTTATCCAAAAGAAAAAAGGGGTTTCGGTTGAATAAATTTTCTTAAACGACTCCGAGCTCGGTTATTTTTAACTTAATTAGAGCGCTCTTGCCAAGATGCTCTCCACGAATGTAAGAACCATTCGAATGTAGCAGTTTTTTTGCATGTCTGTGTTTTACTGCTAGGGCAAACGAACAATTTAAAATTTTAAATCAGAGCTATTTCGCGGGAGATATAACGAGGTCCGCGAAATAAAAGTCGACAAGTGGAATTTTTGACGGCACGCTCGGATGTTATCGGGAACCACTAAAAAAAAGGCCTCTCACTGCGAGCCATTATAGCTTTTATCAAAAACCCTGATCGTTTCATTTACATCTCTATCACAGGGCAGTTTCGAATCTTTTTTTTTTTTTCTTCATTTGAAAGAAATACAAAACCATTGAATAATAATTTCCAGGGAAAATAAGAGTTTACATTCATTTACGGGGTCATACAGCAAGCTTACAGTCATTCCTTTCTTTATAGGTAATTTCACGAGGGTGTGGATAGAAAAAAAGAGGCTTTCGCAGAGAACTCGATTTTATTGCACATGTATATACATCAAAAATATTAATTGTGTCGCGCGTTCGTGAGGTTTGAGAATACAATCCATAGAACAACATAAGCATTCACGAAAATTCGTTAAAGTAACCATATCGATGCACTGTATTACGTCCAACTTTAACGATACGGTGAAAAAAGTTACAATAATGTAACGAAATGGTTCAAGTGAGGTTGGGAAACGTTGGCACTTATCAACTGCACACCTAAGTAAAAGATCTATGGTGCTAGCTAAATTCGAGCTCTTACCTTGGGTTATCAAGGAGAGGGAATAGGTGTACTTTTATGTACAATTTTTTCATAAAAAAAAGCTACGATGACCGGTCCAACCCTCTTATTCTAAATTAAGCGTACAGTAGTACCATTATCCTTATTTATTCAACACAATTTTCGTAAAATACAGCTTTGGCCATTTTAGCTTTAAAAAAAAAAAAAAAAAAAAAGCAATTAGTCATAACAACCCTCAACGCAATAAGGGCAAAGGGTTAAATAATATATCTCCTCTCGAGAAAGGTAGGCTACCGAAAACGTCCTTATCGCTGCAGCACAAGACAGTAAGTATAGGTACGCACACGCGACACAACTATACAGTAGTGAAGCGCCTCGAGACACAGGCCCCACGCCCTTTTTTTCCCTACCTTGTCGCATTCAATCGCACAGACGCACACCAATCCTCCCTGTCGTTCAGCCTTTTTGTCCCGTCTCCGCTTCTGTAAACTATCGCTGTCACGTGAAGAAAAAAAAAAGAAAATAGGCTTTCCCTTTTTCCAGCCACCGCGAAGAAAAGCATCAAAGTATCAAACGAACTTTTCAAAGCCGGTCGGGCAAACACACACACACTGGCTGCAGGCGAAAGAGACAACGCCCCGGCGTCATTCACGAGCTTCTTCCCCGCCAGTGTCCGTGATTTTTTTTCCCCTGCACTCGCTACTGTTTCGGAAAATTCATGCTCCGGACGTGAGTGCTGAGAGAGAGAGATATGTGCTTTTATCATTCACACAGCTGTATACCACGCGCCACGAGCGCTTTTGCCCCCCCCCCTCTCTTCCCCGATGCAACGACAATGCATTTCTATGCGCGTACATTTGCGGAACGTGCGCAAAATAACGACGAGCGTGTACGTAGTGCCCGTGGAAATAGGGGGAAACGCAACGCGCACGAAACGCTCGTTAATTAGGAAACCGGTGGAGGGTGGCTGTTTTTGACGTGCACTTCACTGCTGAAGTTTTAATGAGGGCGGGTATATATGTACACACAGACCGGCGTTTGTGACCATCGCTGTATATATATATAATATGCCCGTACGAGAGTAAACTTGTTTTCGTCATCCCCTGTGTACGCAGTATAGCGATAAAAGTCATCGAAAGTTTGTACAGCACTCGTCCAAGTCCCTTTACGCGTTTTCAAGCATCAACCATCTCTTTGAATGAAAAAAAAAAAAAAAAAAAAAAATATCGCGTACCCGAGCTCCGTTTTTCTTTCCCCCTCGCATCAGGTGCAATCGAGAAGGCCATAAATATACACATCGTATCGTGGAGTTCTCGGTGATACTAATATTTTCCGCGCGGACATCCAACACCGGCGTTGCATCGGTTGCACAATCGCGCAGATTTCCCGAGCCCCGCTCTGCAGATAAAAGAGCGCGTACATGTATACGTATGCACGCGAGAAAGAAATGTCGCAACTTGACCGTGCACGTGTGATTACCTTATGCGTTCGCGATTCCGAGAAGAATTTTCACACACGTGCATCACCTACGATGGAGACACGCTTACAATCGGATCGGTAGCGCGTGATGGTGTCAATGTAGCGTTACGCCGGTAAACAATTAACACACGTGCATGGCCTCGGTGTTATATTTTATTGCACGATACGGGTAAAATAATACAAGAACGAAAACTCGGGAGATGGGAGTGAGATTACGAAGCGTACATGTGTGCGCGGTGTACCTGCATCAGTCGGGACGGGAGGGGGGGGGGTACGTTTTCCAGGCATCGATTTTCGAAATGGGTTAATTGCCGGAGCGACGCGCTCGTGTTCCTCCTTGCCTGTTATACTTTATACATCACTTACGTGCAGTGTGTGTGTATATACAATGTACGCGTAGGAACGGTACACTTGGACAAAAGTTAAGTGCCTATATAAATGAAGACGCGGTTGTATGGCTGCGACGTTTTCCAAACTCCCGGTTCATTGCAAAGATTCATCGTTACACAGCTCTTACGTGTTGCATTGCTCCTCGTCCCGATTCTCCATTCGACTTGTTAATCCTCTATAATTGCAATTGAGTAAGCAAATTATGTACCGAGTCGATCTTTCGCGAAGGTTCCCCAATGATTGTTCCATTTACGTGATATGTATACTTTTAACTAGAGTAAGATCTTGCGGGGAGTTTGTGCAACAAAATCCGTTTAATGTCGGGCCGTGTGGTGTGAAATAGAAAAATTAAAGCTCAGCGTGTGCTGGAAGAAAAAAAAATTAATCCTCCTAAAGTACCGGAGTGCCGTAACCGCGACGTATACTGCGATCGGGCCCAACGAGTCATCCTGCGAAAAACTCTAGCAACTACCCACAAAAAACCATCAATTGCCGTTCCTGTCAGGGGACGAGGGGAGGAAAAATAAATGGAAATCCAAACGAAGCTCTTCAGAGTTCAATCATCAATCAAACGAGCAAGCGTATACCTATTCGTACAGAGCAGGAGCGCCATTCATAAACGGGAGCACATCTCCGAGCTGAGGGAGGGAGGGGTGGCGCATGCATTCACGAAACCTTTAAATCCCTGCGGTGGCAAAAGAGGAGTAGGGGCCGACCTCTACTCGTGTATACGCGTACACACACACACAAAGACGCGCTCGCTTGCATCATAGGTATATACCCCGGTGCTTTCAATCGCGTAGTAGCTATCAGTGTGTGTGTGTGTGTGTGTGTGTCATCTACGTGTTTCACGCTCGCTGAATCCATCCGCGCGCACACACTCGCGTGTCCAGGTTCTGACCTACTGACACGATCCCGTGACGTCACGGGAAGCCTCGAGGGTTGGGAGGGAGCCGCTCTACCCCCCCACCGAACACCATTCCGCGCAGATATATAGGCGCTCTGACGCTGCCCGCGCGGGGGCTGACCCCGAAAGCTCCCGCCGCCGATATGCTCCGAGAAATCGAGCAGAGCCTCCTGCAGACATCAGCTCTCTTGCGCGGCTATTGTTCTACGAATGTGTTGGGAGACGTCATCAGCGAAATAAAAAAAAAAAGTCTAGTGCATCTCGATGTTTTTATGTTAGCTCTACGGACATTGGCACAAAGTGTTGGAGGTAACTCGATCCTCGTGAAAAAAAAAAAAAAAAAAAAAAAATTACCGATCTTTCTCGATAAATCGAATCTGTGAGAAAAGAGGAAGGAAAAAAAGGATACGTCAAAAGCTCAAAATGATACACACAAAACAAAAGATTTACCGAATACTAAAAAAAAAAAAAAAAAAACATGTATGCATATATGTATGTATAATCTGCCGTAAGTTTTATTTTCTATACGAGATAGCGGTGCTCGAGAGGAATTCATGTTTATCGGAAGAGAGGGAGCTTTTCCGCTCGACGGCAACGCGGAGTGCTCGTAAACGAAACCCCAGTTGGCATAGGAGTAAACGGGGAGAGAGACAAAATGGACGAGTATAAGAGGTGGAATTAAAATCGAGGAGGAGGAGCTCAAAATCCAAGGAAAGAGAGAAAATGACTACGAGTGCAAGAGACAGCGACCCTGAGGGAGGGAGAGGCTTTTCTCTTTTCTCGCGCGTTAATCATGTTGCCGAGCGTAGGTTTGGTTCGTTACGCGACGAGGGCGATGTGGTACCTATACGAACGTGGTAGATTTTTTTTCAATCCCTCACGGCCTTGTCTCGACTCGAGGTACTCCGGTCGAGCTTTTCCTTCGCGACTTCCTGCTTCGGCTGATTATATGTGTACGAGATGCTGCTTTGAAGATGCGAGCAGATCTCTTTCTTCTATCCGCGTCCTTTGAGATCTGCAATTTTGACAAGAACGAGAGAGATTTATTTTTATGCGATTACTGCAGCTATTGGTCTTTTGTTGCTGCTTTTTTTGTTCAACAGGGTGAATACTGCAAATGAATTATTTTGGGCAAGAGTCGTACGTGGGTTTGCCGTATCCAGGGAATAAAATTTCAAAAGCAGAGCCCTCCAGTTATATAGCTTTTCATTCCTGTTTCGCAGGGAGTTGGGTATAAGTAAAAGTTTGCGGCTTTTTGAGCGTGGAAAGTGGAAGAGTGTATTTTTACAATACCAACAACTTTCGTGCGATCACCGGTGTCCACCAAAGTCGAGTTAACGAGCTAAACGCGAGAGTTGCGATTGGCAAAGAAAAAACTCCTCATTCCGCGCGAAACTCGGGAAACGAGGACATTTTCGAGAAAAAAGAATATGAATAACAATTCAGCTTCCACCTGGAAGAGCAAAAGAGTCCGTAAAAGGCTATATCGTTTCCCCACGGCCGGACCAACTTTGGCGAACCGCGATCCCAAAGCACAGCGAGGCGCTCTCATCGGCAACGTCACGTGCTTCTCCGACAGAATTTTTTCGCGTGGCTTCGTCGCAAGCCGGTCGGTTCCCCCCCTCCTCTCTGCCCCTTACTTTTCAAAATTCCCATCTGCCGCGAGAGTGTTTCGGTGCCCTCGTCAACAAAACCTCGAGTGCGATTACCCCGGTCCTACACCCGTTATCCGTCAATCGGTCGCGAATGGAAAATTTAACCTCAAACCTGCCCCGTGATTCCTGAAAAAAATCAACCCAAGTGGCAAGATATCCCCGAGCTGACCAACCAGTTGATTGTACGGAAGAGGAAAATCACCGACAAAGAGGAGGATGAAGATCGGATGAACCGCAGCTGGGATTTCTCGGAAAAGGAAGACGCATCCACGGGGACGTGGGTGACTTTGGCACTGAATGTACCTGATCATCTTGCGTTGGCCGAGTGTTTGCTGCTGCTGGAGGACAACAAGAGTCTTGGAGAGCAGGAAAAATCATACTTACGAATCGTGTCGCGATGAAGTTTCTTTTTTTTTTTTTTTTTTGGCGTTTTAGATTATATCCTTACGAAGGAAGGTAAACGAGGTTAGCTTTGGTTCCTTTGTCGCGGAAAAAATTCAATTCCTGCGGCTCTACGAGCGATCCCTGGCTCAGCTTGACGCTAATAAGCTTAACTTGGACGCAAATTTAATAAAACCACCCGAAAGCCAACACCAGACTGTATATACTTATTTAGTCGCCGGGTCACGTGAACACAGTGCATAGGCAAAATCCTCAAACGCATCGTACCTATCGGAAAATTCATCGGGAGAATTTTTCGATTCGCTCGAATGCCGACGAAAATACCGTATCCCACTGAAGAGCGACGAATTATTTCCGTCCGACTCGGTTCACCGCCGACATCCAATCCATCGGCAGGCATTATTACAAAACCCCTCCTTCCTCGCCCCCCACCGGCAGCAGCAAAGCCACCCTCTCTCGTTGAGCCATGGCTCATTCATGAACTCTTTCCCTCTCCGTCTCTTTTCAGAGGAACGATCGTTACGTCATTTCCGGATCATCGGAGGAGACGGAGTATTAGAGCCGGTGGAAGAGAGGGACGTTGTGGCGCACAACTGGACTTAAAA
Source organism: Copidosoma floridanum (assembly GCF_000648655.2). The sequence continues at coordinate 363,839 of NW_019379471.1, read as the reverse complement.
GGACGCTCCTCCCGTCTTGTCAAGCTGGACTCTATGTTTCGGACGGCCCTGCGCCTCCGGAACGTCAGAAAGCCACAGGGCATCGATTGGATATCGAAGGTTCGCCGCGTTTTTTTTCCCTCTTCCCTTCCACCCCCGGGATCTTTCGCTTGAGCATAATGCCACGGGTGGGGGGGATGGTAAATCGGGTGAAAAGATTTTGTCCTCGTTGTTGTTGTGTTTGCTATTCCAAAGCCACCAATGTTGGGATTGTTATGAGGTTTTTCAATCGAAAGTAGGCCGAGCAGGATGTACATTGTGCCCGTAACTTTTTCCTTTTTTTTTTTTTTTTTTTTTTTTTTTCTAAAGTGAATATTATGCTTGCGATGGTGCCCGTGAATGAATACTCCAGTGTGACTCGGTAATTGAAGAAGGACGTGTCCGTTGAATATTTTAATGTGCGTATCCTGTTGCACTTTTTTTGAGAAACGAAACTAGTAGAAATATCCCAGTTTGGTCAGACATGACGTTCAGTTGGAGAAATGCACTGACACGTCGGGAATCTTTGCACGATTCACCTATAAATTATCAGCTCTTTTTTTTAAAAGCACGTGCAATGCTCATCACCGTCAATTATATGCCTTGAAAATAAAAGTCAGCATTGAATATCAAAATACATATCGTACCACTTTACACGGGCTTTCATAAAATTTCGTTTCAGTCACGAGTCCATTAAAACAAGTTTAAAACAAACGCTCGTCGTATGAAAACCCCCCTCATCAATCATATATTAATCGGACGGAGGCTCCAGTGCTCGAAAAACCCCCACAGCTCTCCAGTGAGTTGAAAAAAGCCCCCAGAGCTGAGCCACAAATACGCGTCCCACGAAATTTTGGTAAAAGAAAATTTCAATCTTACCCTTGAAAAACAAAAAAAAAAAACAATTCTCAGTAAACAGACGCGTGCAGTATCACGAGGAGAAAAATGTAAAAAGTCCGGCGTCCAGCACGTGCAACTCGATCCTCCACGTACGATATACATATACGAATATATACACCCAAAGAGATGACGAAACGGATGCGCGTGCATCTGCTGGCCGTCGCATGTGCAGTCGGTCACGCACGGCGCTGGCTATCCAATGCACGATGTACACCCCCCCACTGCGAGAGAGTAGGTATACGGTACACAACAGAGAGTAGTCCACCCACCCCAACGGCGCATCGACGCGTGGAAGCGGGACGGAAGGGCGAAGGTAAGGGAATACATATATATNGATCCAAGTATACCTTATAAACTTTATTGGATCAATTTAAAATACAAGTAACATTATTTTGTAATGATACAAAAGTTAATCCACGAGACATACTATGCAAGACTCAAGTTGGCTAAATTCTAGAATTGTTGTCCCTTCGGAGTCAACGATACGAAAAACTTACAAAGTACGGAGGGCGGGAGGGGGGGTGGTGGCGCGTGCGCGATCGCGGCGGGTATCGACGCCCGGGCACGACAGTCGGCCGTGCCACCGCCACAGACGGACACGAGAGAAAGAGAGACGCGTGTATTTTCAAGCCCCCTCCTCATCCCCCCTTGGGTGCCGGTCTCCTTGTCTTTCGTGTGAGCGCGGCTATGACGCTGAGGAGAGAACGAAGGCTCGGGTGAGGGTGCAAAATTCACTGGAAAAGAGGAGCGAGAGAGAGTAGCCGAGTCCGGAGGGCGAGCGCGTCAGTAGTAAACTCCCCGCCCGATCAGCCGGGAGGCCCGCGGGCAGTGCGTGCTCTATCACCTCCCTCGGTGATCCTCCGTGTGCTGGTGTAGCTCGGCCCAAAGTCGCGGATGCTCGATGGTGTTGGCTCCAAGAGCCGTTACGTGATACCAGTTTGGGCTGTGGTCGGGAGGCTGCGCGCGACACTTTCACCACCTCTAGAGATCACTAGTGGCGAAGGAGGCGGAGGAGGCCAGCAGCCTCACCCGGGGAGGAAAAAAAAAGGATGAGAGAAAAGAGGTAAAAGAGGCCTCCCCCTCTGCCCTTTCCCTTTGGGACTTACTGTGCCGTGCGCTGTCGAGGGATGGTGCTTGTGTACCCCGAAAAGGGCTGCTGTGCATGGACCGCGGGCGAAGGTGCAGTAGCGCCAAAGGCACTCTCTCTCTCTCTCTTTCTCGCGTGCCAACCTCGGCGAGCGAAAGAAGCTGGGGGAGGCAGGGAAACACGTACATATACACACACGGACGGGGAGAGGCGCCTACTTTTCTTGTGTATTGCCCAGAAGCAGCTACTCTCCCCCAGTAATCTCTCTGTGCATATAGGCACTTTTTTTCTCTCTTGACCCGTTGCTGCTACTCCGTGAATATTCATCGTACACGAGATTCCCTCGTTCCCTTCTGCTTGAATTGGAAATGCGATCTGTCTCGCTCTCTCATCCCTTCCCTGGCCGTTTTATCTCGCTCGGTCTCAGGGGGAGCTTGTTGTTCGAGGTCATTGTGCCGCGAGAGCGCGTTTCCTGTCTGGGCGTGCAGATTAACCCACCAACGGGGAACGAAAGGGGTGATGGAATTTTTGCTGGCAACACGGCCTCCACTGCGGCAAAAAAGTGATTCCCGAAAGGTTAAGTCTCGTGTTTAGGTGCTACGTGTATACACGGCCGCGAGGCTGGTGCATCTCTCCCGAGAAGTGGCTCGAGCGTGCTAGACTTTGTTTTTTTTTTTTTTAACCTCGTCTGGTTTCTTTTTTTCCAGCAGAGATCAAGCGATGAATTCTCGTGCCACCAACCAACGTGTATTTCTGATCACCGCCTCCCCCCGATCCGAGGCTGGGTTTATTTATACGTCGGCTTGAGACGGTGCGCGGGGATGTTTACTCCCTCGGTTATCCGCTCCTTTGGGGCTGAATTTTTAATGCACGTGTCCTTCTTCTCTTTACTATGCTGTGCTTTGCAGGCTCGTTTCCACTATTTTTAGACTGATTAAAAAATGTTCCATTACCTCTGTTACTCAAACTCTGCTGTTTAGATGGAAAAAAAAAGTTAAAAATACATTTCAATGGATCGACGGTGCGAGTCCAAACTATTTATTATGCTCCCCGGCAGGTGTATCCGTCACGTCACCACCTCGGCCGTATGAGTTATTCTTTATGGCGCAATTCGTCCTCTCACCCCCTCGTTGCCGTTCTCGATCGCGTGCGCTGAGGGCGTCGGATCTCCAGCATCTACTCGATTACCCCCGGCGATTACGTCCGACGCACTTTTTCTACAGAGCCCGACAAAGGCAGGTGTACACGTGTTTCATCTATACTTTACATATCACAATCACCTCCTTACACACAATCGTCAAGGCAGCATTGTGCTTTTGATGAAAAAAAATAAATAACAATAATAATAATAATGTACCACTTTCTAAGGAATTTCCAAATCACCACCAGTCGTCAGATTACTTAACGACCCTTCGTGTCAACCACGGCATTTTTAATACCGATGTTTCAGGGCACGACAAAAAGTTCAGCCAGCCACGTGTGTGTGTATATTGAAGCGATAAAACATCCCCAGCACGCAAAGGAGTCCACTCCCTCGGAGAGCACACGCAAGCCCATCAAGTGTACACATTACCCCCCCCCCCCCCAATATACTCGTGTATATTAGAGATAACACGGCGACCTTTTCCTTCACCGAAAGGTATACATACATATACATATATAGACTCGAGTTCGGTTGTTACAGCTCGTATTAGCGGGGAGTAAAAAATTCAGTGCTCGCGCTAGTCGCATTGTGTTGCTCGAGCAAAGATCGTCTCAAAAGAGTAATGCGCCGTAAGTCGGTGGGTGTTTGCAGCGCAAGCGGGGGCTCGTGTGCACGTGTGCTCTTATTTCTCTTGGCTGACTCAATATTTGCGTTATTTCGTCGGAGCCCCCTAAAGAAGCGAGGCCAGAGTGCCGCATTCGCCTGCATACGACACGTATAGATAGGGACTGGCAGGTGGCTTTGAAATTTCAGGACAAGACGTAAATTGGGCATGGCCGCGGGGGTATTTTTAGCGCGTATCGTCCGTGGCTTATTGCGGCATCTCTGATTGTTCTCCCTCTCCGGACCCACCGCGCCGTCATTCTTCCACCGAAGGCAGCTTCGTTTCACGTGTATCTCCCTATTTTTCGCGTTTCCCCAAAATCCGTGTCAGCGAGCGGGAGGACGATTGATTGGGCGCCCGCGGCTCTCCCCCCCCCCCGCGTCTGATCTCTTTCGGGCTTCGGGTGCTCTCTATCGGTCATCGTACCACAAAACCGTGTCGGGCTTCTTTCGAAATCAAGGCTCTATTCACGAGGGTAAAGGTTCAGCCGGGACCTCTCGAGTTCGTCGATTATCCCGTGCGAATGAGCTTTCTCACTGAAATGCAAGGATACGTGCCGTGAGACGTGATTTTGATGACAATTTTCTGATGACGCTCCATATTTACGTATTTGAGAGTGCATTTTTCGATTTTTTCAAGAAAAGTGCTTTTCGATTAAATGAGGATATTGGTAGTCCTTGGCTCTCGCGAGACGATGGGCGAACTAATGTTGGGTTGATAAAACGATACTGTGAATTTTACAGGTCGATGGGACGGCTTGGAAAAAGAAGCCACTATTGTATTGTAAAATAAGTATATTTTTTAACACATCGAACACAATATCAATGGCGATACTATCAAGCTCTAAATTTGAGACATTGATTGATTTAAATTACAGTGATTTATGCGTGACGTGATAATACTATTAACCGAATAACACCTTCAAAATAGTTGTTTACATCTGCAAAAAAAAAATCTTTCTCGGTATTATAGATGTGGTTGTTGGTAAAAAAAAAACTTATTTTAAATTCCAGTTGTAACATGAGCTTTTGTTACGTTAAAGATTAGAAAATCACTTGTATCGCATAATGAGAAATAATTAATACTGAAAACAAAATATTTTTCATTACGTACTGGTACCCTGAAAAATATAGATTCACACGTATAACCAAAATATAAAAACGAAAATGCAGGTGTACAGTTCAAACTAATTTTATTTTACACTTTATCTAGGCGTATATTCGTGATATTTAAGTTTTAAGTGAGCACGTTAATGATTTATTTAATAGGGTGAAATTCCAATCGTCTTTATAGGTCGAGTAGTGAAAAGACTAACTATAGATTTTCCAAACAAATATTGATGATGGACGAATCTTGATCTCACAATTATCATATTGGAATTGAGATGTGTGTAGAAAAAAGGCCACCAAAACAAGTGTTGAATGACGATAAACCATTATGTTTGCAAAAGACTCGTGCTACCTCAAAACATGTACGATATTTTTTCACATTAATTTTTTTTTTGTGCAATTATAATACAATTTAATAGATACTGGTGCTTTTATCTTTCTTGTCACGCATAAGTCAACCTAAAAAGTAAGCTCTTTTCAAAAAAAAGTAAACGATCCATGCACTCGAGGAATTTCAAGAGGTGTTTTTATTTATTTGTTGCTATTATGTGTATGTTTTGCGATAAATGTAAAAGATGAATGGTCTATTTTTCATTCATTAATCAATTAAAATTAAAAAAATCAATAATTCGATTCTTGTTGAATTTGAATGGTTCAAAGTAAGTTTTAGTTTTCTTCTTTAATCAGATACCTAAAAATTTTTCATTAAATATAATATATCGAAATAAATTGAGTATTTGAGAAAAAAAAAACGAATGGTTATAGGTTCTCTGTGATTTAATAATTATAGTAGTCACAACAATCATCCGTAAAAGTTATCTTATAACTACGAGTTAAACACTAAATTCCAAGAAACTCACCTCACCATCCGTGGAACAGTTGTTCAATAAATTATTAATCTAACAAATACTATCATTACTACGTCGAGCCTATTTTATACTTGGTCCATTGGATGATCCATGAAATTTTGTACATCATCTCGATAAACAACGTGCCGTAGTTTTTTTTTAGAGGAAAATTGGATGATGCCCAAAGTGACTCGCGGAATATTCATCGTGATCCATTAGAGACTGTTGTTTCAGCCAATCGATAAACAGAAAGAAAAATATCTAAGACCAGTATCATCCCATATAACCCATTCTTTTAACGAAAAATACGAGCAGTAATTGACTAAGTTCATGACTCGATTCCCCCATGTTTCATTCATCCGGATCCTTGGCCATTAATCTTCCGCGCGTGTAAATCTAAAAATATAAACATCGCAAGCGTCAACAGCCGAGTAATCGTATCGCAAAGGCGATCACGAAGCGATAAAACCATCCACGGTAATAAAATTACAGACAACAATGGAAATGGGAAAAAAAGACAAGCCCCCTCGTCGATATGCTGATACACGTACCCACACACACACACATACACACACACACCGGAAGGTCGAAGCAGCAACGAGGGTAAGGCACGCGAACCCACAGTCCGAGTTGGCCATTGCAAAAGAAGAATAGAAAAAAGACAAAGAGAGAGAGAGAGAGAGAGAGAGGCACTTGCATTATTTGCCGCGTTCGAGCGGATTTCCTTGAATGTGGCCTGATTCGTCGGCGATTTCTTGGTGTACCGGCGGCCCTGACATCGAGCACCGGCCAATCGCAAACAAGAACCGCGGGAAAATAAGACTCCGCGCTCGATACCCACCGCTTATGTATATTCCCTGGCAACTCTCGTGCGGACGAGCCCCCAATAATGCCTTTTCTCTTTGTCGCACTCCCGGGGCCCTCTTTTCTCTCTCCGCTCGCACTTGTCTCCCGATACGCGACGATTCCCCGCAGTCAAGGGCCGGGGGTGCCTCCTCGTCTCGCCTTCTTCCGCGCGCTTCTTCAAATGTGTACGCTTCGGATCTGGATAGGCCCACTTGGAGGCCGTTTAATTGCACATCAAACGTTTTTGTTTACACCGCTTACATATATATATATATATGTACGTACATACATACATATACGTCCACACATCGTTTTCCACCTTGTTTTACATCACGTTCACCTTGAATTTTACTTTGCTATTGATTCCTCCCCCCACCCGCTCCTATAAATTACATCGCGAAAAATTAGGGAGCTCGTCGCGTGCACCTTTGAATTTGCATTGCCTTGTTACCCCCGAAAATAGGCGTCTTGTCGATGCCGGGATTACTTTTATCGGATGAGTACACGAGTCAAGTGCACCCTCGTTTGTTTCCTCAACTGGGGGACCTTGAGAAGCCGCTCTACGAATAAACTGAACGCAACTATTGCGAATCTCTAATGTGCCGCGACGCATGGATATTCAATATAATCAACTAATATTCACGAGTATCGATCGTCCCCATGAATGTAGATTCGGGTTTCATGGGCAATCTTTTCGATAGGGTCTATGGGAGCGAAATTGTAAGAAATATTTGTCTGAAGCTAAAAATCATTTTTGTCTTTTTGATAATATGATTGGTTCAACCATACGTGCGAAAGCATTTATAGCCGGAGTGAATCCTCGGTAAGCTGTGACAGCGACCAACGCGTCCATCTCCGAGTGTTCCAAGCCTTACAGTTGCACGATTATCGCGTGCCATCCAAGCCACACGTGCCCCCGTCCATCGGGTCCGCTTCTCCTCGTCACCTAATTTATATACCGCGTGGCTCGCCCGCAATCGAGAAACTGTGCGATGGACTTGTACGTACTCCTCACGATTCGACCACTGCGTGCAGAGAGAGCAAAAAAATACGTACCGGAGAAGGGCTTCGTTAAGCTCCTTTTTACGTAATAGACTTGACCGCGACCTGTCGTGGGTCTACGAGGCGAGATTTGCCTACGATTGATGCCACCGGCGTCGGCCCGCAAATATTACACACTGCATGCATGTGCACTTTCCTGCGCGCTCTTCATCCTCCAATCGCTATTCATCCCTCCTTTCGTAGGCTCTAAGGCTCTTTGACGCTCTTATCCATTTTTTTTCTCTTTATCGTGAGTTAAGTAATACGGAAAGCAGCCTCAACACTTTCGTTTTTGCTTGGAGATGTTTTTTTTTTTTTTTTTTTTCCTCACGACAATAACTCGCGTTTCGACTTGATGTGGTTGTCAGCTTGATTTAACCCTTATTTTTTTCCACTCGTTTTTAGATTACTGCATAATACGTGAGTAGTAGTCGTGTAGAATATTTTATTTAATGTGTTTTTTTTTGTATTGTTTTAATATTTTATACCATTTGACAAAAAGTATAGTATGTTGTGAATCACTTCAACTGCATATCTGAAAATTACCCCTAAACACATAATATTTTAAACCAGCCATGCAGGTATTGTTGATGGAATTGAAAAATATCCTGATGAAAATATTTATTCGTACAAAAGAAAAAAAAAACTTGTATTAGTCACTCGACACAGTATAAACCTGATAAACCCAAAGGACATCTAAAATGCGGTATGTAACATTTCTCTTTGGTTCGAGAGTTTATTTACGTACCTTAAGCCATGCACGAAATTAACTAAAAAAAAAAGTACCAATGCTCGACATAGCAGTATATATATATATTCCCGAGCTAAAAAAAGACATCCTCCATCGCCAGCCAACTCTTCCTCTTTCTAATCCCCGTCAGAGCCACCCAACAAAATCGCTTCCGCTCGAAACGATTGGCAGCCCACGACCTTCGCGCAAATAGCGTGATAAGAGATAATCCACGAAGAGAACTCGCTCGCCCGGTCATTCTTGCTTGCACCACGAGCGCCACTTTTACCCCACCCACTTACCGAAATGACCCCGAGATAAACTTTTCCCACCCTCTCGCGGCTTATCGCTCGCCCGACCGCGTGCTCACCTCGCGGGATACATCGTACAGCACGCGTGAGGTATCTTTCTTTAATCGCACCCGGCGATCTTGGCACGCAGCTCGAATTAATCCATATCCGCGGGGCAAGTGCGGGTAGGGTAAGGGCGTAAGTTCACGGGCCCGTTTCTACTTTTTCGCTGTACCCCGCAAAGTTCAGCAGCTAACCGGCCACTCGTCGGTTATTCCATGCCAGATGCATTATGCTTCCTGCACTTGCCGTCTCATTAACGAATCGTGCAATTCGGCTAATCATTGAACGAGGAGTGAAGGAGAAAAAAAAAAATGTTCGCTTGTACAAAAACTTGGTATTAGTCGAGCTTTTTTTTTTTTTAAGGTCATCACCACGTGAATAAATTACGCGTGGGGCGAAATGTCAGTTCGACGAGTGCAAAGAGCCGCGTGTGTAGGTCAGGGAGTCAACTTGAAAATTAAAGAAACGTGACCTCATACGTACGCTGAAGACTCATTAATTAAAAACTAAAAAACGGGCGATGTCGCCTCAAGTGCCTCATTAGGTAAAAACGAAGGGCTGTTTAAAATTGTCGATTGACAAACTCGAGATTCCTTTTGGATCGAACAAATAAAAAGTGTACCTATACTTGATTCATGCAGAGGAGAGAAGGATAAAATTGAAAAGTATTCCGACAATTTAAGACGCGAACGACAGAAATAATAATGCCATTGCTGTTTCGCGTGAGTCTATTTATAGTATTTGCGGCAAAGAGAGCCGGAATGACTTTCAGCGCGGGAAAAAAGAACTCGTACATGTATTTTTTTTCCGGGAAAGTAATCTTTTTTTACCTATAATGGCATCGAACAAAATAGAAAAGTAAGGAAAAGTAAGGGTTGCAAAACTGGTGCAAGGCGCCTGTGTGTGCACACGCATTGAGCACACCCACACTTGTGTTATATATACACAGCACCAGTCCATAGGCAAGAGCGCACGGCTCATTCACAATCGACTCAAGTTTAATTATGGATGGTGGTCGATAGATACGCTGGACTTACATGGCAGTATTTGCCACTTTTACTTATCGGCGTTACAAGAGTCCATCCACGTACGTGGATCTATCATTTCGAATGCTCTCGTAAGGGCTTTTTTTTATGCTTTGAAAGCTCACTTATTACGTCAAACCTGCCTATCTTCGTCAGAAAGGAAGAGTTGGTCAATCATAGCTACGAAAATGAAATTTTTATGTTTCGACTATTTTTTTTCTTTCACTCCTCTTGTACTAAGCGATACTTTTGTTCTCTGCTACTGATGCAGCCAATTTAAACACTAATCGGTACGACTTTACTCTGAAAGGTAATGGAATTCTTTAGTACTTTGTCAGATTCGTACAAATGATTCGTGATAAAAGAAGAGGTAGGATTCATTTGCATACTTTGCCCACCATAACATCATTCAAAAAGGTGTTTTTGAGGAAAGTATTTGTTGCATTATTATTTTATGAGAGGTTTTTTTTTACTGCGAAAATATTATTTGGGACGCTGTATCATTGCTTATATGGGTCTTTTACTCGGATGGCAAATGCGCGACAAAAAAAAAAAAAAAACTAAACGTGGACCAAACGAGTACAAGAGAGTTTTTCCATTACATCCCGATAGTTTATCTTCAACTATTTTACGTAGCACTTTCACGTAATAAATTTTTGGTACGTTTCATCGTAAAACTCCATCAATATGATCCAAGTATACCTTATAAACTTTATTGGATCAATTTAAAATACAAGTAACATTATTTTGTAATGATACAAAAGTTAATCCACGAGACATACTATGCAAGACTCAAGTTGGCTAAATTCTAGAATTGTTGTCCCTTCGGAGTCAACGATACGAAAAACTCGTAAATTCTGCAGGATAGGATACACTATACCCTCTTCCTGTTGACCAAGGGCAAACGTCTCGTGTCTCACAACGCGATAAATTACCAACAAATAGACAAGTTGAATCCAACTACGACAATTTTCTCGGGCGTGTCAGAGAGAAAAGCTCCAATTAAATTTATGTAACCGATTAATCTGTCGCATGCACCCTTACGTAAGTGCAATGCCACCGGTTTTCTGTTTCATCCACGGACGCGCGTGGATTGGAAATTGCGCAATCAAAAACCGATTACCCGATGCGTAGGTCCGTGAAACGTCCGTGTACGTGTTATACATTTCCTGATTCGATAAAACTAATTAAATAAATTGCAAAAGTGCCTTTGCCGTTACACGCATCAATTACAAATGGTATAGAACGTGGCAAAGGGGAACAAGTAAAGTACGCGGAATGGCACTTTCCGAAGAGGAGGAGAAGGAAAACGTGGTGGCCCTTTTGTGCAGCGCGAGATCCGCTCGTGCATTGCAAAGTCTCCTTGCAGGCTCGCCCTTCTACTCCACCCCCTTGCCAACCCCCTCTTCCATTTTAGCGCTTTCACAGCCACCTGATTCTCTCTTAATATCCTCCATTGCTTCCGACCGCGGGATGGAAAATTTGCGATCCTCGAGGAGCGAGACAAAAAAACTTCCACGAGGACTTGACTTACTTGCTTCTCGTACTTTCTTCCTCCCCATCGTTGGATGCACTTTCATCCGTTCTCTTGCAGGATTTTATAAAAAAAAGCGTTCAATGTAAGGAGAAATTGGAGCGCTCGAAATTATTCTTAACTTCTTTCGATTCGGGCTTCGAGGAAATTTTCTTCCCATTTTAAATGTTGCAGTGGCGAAAATACCGTTTCATTCTTGAAAATTTGAAAGGAAAAAAAAAATGTAATGATTTCGTTCTCACTCGTATCGTAATTTTCTCCCTCAAACTAATCAAAAAGTTCGAACGACTCTTTCCTCCCTTGAATATTCAAATCCCGCAGGGGAGGCGATCAACTATTGGATTTCCGAAGCTTATTTGAGCGGCGGGTGCACGAAAATGAATTTAAATAGCCTATTTCGGAGGTATATATTACCTCGTTCGACTTTCAAACCTTCGTATAATGTATAGTACGGAGGGCTCAAAACAATGTCCTTTTTAAACGTGGTATAATTAAAGTTTTAAAAACTCGAACGAGTATTTTTTCTTTTTTTTTTTTTTTTTATCCTTTCCCCCGGGCAACGATAAAACGCAATTACTCGGACCTGCAACAATGGACGTACGGAACAGTCCCATCCCCAGCGACCATTACGCAGTGAGCAAAAAATTTACCAGAGTATCTATACACCCCTTGTGTTTTTATTCCAGCGATGCGACGAGACTCCTGACGCTCCTCGGCACCACGGCACTAGTGACTACGGAGCTTCCCTGTAATTAAAAAATCGGGGTACGAGAGAAAGGTAACAAGAAAAAAACAGAGAGAGAGAGAGGAGGGGCTGACCAGTCGGCCAGAAAATAAGCAAAGGAGGAGGAGGAGGGTAAGGAAAGGGGCTGCGCGCGGCACCTGAAATAAGGTCGCGCGCGGGGGGATGCAGCGCGACAGGACGGCGGCATGGAGGAGCCCCCCGCGGAGGCTCTCATGCAGGCGGGCTTCATCTTGGTGCTCGGCGTCGCCATCATTCTCTCGAACCTCCTCATCATCGCCACCTACCTCAATTTCCGCGGTAAGCGTTTGGACCTTTTTTCTTCTTCTTCTTCTTCTTCAAATGTACTTATATTATAAGATAAAAATAAAACAACAAGGTGTATTCGTGACTTACAGGTCCCAGTGAGGTGATGAACTACTACTTGCTGTCGCTAGCGTTAGCCGATCTTCTGTGCGGCCTGCTGGTAGTGCCATTCTCGGTTTACCCGGCCCTGGTCCGAAGATGGGTCTACGGGGACGTGGTGTGCCGGCTCGTCGGTTACCTCGAGGTCACGCTCTGGGCCATTTCCGTGTACACGTTCATGTGGATCTCGGTCGATCGGTACTTGGCCATCAGGTAGGTGTATACAATATATCCAATGATTACCTTGCACGGACCATTGATGGTTAATCCATGTTGCTGCCATTGTCTTGCGTGTGTATATATATATATATACGCAAACAAACCAGAAAGCCACTGCGCTACGAGACAGTGCAAACGAAGACGCGCTGCCAGTGCTGGATGGCCTTCACGTGGATAAGCGTGGCGATGATGTGCTGCCCACCGCTGCTCGGCTTCAACAAGCCCCTCTTCGACCGCGAGGCCTTCATCTGCATGCTCGACTGGGGCAACATGGCCGCGTACACGATAACCCTGTCGATACTCGTGCTCGGGCCCTCGGTCATCACCATCATCTACACCTACACCTACATATTCTCGATGATGCGCAAACTGAGATCCGGCGTGCCGATACACGACAAGGAGTACGCGACCGCCCTGTCGGAGAACCTCAGCAACCCCAGCCACATCATGTCCTTTGTTCTGGTGATGGCCTTCTGGATATCGTGGGCGCCGTACGCCGGGCTGAGGATCTGGTCGTCGGTTAATGGCCCTCCCCAGGTTGGTGGTCCCTCGCCATATATTTCATACATGTATAAGAAAGGAAAAATGTCACCAGTGTACCATGTTGTTTCAGATGCCGTTCCTGCACTTCGGCGTCGTGTGGTTCGGCATCCTGAACAGTTTCTGGAAGGCGGTGATCCTGGGCACCCTGAGCCCGCAGTTCCGGCTGGCGGCGCGCGTGCTCTGCCTGACGCTCTGCTGCCGGCACAGGAGGCTACCCCCCGAGCTCCTCGGTCTCGACGACGACGACTAGGAGCCGGCCCCGTACGCGCGACCACACCGCCCGCCGCCACTCCGTGCGACCGATTACACGGAGCGACGGGACATACATACTACCAAAGTATACATTGATCGACGCCATCCCCGGACCTACCACGACTATTGCTACCACAGCTGTTGTCTTCGTGCAATACACTGTATCCTCCTTCGCTCGCGTCCATTGGCCCTGCGACTATTCTACCGCTTCACACCCACCGTTGCAACTATGGTGTGCTGATCCACTCGTCGAGCAAAACAATCTGTCCACCCAGACTCTCTCGCGTTTGTATAATAGGTACTCAGTGTCAAAACCCGCTGGTACAAACAACGACGAGTCATCCCAAGCATCTTCGTTGCGTCTCTCTCGCTGGGCCCTACACTTTGCCATAGCGCCTGGTGTTTGGATCGCGGATATTCAACTCGAGCACGTTTCGAAGCTCACTCGCTCGACGAATCGAAACTCCGATCTTGTATATACCCTATACCTACAAACTCGCAACACCGCCTGAACTTTTCCTTCGTTTATGCCTACAAGTACACATATCTCGCATTGCTCCAATATTGTGATGTATATTGCAAAGGGTGAGGCAACTACTTTGCCACTAAAGCCATTACGTAGCTTCCCATCCGTGTCTCTGCGAGTGTCTCCGTGTAAGTTTTGTGTGCGGGTGTATGATCTCGCGTGTATATAATGTGCATACGAAGGGCGGGTGTACCTAACGACGTAACGGACACGTACAAAGCGAAGGACGAGGGTGGGCTGGAGATGGAAAACGGCACTTAGGGAGAGAAAAGGAAGGAAATGGTATTGCGAAACTACGTTACGACAGATATCCTCCGTATTGCTCCAAAGGAGTTTGCCGCCGCTTGAATCGGGCTTTCGTGTATCATATAATGTGTTCGAGCAATCAAACTTTGCGCGCGCCTCGGTCGCTTAAAAAAGCGTGTGCTTCGTTTTGCTTTTCCAGAGTCGGTTCGAAATCGAGATTATCAAAAGCCATCCAAACGAGAGTGTACACGAGGTAGTGGGAGAAGGACCCCTTGTTGTTTTTTCCCTTTTATTTCACAATTTCGCGCTGATTGCTCCCTCGTACGACAAATCAATTTGATTCCTATATGTATATATAGGTGTATACGTTGCACGTCGAGCGAACCGTGTTTTTTGTAAACGAAGCACGAAAGTTTTTTTTCTCGCACCTATAGACGCAAACGCAATTAAACGCAGCTGTATTTTAAATACAACAGCAAACGTGTAGCAAACTTTTATTACGAAAATACGCGACGTAAAGAAAATTGGTTGGAAAAAAAAAAAAAATTAATGATAAATAAATAAATTCACCCGCGCTTTTATCTGTAGCATTTAGTTAGGGTATTTTTATCTGTCTCGATTCGCTTGTTATCGAACAAAGCTTAGACAAAATCGACGGCGCAACTTCGTCTTTCGATATTCTTCGACTGCAATTTAAAACTTTGCTACTTAGAAATTTATCGGTCACCTGAATTCGAGCTATTTTACATGTGTGTCAACTGTAAAAATACATGATTTCTCGTTAAATTTTAATGAAGAGCATTTAATACTTGGCAAGGTAAATTTACCGTAAAAATACACCTTAAAAAAGAAAAATTTCACTTTGTGCTTCATAAATTAACGTACTCATCACTCTGTTGAATGTTAAGTCCAGTTTTTTTTTTGGCATGAAAGGCAGCGCACAAATGACAAACTTAGCTAGAAAAAAATCGCTTAATTTAGACGAACGAGTTACGAATGCATGTATATTAATGTGGATACATGAGGTGAAACTAATTTTAAAAGGTAAACTTGCAAAAAATTCTAGTCAATTAACTTGAAAAAAAAAAAAAAAAGAATGAAAAGAAATAAAAATTAAATCATCGTCAGAGATGTCTCTACCAGTGTGATGCGACATTAACGCAAAAATTTTCTGGCGGAGCGCGTGCTATAAGCAGAAAAATTTTCCGAAATTTCTGTTACACCTTTGTATTTTCATTTATTTTTATGCAAAATCATGTCGTTATCGTGAGGCATAATCGAAAACTAAAAAAAAAATAAGTAGTAATTCGAAAGTCAAAAAGTCGTGAAGTTATTGAGAAAAATTTTTTTCTTTGCATCCGCAAAACCATAGTTTAAATTAGCCGTAACAGTTTTATCATCAGCTTTTTTTTCTAAACTATTTAACTTTTCAAAGACATTAACAATTGCTGACGTCAGTCCTACAAAGTGATTAGTTGATTCTTTAAATTTATTTAAGTGAAAAATCACTGATTCCACATGAACTAACTATTAAACGAGAGCAAATTATGTCCCTCTTTCAATAGCTAAGTGTGTCACTTCTACTATTTTCGCAGTAACAATCGTGCTTCATGATAAAATCAATCATATTAAAAGAACAGATTTACACTTTGCTAACGACCTTTTTAAAGTTTTCATCAACGTGAGCATCATTTTTCGTTGTTACAAAATCATTCTTCTAAATAAACGCCAACATCGATTTTCGCGAGTACTATAATATTTATTGTCGAGAGTCACGTCATCGAACGAAAAAAAAGAAGGAGTGAGAAATAAATAAAATATTCTACTATTTAGTACTTAATGGAAACTTTCTCGCGTAGCGCAATCATCAACAGTCGCAGATATCCAGCTATACTGTAATACTAATAATTAACTGTAATACTTATAATTACTATAAAATAGCAAACGCTAAGGAGGTACATTGAGACCTTCGAATCGAGGGTACATCGTGCGATTCTTATTTCCAAGTAACTACTGAGCGATTAAACATTTGCACCCTCCGGCGAGCACATGATAACTGTTTCTTACACCTTCAAAATATTTGTGTAGGCAAAAATCTATTTTATGTTAGCGCGTAAAAATGATTGGAACTAGTTTTTTTTTTTTTTTTAATTTTATTTCATTTTTCAAATCATTAGTATTTTGTTGCTCCGTCGACTAGTTACAATACGTAAGCTATAAAAAAAATTTTTTTAAATAAAAAAAACTTACAGCGATTTTCAAACGTAAGATTAAAAATCGAACGATAATACTAGTATTTATATAGCGAAGCGTTAATGTAATTTTGTAAAAAAAAGCTCGTCGTTTTGCAGCGCACTATTGTACTTATTGAGTAAGCGAATTATTAGACAGTATTAGAATTTATAAAATTTCAAATTTTCGGCGATACGAGCTGCAAAGGTTCCAATTTTTAAGCTGCACATAATGAGCCATGCGAACGCAAAGAAAATTCACGAGAAAAACATTTATAAGTCGAGATAATAAGTGCACTAGGGCTTAAATGTGAGTAAACATGTGTTTTTGCTTTGATGCTTGTAGGAGGAAAGAAATTAAAATCTTCTTCAATTGTTTTTAAAACTATTCAAAAATAAAACTGTAAATTATGTCCCGTTTGAATCAAATAATAAAATTTCAATTATGTGCTTCAATTTTAAAATTAAACACAGCATANATATATATATTTTTTTTTTTCATTTGATTTATCGTTTTATAAAAGCAATATTTCGTAGAAAAATGCAAACAGGGAATATACAGACAAGTATGTACGTGTAATAGAAACGCATTAAACCAATGCAACCGGAGGGTGCGATAGGTATATATAATATTCACATGAAAAAGTGCAAGTTTGAAGAATATACGATGAAGACAAACAAAAAAAAAGATAAATTGTGAAAGACAGTAGTACAACCGCAGATGTGCGGGAGAAATGAATTAAACAAAAAGAAGTGAAACAGAGAGAGAGAGAGAGAGAGAGGAATAAAAAAATTGACGACGAAAGAAAGCGAAGCGAAAAACGCACGGGATGAAAATACGAAACAAGTGCGGACGAACTATGGAAGAGCTGATCCTGGCAGTTTCCCGGGTGGCCTCCGTTATTATGAAAAAATATTAAAATATTTAAAAAAATATATAACCTTTTTGTACTAGCAGTTTTGTACTAGTTTTTTAAACGTACCTCACTGTGGGCGTGCTGTTATTAATATTTCAAAAAAAAGTGATTGTTAAAGCGAAACGAAAAAAAAAAAAAATAATAATAAAAAATAAAAAAAAATGCAAAAATGGAGAGGCGAATTATGTATGTCTGATAAATATGAATAAAAGAAGAACTTCGAACAGTATGTGACTCGTACGTTATTTAGAAAATAAGGTAATCAAGTTTGTTTGCGTTTTATATAGTAATGGATTGTCACGCCATGAGTACTTGTTCATTTGTATTGTGAAACGAGAGTTGCGTTAAGGAATTTTTTTTTGCATTTTTTTAAATTAAATACTTGAGTTCGAGTGGATACCTGATATAAAAAATAAGTGTGACTTCTTTCATAAGTGTGAAGATATTATAATTTACAGGCGCATATTGTCAAAGCGGAATATAAATACGAAAATCGATAAACTGAAGCAATTCGCTTAGTGGAAACAACAGACACCAAAAAACGTCACTTGGTATGATAATTGTAAAAATCGCTCCGTAAAAATATGGAAAAACGTCTCGAAAATTGCAAAAAGATTCTATCGACATACATTTTTTTTCCCTCTCTACTAGTGATATATGAATAAAAGAAAACAATTCAGTGGTATAAGCGTGTGTAGTACGTCGGGCAGTTTTAGTGAATAACAAATTTTAGATAAGCCTCTGACCGTCTTATTTTTTCATTCACACGCTGATTCGAGGCCAAAGCGAAACATGGGAATCACGTACGAACCGAAATCAGTGAACAACATACATGTGCAAGGGCAAAAAGGGGCAAACGAACGAAGAGGATAAATGTTTCAATAATTAATAAAATAAAAAAAATAAATAAAAAATAAAAAAAAATAGTGTTCTTAAGAACAGTACTCGAGCGAGTTAGAGTCTTTGTTTAAAATAAAAAAATTAATAAATATACATACAAATACCAAAAAAATCTCGCCAAATGTAGAGAGCTTATAATAATGCAAAAATCGTTTTTATCATAATCTGTATATTGTTGACCTTGTCNATATATTAATATATATATATATATATAAATATCCGTGTATATTGATATACTGTACGGTGTTACGAGAGAAATATTTTCAGACCTCAATAAAATTAACTGAGCGTTAAAAGTATAATTATTATGTATACTCTATGAACGCTAACATTACACATTTAAAAGATTAATTTTGGTCTGAGCTTGTTATGTATTAGGTAATAAAAAATATAAAGATACTTATTAGCATATAATTTTTAACATATCACAATTTTATACATCCAAGTATATGGTAGTCAAATACTTAGTATATTACAACACACACGTACATACACTTGTTTTCGTATCTCATTTGAATACATTGTTTGAATTATACCTAAATTCGTGCCAGTTTGCGTTTATTTACGTAAATTTTTGTATAATCTACATGTAAACGCACATGGAGCCAATACAACTATACTTATCACTCACAAATAAAGTTTGTTTTTCACAAAAAGTAAAAGAGAAGTTTTTATACCGAGTATTGGAGTGTGAAAATGGCATTGATGAATATTTTTGAATTAAATAACATATGACTATTTCATGCAATACGGAAATAAAAAACAACAGATGAAAATATTTCTTGTTATGTAAGATAAATATTATATACTTTTACACTATTTTAAATGATCACTCAGCTCTGCTCATGTCAAGTATTGTACATAGAAAAATATAATTAAAATTGAAACGAAAATTCAGCCGTTTAAAGTTTTGCAATGGTTAGTTCAAGCGCCGTTAAAACTTTCATACACGCAAGAAATTATGTATAGACATGCAAAAAATATAGACGAAAATTAAAAGCTGTGCAATTTTACAAATCTAAAAAACTGTGAATTATATCTATGCAATGAGAGTTTTTGTGATAAAACAGAAAAACTGTTACTGCATACTATTAAGTATGTTAAAAAAAAAAAATACTCTGTATAACCCGTTACGTATATTTATAAATATTTTTGACTTTAAAGTTTGAAAAATGTACACTTCAGGAAAAAAATTCTTCTTGACAAAATAATGTATCCGATGACGAAAATTGACATTCACAAGACATAAAAATAAAATATACGGACGACAAAAAATTAAGCAAAAATACCATCGTCAATGCTCGACTAAGGAGTACAGTAGCGTTCTACAATAAACAGCTCGCTCGAAGCAACTTTCCGCTCATCGCGCTCTTCGCTTCTATACGCAGTTATTATAAACAGGCTTGGCGAGAAAGCGTTATTTATCTTTTTTTTTTCTTCTTCTTAGACAAAATAAATGTTGCATCGAGCGTTTTTGAAGGCACGAGGTCTAATGATTCTTTGTAATTTTGTTTTCATCTAATGTTTATTGCATGAAAATAAAATATTTTCAACTTTTTGTTTGTTGTTGATTTAAAGAAGAAGAAAATTAATTGCGAACAGTGCCAAATACAAGTACTTGTTTTTTGCCTCGTGCCCTCAGAAACATCGAGTGCGTAATATTCAATATTCCTATTCTTCGTAATTCTGTAAAAATTAAAAGAACGTAAAAAAGTTATAAATAAATTATACATCCCGAAGAATGAAGTGAATATCGTGACGAGCGCGCGATCAAGACGCTTCGAGTGCATGAAGAAAATAGGATAAGAAATATGTGTAATATAATGTGATGATCAAGTATGATAATGACGACGATAAGGTATTGTATTAAAAAATAAAAAAAAAACTACTATTGTCCTAGAGCCTAGATTAGTATGATTCCAATAATAAACGGTGAGAACGTAGTAACTGCAATTTCTCACTATACAATACTATTAAATTTCACTGCGTTTCATGTCTAATTTATTTAACCTTTTTATATTGCATTATTTAAATATACGGCATACTTTTTCATTTGCATACTATCTTAATGTCACCTTCTTTTCAAAAACCATAATTCTCTTAAATTAAAGTAAATGTTCACTTTCTGATTCGATTTTTGGTACATCGATAATTGTAATATTGTCAATAATGCATGAAATGTAATTTTTTTAAATAATTTTTTTCATTTGCAGTTATTTTCTTTTATCTTTATATCTTTATGTCTTCCTTAATTTCTGAGTAAAAACAGTCTCTAAAATTTTCCCAGTGCTTTGCGTAAAATGGCCAACTACATCCATTACACAAAAAAAAAAAAAAAAAAAAAAAAAACGACTGTGCAATAAAAAAACCTTTGCTTCAAAGGAATAAAAGAACAAAAGGAAAAGGGAGACAAGAAGGAGGTAAAGCTCCGACTAGCTGCTGCTGACAAAATTCCTTACCTTAAGACCAAAACTCCTACAGCTTTTTGCTCTACGAATATTACCCATCACAGCTACAATTACACATTCCTTTTTTTCAGATCCACTCAGCTCCTTCCCAGCCACCACACGATAGCACGTAATTTTCTCTTGCCACCTTTGTTATTTTCTCCCTCACCTGGCATATTACTCTTTTTTTTGTCCTCCTCAGCCTCTATTATCCCAATCTGCTTTTTTACCCCCTGTTAACTCCAAGTTTCAGCAACACCCAGCAAGTGCCATCCACATGATGTTTTGATGATTCTCCAAGGAGTTATTTTACTTTTCGACTCACTCCAAACCCATTTGAGCTTGAAGTTTTCAATGTAAAGCGGTGCACTTGGAGGTAAAAAGAAAAATAAAACTAGCCCGACAAAGCTGGCTCAGGTAACAAATTAAACGGACCCAACGTTGTCCGTAACTACAGAAAAGAAAGGGAAAGGGGGAAGCAAACAATCAAACCACAAAAAGCACCGCAACAGTTCTTATTGAGCTTGCCGTCACGAAACTCATATATATGTATATATGTGTGTGTGTGCGACAAGCCACTTGCTTTGCTCCATTTTATTCCTAGGTATATTAAAAGTCTTGAATGCACGCCAACTGACTGTTCGTTGTCATTTTTCGATTCTATTTAAGTTTCCAACTAATAGAGATGATTTCGTTGCATTTGCCCGCTGTTGATCGCTCGACAGCGCATCCATGCACTTAAATACTCGAGGATTGCGATTGACGCGATGTACATGCGAATCTATTTGCGAATGGAATTATATATTTTAATTTTTGTACTTTTTTACTGTTGCATTGCAATAAATTAAAACTTGGTAAACAAAAAGGGAAAAAAATATTTTTCCGCCCTCGGGTGGTTTTGGGAGGCTGGTACTTCCTCGGGCGAAAAAGCAGTTTTCCGGAACTCGTTCGAAAAGTCTCCTTTACGAACCTCGTTACGTCCCTCGCCTTCGGCTCGGGCCGCAAACCTCTCGGTTTGCAAACAGAGACTTTTCAAACTCGTAGGAAAACTACTATTACGAAGCCGAGACACCGTATTGAATATTCCAAAGTTCTCAAATGGAGTTTTCTTCATACTGGGTATAAAAAAAAAAAAAAAATAAATAAAAGAGAAGGAGGTATCATGCGAGCTTGCGTGGCTGCATGCAGCTTTAATGAAGCGGTCGGAAATCTACCCCAGACATCGCATTGGCCATTAACATAAACGATGATCGAGTACAGTTTGCACGGAAATTTAAGGACAGGAGATACAGAGAATGGGAAGTGGAAGAGAAGGGAGGAATGAGCCTAGAAATACGTGGGTCGAGCTTTTTGTCGCATTTGAAGTTCGACCGTACGAGGACGTGGGACTTCAGGGCCGAGAGAGGAGAAACAGCACGGTGTTGAGGCTTCGATACAGCGATGATCGAAACACAAGAGGAGGCCAAAGTAAGATTGTCCTTTTCGATATCGGAGCCTTCATTTTTTTTCTTCGTTGTTGCCTATAGTAAAGTTTTATTTAAAAAGCTTTTTTATGTCACTCTGTGTCATATCTCGAGATATCTATAACAATAATTGGAACCTTCAATACATAAGTTTTAGTCACTGTTGTTTCATAGTTATTAAAAAAAAGGTTTGTACAACCTTTCTTTGTTGTCTTGCTTGTTAATTTAAAAAATTTTTATTTTTATTTTTATTTTTATTACCATCCTCTTATTATTAATACGCATATGAAGGTATTTACTTTTGTAGGCAAATTCATAATAATACGTGAACATACGTGGAATTAAATTTATTGCTCTCGAATCTTAGATTGCATTAATATATAGCACGTTTGAAATTTTTCTTAAAACTAATCGTAACTTAGTGATTACAAATACTTTGAATGCACGTTAGGTAAAGTATTTCCTCAAAGCTGTAATTTTAAACAATGTACTAATAGAAAAAAAAAAGAATTAAATTTTTTGCTCCTTGTATAGTTCCTAACTGAAAATAATTCAATTTTTATTTTTCGCAATAAAATTTCTGCGGTCTAAAAAACTGAGGTGATTCTTTCAACTGAAAAAAACGTTCGATTAAATCATCGGATTCCTAGATACAAATAATTTGTAGAATCATTTCTTCGGTATACAAAATGTACAACTATTCGACATAAATTAAATTAGAAATAGTATTTTCTTCAAAGAAGACCTAACTTGATTTGAATAGCTTCTTCGACAAACAAAGGCCAAGCTCAAAATTTTAATATGAAGATCTCCTTAGACCAATTAAATGTAAAACGAGTTATCTTCAAAAAATAAAGGAACTTGTCAATAAACGAATACAAACAAACATTATATGAGAACAAAATTAAAATTCTAAAGACATATTGAGTAGACAAAAGTTGTGGAGGGTGTTATGCCTACAAATAAACAAATCTTAATACAATCGAAATGAGGAATGAAAATATGAAATATATACAGAAAGAGTTACAGAAAATTTTTTGATACTCAATTAGCATCGGTTTCTTCTCTTATAGAAAATGCTGCCTATGTAATTGAAAGTACAGAGCAAGATGCGTAAAAATTGCTCGTTGCTCTACAGAATTATTGATACCGTCAGTTTGGGTACAACAGTGAATTCTTGATCTAGTTAAACGCATCCACATTCCGCGATCGAAAATATCGATCATGAAAAATCGGCCAACTCACTGTAGCCAACGTAGCTCGACTCGCGTCAGTTTTCTCACTTCCACTCGCACGCGCCCCCTTGCACGCCTGTTGTTTTCTACCCTTCTTGCTCGCTCTCGTTGCGTTGCTTACGGAAAGTGTAAGGCTGCGTTACTCTACACTGAGCGACAGATCGAAGCTTGGCTATATAGCAGACCCTTGGGTGTACTCAAGTTGGATGTACACTATTATTATTATTTTATTTTTCATCTTATTTTGCACAAAAAAAATAGTTCAAAGTTTGGATTAGTGATGTTTGTGCTCGGGCCAACAGTGACGACACAGAGATCCGATAATTCGGACGAAGCCAGCGAGGAGGAGGGATCTGGAGACGTTATCCAGGTTCAAGAGACAAAAATATATACCTACCTCAGTTTCTTGAAAAAAAAAAAAAAAAAAAAAAATGTGTACATATATTTAAACACACAAAGTCCGCTTACGTTGCAGAGACGGCGAGAAGAATGCGAGCGGAAGGCGCGACGGGGGGAGATGGACCCCAGGCTGGAGTTCACGTTCCAGCTGCTGATAGACGCGACTGGGTTGCCGAGGCACGAGGTGATGGATCACGTGTTCGAGGGTGACATGCTGGACGAGATCAACCAGTTGTTTTTGCCGCACATGAGGGCTACGCTCATGTGGTTCTACCAGGAAACGGAGGAGCCCGAGATCCAGCGATCCACCGACCAGGTTGGCGATTCGCGAAGCCACTGTCTTTCGTCGAAGTGAAACTGTATGTGGATCTGTGTTTAGGGGCTGGCAAAGAGTAGCGGCTCGCGTCCGCAGCAGAATACAGCCGGGGCCAAGGTCAAGGAGGTCAAGGAGCCCAAGGAGCCGCCCAAGAAAAAATTGTTTCTGACCGACGGCTGGCAGGTCCCTTGCACCGGCATGTGTGTCTATATGTTTCGGTAATTGTTCGTTGCTAGATTGGGGTTGATTGGACCACTCAATTGAGAAGGGTGGAACTGGCCACTCGAGCGTTAGTTTTTCAACAATATCCTCGAAGAAAAAGTATTTTGACGGTTCGGGTGGTTATTTCGAAGCAATTGTCTCGTGTCTACTTTGCAATCCATTTAAATAGAAACTGGTAAATTAACCGGTTAAATTACTTATCGCGTGGTATTTTGAGTTGCACGTTATTAATCAATTCTCGAATAAGCAAATAACTTCAGGGAAGTCACACGGGCAAACTAATAACAAGAGTAGTTTTTTTCCAATATTCGCGTTGGGAAAAAAAAACGCAAGGGATCTACACACTATATTATCAAAAATAACGTTACGTGATTGCGTTGACTTTTTATTTTCGCGCAACGTCTCGTGCAGCATCAACATCGCCAAGCAGCTGCCGGAGGAGGGCTTTCAAAAGGACCTTTACACGGGGGTGATCGACGCCACGAGGGTCGGCGTAGTACCTTACATTCAGCGCGTTATCGAGCGCGTTTTCATGGACGCTCTGGCACATCCCGGCCTCGAGGACGAGGACGATTGTCCTATGATCAAGAGCGTCCTCCTGCCTGGCTTGAGGTCGTTCTGCAGTGCCTTGAAAGGTCTCGTGCTCCGTAACTTCGATGTTTTATTTCTCAAAATTATAAAAAAAAAACGTAAGAAAACATCAAATCTGTTTGAATGTAGTTTGCGAGGAAGTGTCGAACGATGGTAACATCTTTGAGGATGGTCAGAGCATGATGGACGATGTCCACGATGCCGAGAGTGCCAAAGCCCTCGTGACGAACGACGATGTCGTGGAAAAGATCGAGGCTCGCGTGGTGGACTGGATGAAGAGGCTGAAGGACTTTATGCTCGAGTGCAAGCAGGTGAGGCGAGAGAACGACAGCTCCGGGCCTCAGCAAGAGCTTGAGTACTGGAAGAGACGAGGAGCCCAGTTCAGTCAGCTAGTAACGAGGTTGCAGGTGGGTGAAGCGCTTAGGGTTTTATAAAAATTGTCTTTTTTTCTCTTTATTCTTGGGTGTTTTTATTGTTTAGGACAACGAGGTGAGGATGACTTTGTTGTGCTTGCAAGTTTCGAGATCCAAGTTGCTCAAGGATTGGACGGACGTTCAAGAGGAGGTCATGTATTGTTTCAACGAGGCGAAGGACAACGCGAAATTCATCCAAGCGTTGGAAAAGTGTTGTCACTGCTTGTACCTGGACGACCCGGTGAGATCGATGTTTTTTTTTCCCCTTGTTGACAAAATTTTACGAATTATCGTGCTACGTGTGCGTACAGGTACGAATGCGAGACTCTTTGGTGTCTCTGTTGCAAACGGTGAGGCTGATATACAGCGTCTCGAGGTACTACAACACGTCGGAGAGGACGAGCTCGCTTATGGTGAAGATAACGAATCAAATGATTGCGGCTTGCAGAGACTACGTCACCCAGCGAGGACGAGACACCGTTTGGGGCCAAGACAGAATTACCGCCCGGCAAAAACTCAAACACTGTTTGAGGCTGAACAAGTTAGGATTCATGTATCAGGCAGTTCTTCAGCATGTGGTTCCTTAATTTCGTGCTTTGTTGCAGAGCGTATCGACAAACCTATAGATTGGTGCGTTGTTCGCCGGCTATAACGGAAGAGGAGTTCTCATTTTCCGAGACCCACGTGTTTGGACGGTTTGACTCGTTTTGCGCGAGGATACGGAAAATCCTGACAATGTTCGATCTGATCGAAGATTACCAAAAATTGTTCGAACGAAGGATGGAGGGTCTGTTGCTGGGAGAAGGTATGTTGCACGTTTTCATCATGTGATCGAATAAAAAAAACCAACATCTTTTTCAAAGCACTGGACGAGACCATAAAAACGTTCGAGGAAGCAAAAAAGATTGCAACAAGCAAAAGTTACGACTACTTGGACCCTCGGAACGCCGAGTTTGACGGCGACTATGATACCTTCATGTCGGAGACGGACGCGTTGAAGGAAAACGTCGGCAACGTGATAGAGAAAAATTACGCAGACGTTTGGGAGACACCGCAAGGAATCCGTTTTCTCACCCGCTTCGAAAAAGCACGTGACACATATATGTGAATTCTTTCGATCGGATCTTTAACGGTCTCGGTATCGAAATTAATTATAAAAAATAACTCTTCCTTGCGATCAGGTTAGCGACAAAATTCCTCTGACAAAGTTGGACGAGAAGTACAATTTGGTGGTGAAATACTGCGACAAAGAGATAGAACGAACCCTCAAGCTGTTCAAAAAGCTAAAGGATGATCCCCCGATCCCCAGGCATTTGCCACCGATCGCAGGGAGACTAACTTGGGCCAATTCCTTGAGGTGACGGCAAACCCTCTTTTACTTGAAAAAACAATCACTCTACCACAAGTAAAAATGTTTAGAATACACTTGGACGAGCTGGCGACCTCGGTCTCTTCTCATCCGGTACTGAAAACACTACCGACAACTGCGGATCTCGTGAAAAGATACAACAACGCCATCTCCGTGATAATGCAGTATCAATCGGACATCAAACAAGTCTGGACTAGTCAAAACTCTTGGATAATCGAAGACTGCCTCAAAAAGTACTCGGTGGTATTTTTCCATGATGAACGGGGTTTTACTTACTCATGACGGTCCAACCGGTGATTTCAGAAACCTATTGAAAATAGACGAAGCGAGCGGAAAGGTCCAAGTGAACTTGGAAAGCCGGATAAACCTTCTACTCCGCGAGGCGGACTGCCTAGCCAAGATGAGCCTCGACATCCCGATAGTCGCGAAAACGATGCTCGCGAAAAGGGAGCACTTTGTCCTGGTGAAGGACTCGCTGCACCTGGTGATCGAGGACTTTGTCAACACGGCCAGGCGCGTGAAGCTCGAGGTACGGCCTCTGCTGCTGCCCCACCTCGTCCGCGTGGCTTCTCTGCTGAAACCGGCCCTCTACACGCTCACGTGGACAAAGCCCGACTGGAGGGAGTTTTGCCAGCGCACTCGCGACCAAATCAAAACCTTCGACGTTCTCATAACCAGAGTCCACGACGTCTACACAAACAGGTATAGGCATCTTTGACCCGTTGGAAAGAAAAAAAAAAAAAAAATTACATGTATATACTTAAACATACCGGTCATCAAAGAATCTTGCAAGTTCTCGCGAGTATGCACAAAATAACGATGCACGCGCTACCGGAGGACAAGCCTTGGGGCGTGGAGGAGTTCGTGGAGCGAACGGAGGAGGCCTGCAGAGCAGCTGCCTTGGAAGCTCACGGCAAGAGCCTCATGGTGGAGGAGGCTGTCGAGGAGGTGTTGCAATTGGTGAAAAATGCGGCCGCGAGTTTCAAAGGGTCCGTGGCTCCCGATGACTTTGAGTTTCTCGACGAGAACGGTAAGACTTAGGCGGGGGGGGGGATTGTTCACCCGATTAGACCAAACGACCCTCGCCAAAGATACAGACAAGCTGGAGTCGTCCGAAGTTTCCCAGCAGCAGCAAGATTGGTCCATCGTGTGGGCGTGCTTCGACGACCCGCACAAGCTGCTGTCCACCGAGGACGGAAGCTTGTCCAAGGCGATGCAAGATATGGTTGGGAACGCCGTTGCCGAGATGAGGAGGTATTACTCCCGGAAGGTCGTGGATGTGCTTATTAAGGTCACGAAGACGTCTCTCGATGCCATCAGAAGACGGTTCTCGCGCGAATACGACGCAGGTAGGCCCAAAGAGTATATGTATATATGTAACTTTGTCGTCTGAAAGTAACAATTTACCCCCGAAAGATGAAACTACAACTCCGGTGTTCCTGCTGCAAGCCACGCTCATGATACCATCGGTGATGGTGAAGCCAAGCCTCGATGACGTGCAGGAAGCGCTGATAATAGCCGGAAAAGCAATAGCTGGGGTTGCCAAGGGCGTCGCGCAATGGGATGGTGGTGCCAAGGACGGGAAAAACGAAAAAGTAAGAGGCGGGTGCCGCAGCTGTGGATCAACGATGGTTCGAGTAATTTTTTTTTTTTTTTTTTTTTTCTTTTACGTTGTAGACTTGTTGGCGGTCGCTACCGAACGCGCCGAAAAGAAATTTCTTGGACGTTGTCTCAAAAGCGCAAATGGAAGTTGAAAAACGTAACAAGAGCACCATGGAGGATCCGAAAGCACGCAGGCGAAGATTGTACAAAATAATGTCGGAAGAAAAACCCACGTTTCCCGTGCAGAAGCGAAACTTCTTCTCCATGATTATGGATAACAAGGAAATCGTCAAAATGTTCTCAATACTGAGTGCTTGTACCCAAGAACTACGCCAAGTTGGAAATTTTGTTATTGATGCTTAGTTTTTTTTTTTTTTTTCAACGCATTCTCACAATGAAAATTTGTATCAACCGCGCGTAGGACTTGTCGGATTTCTTGGATCGCTGGAGACCCTACAATTTTCTTTGGACAAACGAACGCAGTATAAGAGAGCTTTTGCAAGTGTCGTTGACAGAGTTCGAGAACATGCTGAGAAAACACGGGGAGCTCGAGGACGAACTGGCGACCGAGCCTGACATGATTAATTTTGGCACCTCCATTGCCGTTTCAACGGAAAAACTCAAATACGCCCTGTTGACGGAAATCAAAAGTACATACAAGTATTCGTTAATACGAAAACGAAAAACATGTATTACGTAGAGTGTTTTTATGATCACTTGTGGAATTTCTAGGCTCCACGCACAAAATTGGCCAAGCCATCAAGAAAAAGTATCGCCGAGAAATGGAATACGTTTACGCCGTCATGAACGAAATGGACAGAAAGTTGGATCGCCAAATCAGGGATTTAGACGACGTCCGTTTGATCATGGAAACTTTGAGGAAAATTCGGGAACAAGAAGTCGACATGGACTTGAAAATCGATCCGATCGAGGAAGCTTTCAACATCGTGACACGATACGAGGTACCAGTTGACCGAGAATGTCTCGAACAAGTGGACAATTTACGGTACGGCCAATCACAACAGGAGCTAGGACAAATTCAAAATGTGTTTAACCATCAGATACACGTGGCAGCAGCTGCAAGCTCGAGCTCTGGAAAGCCACGTGCACCTGCTGAACCTCCAGCCTTCGTTCGAGGAAGAGCTGCGCAACAATCTCGAGAAATTCCGCACCGACAACGAGACGTACGTTGAGGAATACCGGACGTCGGGGCCCATGCAGGCTGGCTTGACGCCGCGCGAGGCCTCCGACCGGCAGATCCTCTTCCAAAATCGCTTCGACGGGATGTGGCGAAAGCTCCAAGCCTACCAGAGCGGCGAAGAACTGTTTGGCTTGCCGATCACCGACTATCCGGAACTATCGCAGATTAGAAAGGAATTGAATCTACTGCAGAAGTTGTACAAACTGTACAATGATGTTATCGACAGAGTCAGCAGCAGCTACTACGATATACCGTGGGGCGAGGTGATGGGGTTTTCATGTCTATCTCGTTTTTTTTTTTTTTTTTTTTTTTTTTTTTTTTCATAATTATTCGTGAATCACTTTCCATATCTTTTTTTTTAACAAAGGTAAACATAGAAGAAATAAACAACGAACTGATGGAATTCCAAAATCGGTGCCGAAAGTTGCCCAAGGGCCTGAAAGAGTGGCCGGCGTTTTTTGCCCTCAAGAAAACGATAGATGATTTTAACGACATGTGCCCACTTCTCGAGCTGATGGCCAACAAAGCCATGAAGCCTCGACACTGGCAACGAATCGTCGAAGTCACGAGCCACACTTTTGATCTCGAGAGCGAGGGCTTTTGCCTGAAAAATATCCTAGAAGCGCCGCTGCTCAAGTACAAAGAGGACATCGAGGATATTTGCATCTCGGCCATGAAGGAAAAGGACATCGAAGCCAAACTTCGGCAGGTCATCAACGAGTGGTCCTCGCACGAGCTGACCTTCATGACCTTCAACAACAGGGGCGAGCTGTTGCTTCGGGGTGACACCACCGCCGAGACCATCAGCCAACTCGGTACATGATTTTCGAATTTTTTTTTTTTTTTTTTTTCTTTACAAAATAAAACGTTTAAACCGAGATCTATTGATCGTTAGAGGACAGCCTGATGATACTGGGCTCGCTCATGTCGAACCGCTACAACGCGCCCTTCCGCAAACAAATTCAGCAATGGCTGGGAGACTTGTCGAGCACCAACGAGATACTCGAGCGCTGGCTCCTCGTGCAAAACATGTGGGTGTACCTGGAGGCAGTGTTCGTGGGCGGGGACATTGCCAAGCAGCTGCCCAAGGAGGCCAAGCGTTTCAGCAAAATCGACAAAAGCTGGCAGAAAATAATGCAACGAGCCCACGAGACGCCGGGTGTCGTTCCCTGCTGCGTCGGTGACGACCTGCTCAAGCAACTGCTGCCCCACTTGCAAGAGCAGCTCGAATTGTGCCAGAAATCATTGAGCGGGTGAGAATCGCTTCGTTCTCCCTACACATGTATACTTGATTCTTTTTCACCGCGGATTACTACAGTTTTCGATGCTTACGCGCAGGTACTTGGAAAAGAAGCGCATGATGTTTCCGAGATTCTTTTTCGTGTCCGACCCGGCTCTGCTGGAAATACTTGGCCAAGCGTCTGACTCGCACACCATTCAAAACCATTTGTTGTCCATTTTCGACAATACGAGGTACGTTAAATTCCACGACATCGAGTACAACAAAATCATAGCTGTCGTTTCATCGGAGGGAGAAACGATACAGGTGCGTCCACTTGCGTGGAAAATAAAATCCCATGCGAATCGTTTGCGAGCAAAACAAAAGAAAAATTTCGTTCTTTAGCTCGAGAGGGCAGTTCGAGCCGAGGGTTCGGTCGAGACATGGCTGATGCAGCTTCTGCAAACGTCCCAGCAGTCGTTGCACTCGATCATACGACAGGGCTATACAACGCTGAACGACCAAAATTTCAATCTTCTTGGTTTCCTCGACAAGATGCCGGCCCAAGTTGGGATCCTGGGCATACAAATGATTTGGACGAGGGACGCCGAACTGGCGCTGCTGCAGGCCCGAGCTGACAAGAAAATCATGGGGGAGACGAACAATCGCTTCCTCGAGCTCTTGAACACTTTGATCGACCAGACTACGAGGGATCTCGCGAAGATCGACCGGATCAAATTCGAGACGCTCATCACCATTCACGTTCATCAGCGGGATATTTTTGATATTCTGGTTTGTACGCGAAATCCATCGTGACTGTCGATCAAGGATACCTAAGTTGCTCATGTTTGTTCCAGTGCCGTTTGAACGTTCGCTCGGTTAACGATTTCGAGTGGTTGAAACAGTGCAGATTTTATTTCAAAGAAGACGCGGACAAGACATCGATATCGATAACTGACGTCCAATTTGTTTATCAAAACGAGTACCTGGGCTGCACCGAGCGATTGGTCATCACGCCTTTGACCGATCGTTGCTACATAACGTTGGCCCAAGCATTGTCTATGTCGATGGGTGGAGCGCCTTGCGGCCCGGCCGGTACAGGCAAAACCGAGACAGTTAAGGACATGGGCAAGACCCTGGCCAAGTACGTAGTCGTGTTCAATTGCTCCGATCAGATGGACTATCGAGGCTTGGGTCGTATTTACAAGGGATTGGCGCAGAGCGGATCTTGGGGCTGTTTCGACGAGTTCAACCGCATCGAGTTGCCCGTACTATCAGTGGCAGCACAGCAAGTTGCGGTCGTACTGTCCGCGAAGAAGGAGAAAAAGAAGCAATTTGTGTTTACAGATGGGGATCAAATCGACATGTGTCCTGAGTTTGGGATATTCATAACTATGGTGGATAATCATGGGTTGGAGAATCGGTGGTGTTATTTGATTTGTGGGAATTACGATGAAATTTAATTTACAGAATCCAGGCTACGCGGGGAGAAAGGAGCTGCCAGAAAACTTGAAGATTCAGTTTCGGACTGTTGCCATGATGGTTCCCGACCGGCAAATCATCATCAGGGTGAAACTGGCGAGTTGCGGCTTCCTCGAAAACATCACCTTGGCTCGGAAGTTTTACACGTTGTACAAACTTTGCGAGGAACAACTCACGAAACAGGTGCACTATGACTTTGGTTTGAGAAACATTTTGTCGGTTCTTCGATCGCTTGGGGCTGCGAAAAGAATCAATTCCAAGGATTCCGAGAGTACGATAGTCATGCGAGTCTTGAGAGACATGAATCTTTCCAAGCTCATAGGTATATCGTATGATTAAACGGCAAAATTGCTCAAGTCAAGCTTTCCACGATGGAACTTTCACTTTCAGACGAGGATGAGCCACTTTTCATATCACTGGTGGCAGATTTATTTCCGAATCAGTTGCTCGAAAAGACAGCCTATCCAGAGCTTGAGGCAGCCATTGAACAGCAAGTACAGGAAGAGGGATTGGTCTATCACCCCCCATGGGTTCTCAAGCTCATTCAGCTGTACGAGACTCAAAGAGTGAGACACGGCATCATGACTTTGGGCCCTACGGGGGCTGGAAAAACTACTTGCATTCAAATACTCATGAAAGCATTGACTGCGTGTGGAGAAGTTCACAAGTAAAGCGTGTCAGATTTTTCGCTTTGAGACAGGACTTTATGAACAAAACAAAAACAAAAATTGTGTGTTTTTTCAGAGAAATGAGGATGAACCCAAAGAGTATAACGGCAGCTCAAATGTTTGGTCGTTTGGATGTCGCGACCAATGATTGGACGGATGGAATATTTTCTGCTTTGTGGCGAAAAACTTTAAAAACAAAATCAGACGAGAACATATGGCTGATATTGGATGGACCGGTGGATAGTATATGGATTGAAAATTTAAACTCGGTCCTCGACGATAACAAAACCCTAACTTTGGCTAACGGCGATCGTTTGTCAATGTCTCCAACGTGTAAGATAATCTTTGAGCCGCACAACATCGACAATGCAAGTCCTGCAACTGTTTCGAGGAATGGAATGGTCTACATGAGCTCGTCGGGTCTGGATTGGAATCCAGTAGTGACGGCTTGGCTCAAAAGGAGGACAACTCTCGAACAAGAGGTGTTTGACCAATGCTTTCAAGAATCCTTTGCTCAGGTACGCGATTTATGTTTTATTTTTTTTTTTCTAATCGAATACAAAGTCAATAACCGTGGATTCATTCGACTAAATAAACATCGCAGATTTATTTATGGAGTACGCAATCACTTGTTTTTGCGATCAATGTCTTGCAATGCAACATAGTTCGTCAAATGCTGTGTCTATTGGAAGGTTTAGTGCCACCTGAAACACCAGCTGTGGAAGAAAAGGTGGAAATAGAAGACGACATGGAACAACATAAGCCAATATCCATGACTGCGGAGCACCTTCGTCGTTTTTATGTGTTTGCTCTAGTTTGGGGAATCGGAGCTCTGCTGGAAAAAGCGGATCGGCTGAAATATGACGAGTATTTGCGAAAAAATTTTGAATCCCTCGACCTCCCTTGCGATCAGAAAAAACAAGAAAACACAGTTTTCGATTTCTTTGTCAACGACAAGGGACAGTGGGACCAATGGACTAGTATTTTGACAAACTACGTGTACCCAGAATCCGCAACGCCGGATTTCGGTAGCATTGTAATTCCCATTCCCGACAACGTGAGAATTCAGTATCTCATAGATTTGATCGGCAAACAAGACAGAGCAGTTCTATTGACGGGCGAACAGGGCTCTGCAAAAACAGTCATGATGAAGGCTTACATTAAAAAAGCCAACCCAGAAACAACGTTGAACAGGTCGTTCAATTTTAGTTCTGCCACGACTCCCTATCAGTTTCAAAAAACGATAGAGAGCTACGTGGAAAAGAGAATGGGCAGTATATTCGGACCACCTGGTGGTAAAAAAATGCTTATTTTCGTGGATGACATAAATTTGCCGGAGATAAACGAGTGGGGGGATCAAATAACCAACGAAATCGTACGTCAGACGATGGATACCAAAGGATTTTACTCGTTGGAGAAGCCCGGAGATTTCACGTCGATCGTCGATGTTACTTTCATGGGTGCGATGGGACAACCAGGTGGCGGCCGAAACGACATACCTTCGAGATTGAAAAGGCAATTTTGCATATTCAACTGTACATTGCCGGATGATGCCTCTATAGACAGAATTTTCAGTGTCTTGGGAGAGGGCCACTACAATTCCAAGCGAGGATTTTCCCCCGAAGTCAGGAGTTTGGTCAAAAAGATGGTAGAGTTGACTCGAATCTTGTGGCAAAGCACCAGAGCCAGGCTTCTTCCGACGCCAGCAAAGTTTCATTACGTTTTCAATTTACGAGATTTGTCGAGAATTTGGCAAGGTATGCTGGGAACACTGTCTACGGTCATCGACAAAGAGGAGATACTCATGTTACTTTGGAAGCACGAGTGCGAGAGAGTATTTAGCGATAGATTGACGATCCAAGCAGACAAGGATTGGTTCGATAATGAACTAGTTACAGTTGTTTCGAATACGTTGGGAGAGTCTTACACGCACATGATACAAAAAAGTCCAGCATTCGTGGACTTTATGAGGTGTACAAAAGTTTATTGATTTTTTAAAGTCTTGTGCCTATACTGTAAAAGCATACAACTAATACATACAAATGGGTTTCAGAGATGCTCCGGAACCCACGGGTGAAGAAACTGAAGACGCCGACACGGAGCTGCCGAAAGTGTACGAGCCAGTGTTCGAAGATCAAGTTCTGCGCGACCGGTTGGACATGTTCCTTTCCCAATTCAACGAAATGCAACGCGGCGCCGGCATGGACCTGGTATTTTTCCCCGACGCGATGCTCCACCTCGTGAAAATTTCTCGCATCATCCGGCACCCCAAGGGCAACGTCATGCTCGTGGGAGTCGGGGGCTCGGGAAAGCAGAGCTTGACAAAGTTGTCGTCTTTTATCGCCGGCTACAAGACCTTCCAAATAACTTTGACGCGGTCGTACAACGTCGCCAATTTCTTGGAAGACTTGAAATTCTTGTACAGAACGTGTGGTGGCCAGGGAAAAGGCACCACGTTCATCTTCTCCGACTTGGACATCAAAGAAGAGGGTTTTCTAGAATACCTGAACAATATTTTGAGTTCCGGCGTCATAAGCAATCTTTTTACGAGAGACGAGCAAACGGAGATAGCATCCGAGCTGACGCCCATACTCAGGCGCGAGAATCCGAAGAAAACCATAAACAACGAAATGGTGATGGAGTACTTTTTACAAAGAACGTGTCAAAACTTGCACGTCGTATTTTGCTTTTCACCGGTTGGCGAAAAATTCCGAAGTCGAGCCATGAGGTTTCCCGCTCTCATATCTGGTTGCACGATAGATTGGTTTGTTTCAAAAAGGACTGATATCTTTTGTGGCTTATCTTGCAACTTGATGAAACTTTCAGGTTCCAGCCATGGCCCAGAGACGCCCTCGTCCTCGTTGCCAAGCACTTCCTTCATAACTTTGACATCGCCTGCAGTGCCGAGGTCAAACATCAACTGGTGAACGCTCTGGGCTCAATCCAGGACATCGTTTCGGTCAATTCGGTCGAATACTTCCAACGTTTCAGAAGGGCAACCCACGTCACTCCCAAATCTTACCTGAATTTCATCGGCGGTTACAAAAACATCTACCAAATGAAGCAACACGAGCTCGGAGAGGGCGCCCGCAGAATGGACACGGGACTGGCGAAGCTGGAGGAAGCCTCGATATCCGTTGAGATACTGAAGCGCGATCTCGCAGAGATGGAGAAGGACCTGGTCCAAGCGTCGAAAACCGCGGAGTCGGTACTGCTCGAAGTGACGGAGCGAGCCATGCAGGCCGAGACTTTTAAAAACCAGGTCCAAAAGGTCAAGGAGAAGGCCGAGCAGTTGGTCGCGTCCATCGCCGAGGAGAAGGCGCTGGCTGAGATAAAACTCGAGGCGGCCAAACCAGCCCTGGAGGAGGCGGAGGCAGCGCTGAACACAATCAAGCCGGCGCACATAGCGACTGTCCGGAAACTTGGACGACCACCGCATTTGATCATGAGGATCATGGACTGCGTGCTCATTCTGTTCCAGAGGAGGCTCGGACCCGTCGCGCCCGATCCAACGGCTCCGTGTCCGAAGCCATCCTGGGCCGAGTCACTGAAAATGATGGCCAGCACGACCTTTCTCCTGCAGCTGCAAAATTACCCCAAGGACATCATAAACAACGAAATGATCGAGTTGCTGCAGCCTTATTTTAAAATGGAGGACTACAACATGGAAACGGCACGAAGGGTTTGCGGGGATGTTGCGGGGTTGCTGTCGTGGACCAAGGCCATGGCTTTCTTTCATTCCGTCAATAGGGAAGTTTTGCCGTTGAAGGCTAATCTGAAGCTGCAGGAAGCCAGGCTAACAGTTGCGATGGAAGATCTCGCGAATGCAGAGAGGGAACTGTCCGAGAGGGAAATGGCGTTGCAAGCCGTTAAAGGTTCAGTCGTTGTTTCTTGGTTTTTTTTTTTTTTTTTTTCTCCAGGGAAAATAATTTTTTAACTTTGCATTGATCCGTCGCAAGCTCAATACGACGCGGCAGTGGCAGAGAAGCAAAGACTCATGGACGACGCTAACGTGTGTCTGCGTAAAATGACCGCGGCCACTGCTCTGATCAGTGGATTGGGCGGTGAGAAAATACGCTGGACCGAGCAGAGCAAAGAGTTCAAAGTTCAGTTGGGAAAATTGGTCGGCGATGTCCTGCTCGCCACGGGATTCTTGTCCTACTGCGGTCCTTACAACCAATCGTTCAGGGCTGGATTGATCGATTCTTGGATGAGCGTCATGACATCGAGGGCAATCCCGTTTACCCAAGAATTGAACATCACCAACATGCTTGTGGACTCGGCAACCGTATCCGAGTGGACCTTGCAGGGTTTGCCGAATGACGAGCTTTCGGTGCAGAACGCCCTGATTGTTACCAAGTCGTCGTCCTATCCTCTCTTGGTTGATCCGCAAAATCAGGGAAAAATGTGGATCAAGCACAAAGAGGCGAGCAACGAACTTCAAATCACATCTCTGAATCATAAGTATTTCAGGACACATTTGGAAGACAGCTTGTCTCTAGGTGAACTTGTGAACATTACTTTTTACATCGAGAATACGTATGAAAGACATGCATTTTTTTTTTTTTAATGTACAGGGCGTCCACTTCTAATAGAAGACGTAGCGGAGGAACTGGATCCCGTGATCGACAACGTACTGGAGAAAAATTTCATCAAATCCGGCTCGATTGAAAAAGTGATCGTTGGTGACAAGGAATGCGACGTAATGCCTGGCTTCATGCTGTACATTACCACGAAATTGCCCAATCCAGCTTACAGCCCTGAAATATCAGCGAAAACGTCAATCATTGATTTCACGGTGACAATGCAGGGATTGGAGGATCAATTGCTGGGTCGCGTTATTTTGATGGAAAAGGCCGATTTGGAAGCGGAACGAGTGGCTCTGTTCGAATCCGTCATGACCAACCAGAGATCGATGAAAGAACTCGAGAGCACACTTTTGCATCGCTTGACATCATCGGAGGGTTCCCTCGTTGACGATGAAGCTTTGATAGGTACGTAATGGAACAAATTGCCTGTTCTTCAATTTAATTGTTGCATTAAAATATTAAACGATCATAGGAGTGTTGAGGGAGACAAAATCTACGGCAGAATCGGTGAAAGAGAAGCTCAAAGTGGCAGCATTGACGGAAAAAAAGATAAACGTGGCGAGGGAAGAGTTCAGAGCAGTTGCCGCTCGGGGATCGATTTTGTACTTTTTGATCGTCGAGATGAGCAACGTCAACGTCATGTATCAAAATTCGTTGAAACAATTCCTCACAATTTTCGACAATTCAATCACAAAGTCGGAAAAGAGTTCCATCACGAACGATAGAATCAACATCATCCTCAAGCACTTGACCCACGAAGTTTGGAGCTTCACCCTGCGAAGTCTCTACGAGAGGCACAAAGCCCTGTTTACTCTTATGCTCGCGATGAAAATCGACTGTTACCAAGGTCTCATATCGCACGCGGAATTCATGGCTTTTATCAAGGGTGGAGCGTCCCTGGACTTGAACGCCGTCACTCCAAAGCCGTTTCGCTGGATTTTAGACATAACGTGGCTCAACCTCGTGGAAATCAGTAAACTGGAGGTCTTCTCCGAAGTATTGACGAAAATCGAGTTCAGGTGATTAACATCTTCCGAAAATTGACGTAAACATTTATTTTTGTGTCTAACGTCCGAAACATTTTAGCGAGCGCGAGTGGAGAGTTTGGTACGAGAAAGAAAAGCCCGAGGAAGAAAATCTGCCGTGCGGATATCAGAAGAGCTTGGACGTGTTCCGCAAGCTGCTCCTCATAAGATCCTGGAGTCCAGACCGGACTCTTTCCCAGGCAAAGAAGTACATCATCGAGTCTCTGGGAAAGGAATACGGAGAGGCGAAAATTCTAGACCTCGAGGCCACGTGGACAGAGTCCGAGCCGAGGACTCCCCTGGTGTGCATATTATCCATCGGATCGGATCCGAGTCCGCTGATCACGGTGCTGTCCAAGCAAAAGGCCATTCGTAAGCTAAATAATTGAACCATTTTGTTTTACACACTCGCTAAACAGAAACTATTCATTTTCCACTCGAGAACTCAAATCTGTGTCGATGGGGCAAGGACAAGAGTACCACGCGAGGAAAATGATAAACGACGCCATGGTCGCCGGTGGATGGGTGCTGTTGCAAAACATCCACCTATCCCTGCCCTTTTGCACGGAGGCTATGGACCTCCTCGTGGAATCGGACCAAATCCACGAGTCGTTCCGACTCTGGATGACCACCGAAGTCCATCCTCAGTTCCCGATTGGTCTGCTTCAGGTATGGCTCTCGGAATTTCG
The DNA here is from genome assembly GCF_000648655.2 of Copidosoma floridanum. Next base: position 324,629 of record NW_019379471.1, on the reverse strand, counting down.
AAATAATAAAATCGCGCAGCCGATGACTCGAAAGATCTTCCGCAGATGGCCATAAAATACACAAACGAGCCGCCACAAGGCATCCGAGCGAGCATGAGGCGCACGTACCAGGGGGTCACCCAAGACACTTTGGACTACAGCACGCAATCGCAGTGGCCACCTCTACTCTACGCCGTGGCGTTTCTCCACACCGTCGTCCAGGAGCGTCGCAAATTCGGCCCACTTGGCTGGTAATCGACAATTTTCATTGCTATTGCCATTTATATAATTATACTGATCGATTCGAGTGACAACTGGGCTATTTAGGAATATTCCCTACGAATTCAACCAGGCGGACTTTGCCGCGTCGGTGCAATTCATTCAAAACCACCTAGACGACATGGATCCGAAAAAGGGAGTGTCGTGGCCGACAGTTTGCTACATGCTCGGCGAGGTGAGATGGGGCATTATTGCCTCGCCATAAACTTTCCGTATACGTAAAAACGTCTCTTCCGATCACTTGTAAAAAGGTTCAATACGGCGGCCGCGTGACGGACGACTTCGACAAGCGTCTCCTGACGACCTTCACGCACGTGTGGTTCTGCGACGTGCTGTTGCGCGCCGGCTTCGAGTTCTACAAAGGCTACAGAGTGCCCCAGACCCGGAACCTCGTCGGCTACGTGGATTACATAAACAGTCTGCCCGAGAACGACACGCCCGAGGTATTCGGTCTGCACTCCAATGCCGACATCACGTATCAAATAAACACGGCCAAGGGGATCCTGGACACGATTCTCAGCGTCCAGCCGAAGGAGGGGGGCTCGCAGGGTGGCGAGACCAGAGAGAGCATCGTTTACAGGTTGGCCGACGACATGCTGGCCAAGTTGCCCAAGGAGTACAACGCCTTTGAGGTCAGGGAAGCCCTGCAAAGGATGGGGCCCCTCCTGCCGATGAATATTTTCCTGAGGCAGGAAGTTGATCGGTATGGGTTTTGTCTTTTTTTTTTTTTCCAAGTCTCTGGGGTTCAAAATGATGGGAGCGTGTGGTTGTTAGGATGACGAGGGTCATAAAGGAGGTGAAGACCACTTTGACGAACCTAAAGCTGGCGATCGACGGTACGATAGTGATGAGCCAGGGTCTGCGCGAGTCGCTGGACGCGATGTACGACGCGAGACTGCCGGAAAAGTGGTTGAGAATATCGTGGGAGTCGGCGACCCTTGGGTTTTGGTTTACCGAGCTCCTCGAGAGGGACGCTCAGTTCAGGAACTGGTGCAACAACGGCCGGCCCAATGTCTTCTGGATGACGGGATTTTTCAATCCCCAAGGCTTTTTGACGGCGATGCGACAAGTGCGTCACTTTTTACAACTCTTTCATGCTTTGTTTAACAAAATTTTTCGTTTATTTTTTTTCATCGTTGCAAACTTACATAACATCATAATTTGCACAATCGGTGACTTTCAATCGTGAAATACATACATTTTTTGACGATCAAAAACAATACAATAACAAGCGGATGACTTGAGTTTGATGGTAATACATGTGCGGTATTGAATTGTACTATTAATTTATCGGTCTGTTTACTACCCAACCAAAACCCACGTGGACGGTTTAAGTGTCTGTAGGATAGGGCCACGGTAATATTTTTTCTATTTTATGTACTCAAAAGAGTGAGAAAAGAAAGGCGAAAAAATAAGACGTCAATTGTTGGGTAGAATTGCGTGAAAGAGCGAGAGGTAAATTACAAGTTGCTTTGATGATTTTTCAAAATTACATGTTTCATTAGGATTTTAAATCGCAAATTGACCTCCTGCATCTGTTAGTGCTGATTTAACTCCAACCGATGGACAAATTTACATCATATCACTTTAAGTGGCTTGGCGGTATCCTGTTTCCCAAGCCGAGATATTAGAAAACTGACAACTTTTTCCACCATTCAAAAACCCCACGTAAATGCTCAACAGAAGCAAAAAAATCGTATCAAATACAAAAAAAGTCGTAAATATTAAAAATTACATTTTTCAAATTATTTAAAAACAAGTTTTATTAATTTAAATTTCTTCAACAAAATCATTTCCATGATCATTTCTATGACAATAAAAATAGTCATTAAACCAAACTAAGTTTCGTACAGCGACTTTATATAATTTGATTGATCCAAGTCAATCGATCGTATTAACAATTTTTTTCGAGTCTTTACAAATACTCCAATTGCAGGAGGTAACGAGAGCACATAAGGGATGGGCTCTGGATTCAGTGGTTCTGCAAAACTTGATAACGCGATTCAACAAAGAAGATATCAAGGAACAACCACAAGAAGGCGTTTATGTACACGGGTTATTTTTGGAAGGCGCTTCTTTGGATCGGAAAACTGGGAAACTTGTGGAGAGCAAAGCTAAAGTTCTCTACGAGCAGATGCCAGTAATTTACATTTATGCCATCAACACTACCGCGGGCAAAGATCCAAAGCTTTACGAGTGTCCTATATACAGAAAACCGCAGAGAACTGATCAAAAATACGTTGGTTCAATTGATTTTGAAACAGATCACAACCCTAGACATTGGACACTTCGTGGTGTTGCTTTGCTATGTGACATAAAATAAACATGTCGATACAAATGCACGCAAATGTTGAAAACACGAATAAAGAATCTTTTTAAAATACCTAAGGTATTTTAAAAAAGTGAAAAATTGGAAATAGTTTTCTTTTGAAAGTTCCAAGTTAATTAAATCATTTAAGAAATATCTAGATCATACATTAGTTGTCTGTTTCAAATAAGTATTATGATAAATGTATAAAAAATGCCTTTGGTGAGACCCATCACCAATCCTCTGATTCAATAATATGTATAGTTTACTTTAAGTAAAGTTGTTCACTCTAAAAATAGTTTCATAGTATAGAAAACATTCAACAGAGCTGTCAAGAGAGCATCTTGATCAGTTTTCCCTATTCCTGTTTCGCAAATATCAGGAGCAGTGTTTATTCTTACACCAACAATATGAATGTCATTGTCGCGGCTAGGTAAAGTAACTTCGTAACCTTTTACATCAATCGATTCTAAAATATTTTTAAATTTATCTGTTAGTACTGTCATTTTTGATTCATCAAAATTTTCTTGGCATTGTTTCGCCAAAACAATTAAATTATCCAACTCTTCCACAAACACATGCTCCTCCGTTATAAAAAAATCATTAACTAATTCTTGAAAGCTTAAAAAATATTTGCATATTTTCAAACCCATATTCACCTTTAATTTTCCTTGTTCGAGAGCATGAAGTTTACTTAATTCTGGATACTTATCAATTGCTTTTTTAATTGAAGCTTCCGTCTCGTAATCCAAGAGTGGAGATCCACTGTCAGCACTGTCGGGACTAAGTGTCCTTGCACTAACTGAGTCCAAATTTCTCGTTATACGATCAATCATTTTACGAGCAGCTTCGTGCTTGGCTTGTTTTTTCGTTGTGGCTGTACCCTCTTCGGTGAATGCCAAAACTGAACACTCTATTGTAAAAACTCTCGCATGAGCTGGTCCTATATCTCCTGTTTCTTTATACTGCGGTTGATCCAAGCGGTGCATACCACAAAGATCCTAAGAATAAAGATACATGTATCCAAAATGTAAATGACAAAATTTATTAATAAACATTAAATGTGTGAATTAACTGATTACCTTTAACTCTCCAACTGTATTTCTAAAAGGAGCATTGGCAGGTGACTTTGGACAGGTTGGTGGATCGACAGGTAATGGTGTTCTGACTGGCGACTGTTGTGGCGTAGCCTGCAATTGAGGAAGTTTACTGAGCTGACCAATTAATTCCAACATCTTTGTAGCAGCTTCGTGCTTGGCATCCCTCTTATTTCTACCCTGTCCTTCAACGGAATGACCATCACAAGTGACCCTCCAAATAAACAGGTTCTGGTGAGTGCCACCTCCATCGTGGATAAGCTCCCAGTTTGGACATTGGCTCTTTTTCACCATTAATTCATTTAATACTGAAACTGGTGTTTTCTTTGCGTTGATCATGTTGGAAAGACGATAGCCTAAAAATAATGCATTCATCATCAAGTCACGATCATCCATCAGCAAATTTTTGCTAACAATCGTACAATTTCATAAAATATTTGATTCATTGAACTAATAATCACGACTTGTGATGTTATTACCTGAGCGTGCTCTTCTTACATACACAAAACTTAATAATCAATGCCCTTAAGTGTATGTTATTGTTGAGCCTCCTCAGTATAAGGCTAGAAAAGTGGCAGCTCCTACTATATTAGTTATATTAGTTAGATTTGATGTACACTCGACAGTTGATTGCTATACACCTCTGAATCATACAAATGATAATATTTAATTGTCTAATATGATAAGCGATGCACACGCAACAAACTCCGAAGTACCCTATCGATGTTTCATGGGAATCAAAACAGCAAAAAATATCGAAGTTTGTTGACAATTAGTACAGGTTGACGCTAGCGCCGTCCAACCATGCGGCGTTACCACGACCTACGTGACTTAACTGCTGGCAGCATTTGCAGAATACAGCCTCTGATTTTATCAATCTGGTATAGAGAGAGCACAGAGCACGGTGTAAGATGTACACTCAAAGTACCTTGATTCGCAAACCGCGAAGTTTGAATTCTTGAAGTAATTTATCGTATTAAAACACGAGGAACAACCATAACCATGAAATAAGAATATAATGATAAACAACTATCATATTAACAACTATTGAACAATGTTAAAATCATATTTTATGTTTATTTGTCATAAAAAAATTTAAGACTTCAAACTTCGCGGTTTGCGAATCAAGGTACGGCGAGTGTACGTGAAGTTATGTGTTATGTGTATAGTAATTATAGCAATCACTACTAAGTAGTAAGTAGTACCATATGGTCGATTTTATTACACCATGTAAGTAGAACATCTGTTCTTTTGGAGATCGATTTTCAGGTAAAAGATAAATTTCATACTTGCCTCAAAAAGCACAGACTATATTATTTTTTTACAATATGTCTATATAATTAGTTGCGGCTGGTTTGTAATTAATTACATGGCTGTACTGTAAGTAGTAATAATTATTTGGATCAGCGCCATCTAGCGTTGCGGATTTCTGAACTAAAAAGTGGCCCTAAAATTCTGACTCAGAGCTTTGGAGCTTAGAGCCATTTAACCAGTCATAAACCAGCCGCAACTAATGTTACAGATATAAAATAAAAAGTTAACACTATGTGTGTTAACTGCGGCAAGTTTACAACTTATCTTTTACCCGAAAATCTACCTCCTATATTTTTATACTTTTGAAAGTCGATTTTCGGATAAAAAAATAGATTGAAAATTTAGCGCAAATAACATAAACCGTGTTATCTTTTTATTTTCTATTTACTTAATTAGTTGCGGCTGGTTTATAATTGATTAAATGGCTCCAAGCGCTAAAGCTCTGACTCAGAATTTTAGGGCCACTTTTTAATTCAGAAATCTGCAACGCTAGATGGCGCTGATCCAAATAATTATTACTACTTACAATTACAATAGAACCATTATAATCTCAGATGTAAGCCAGCCGCAAATAATTTTGTAGAATTTAAATAAAAAGTTGAGGTTGTTTGTTTTATTTGCGCCAAGTTTACAATTTATGTTTTATCCGAAAATCGCATGCATAGTATTATTTTTAAAAACATTTGTACAATATACGTAGGCGTTTTGTATAAAAAAAAATAAATAGAGTACCTGTGTGTCATTCTTGGTTAAATGATTATGAATGTTATAATAATTATTTAATTGGAAAAAATTGAGTATAATCGGTAAAGCTAACCTCAAAGTCGGCTTTCGCTTTAGCTGATTGTTACTTCTGATCAAGTGTATGATTTTTAACAGAAACAGTGAAAATGAGAAATTTGAATGGCATTAGTAGTTTAATTTGTTTAATCAGCTGTAAACCACTGAAGGTATCCGCAATAAGATCAACAACAATACGTTGTTATTACTCATCTTACTGTAACAATAATTCAATGGTACTCAAAAGTGACAAAACATGCTCAATTTTTAACAACAGCCCGTTGGTACGAAAAGATGCAGTTAATATTTGCTGGTTGAGAAATCTATCTGTGTCAAGTTCATTGTGCTCAAAAAGTAAAGATAGAGGAGGCAAAGAGAAGAAAAAACAAAAAGCAGCCAAGCTGGACCTCAGAGAACTGTCAGAGCTTATTGATGTGGATGAAGTTACTGTTGAGATGAACCAGGCCATTGAAAACATGAAGTCCGAATTTATTAAAAATCTCAATCTTCGTTCGGCAACTGGTGCTTTGGATCAAATAAATGTAACGGTTGATGACAAGGTGTATGAGTTGCAAGAACTTGCCCAGATGTCCAGAAAACAAAAACTGATAGTGCTCAACCTGGCAAATTTTCCTACTGCCATACCTCAAGTGATCAAAGCCATTGAGACTAGTGGATTGAATATTAATCCTCAACAGGATGGAACCACACTTTTCTTACCTATTCCCAAGTAATAGTTTATACACTCAACTGATTTAAACAAAAAAATTTCATGTAATCGTTTTTATTTCAGAGTAACAAAAGAGCACAGGGAAAATCTTGCAAAGAATGCAAAGGCAATATATATAATACACAGAGATCAAATTAAAGATACAAGAAACGTTACAATTAGAGAATTGAAAAAAAGGAAGGATGTATCAGAGGATGTGATTCGTCGAGTTGCTGCTCAAGTGGAAGCTCTTTGTGATAAGTATGTCAAAGAAGCTGAAAAGCTTTTACAAACCAAGCAGAACGAACTGTTAGGATCTTCTGAGTAAGGCAGCTTTTTCAGTTGAATGTTGTAAAAATTGTACAAATATATATTTTTTATTTGCATTTATCAATTTATCAGTCATCCTGATTTATACGTTATTTAGTAAACTCTTGTTGAAATCATAAATATTTATACAGATTTATTTTATTTTTTAACAAATAATCACAACCGTATTTAGGAACAGATCTATAAGTATAACATTAGTATTGATAGAAACTATTTTTATTGGCAAAAATTACTCCTTTGGCATATTTTACATTGCATTAACGTAAAAGTCGTTCTTACAGTACAAAACGTGTATAATACAACACGGTTAATAGTTTTTATAAATTGGTATGTAATACTATTTTTTTATGTATTCTGTGAGCGCCTTGCACATTGTTGTAACTGCCTTCCTAATAGTATCAGCACTGTGGAAGGCAATACTAAGCCTGATATAGTTCTTTGATTTGCCATGATTTGAAAATCGAGCTCCAGGTATAGCTGTCACTTTGTACTCTTCTTGGCACCATTTCACAAAGGGAAGCGCATCGATGTCTTAAAAAAAAAAATTTTTTTTTCTGATTCACGTTATTCTTTATAAAGAAAACTACTTTTAAAAGTATAAAACTAAGTACCTTCTTGAAGCTTGATCCAAACGAAATATCCACCTTCGGGATATCGGTAGGAGCAGTTGGGTGGTAAGTTTTTATCCAACGCATCGCAAAGTGCGTCCCTTCTTTCCTGCCATCGAAAAATCAATCGAACCATTTTTTCAAAATACAAAAGCTCAGACATGTATTCGCGCGACAAAAAAAGAAAACATACCTTATAAATTTCTTTCAAATTGTCCAAATACTCATCCTCCAACTTCAAGTGCAAAAGACTCGCTATCAAACCGGACACGTAGTGATTCACCGCCCCTCCGCTTTTCATGACACCTCTGTAGACCCAAACGAAATATCATTAACTGAGAAGGAAAAAAAAAAACGTTTTTTCCTGAAAACTGTCACTCACGATTCCTTCAGTATATTAGCGACTTTTGGTCCACACTCGAGCCAGCCCACTCTGATGGCTGGTGAGAGAATTTTCGAAAACGATCCGTTAGAGATGATGTTTCCACCCGTGTACCCCGGATCCTCCGAGTCATCGTAGTTGAACAGTCGATGCGGTGGATACCCAGTGTCATAGTTCAGGAGATTGTACACATCGTCACAGACCACCGCGAACTCGTTTTCCCTAGCCATTTTCACCAGCCTCTTGGACATCTCTCGATGGAAAATATGAAAAAACGACGTTTGTTTTATTTTCTCTCTTTGAATATGATGATTTTCTGTATGTGTTTGAATCAAGCAATTACCAGGTGACAGAGACATGCCGGTCGGGTTGTGGAAGGTCGGTATCGTGTAGTACATGGCCCAGAAGACTTTGTCGTTGCCAAGAATGTACCCCTTGTTCTTCTCTTGGCTGACTATTTCCTCCAAAGCATCGAGATCCACCAAATCGTCCTTCATCGGCACTAAACCCAAATCGCCCAAATGAAAAAAAGAGGAATTGGATTCTCATATAAATGTGCAAACAAAAGATGGCGTTTAGTTTATTGAATTAAGGTACCTGAGATGACTCGTATCAGAGGAAACTGCTTGAAAGCGTCGAGGGCGATCATGTAGGTGACCTCGTCCACGAAAATGACGCCGTTTGGCGACACGACGCTCGTCAATATCAGCTGTAGTCCATGTGTGGCGCCGCAAGTGAGGATCAAATTTTCCCGCGACACCGGATCACCGTAGCGCCGCGTCAGAAATTTCGCCAGCTCGTCCCGGCATTCCCAGAGGCCCGCGGTTATGCCGTACTGGAACAGGTAGTACTTGCCTTCTTTTTCCTCCTCTTCCTGCTCGCGGGTGCAAAAGAGGTAAGAAAATTAAGGTTTTTTAAAAATTATAGTTGTAACGCAAAGAGCTTGCAAGAATGAAAAAGAACAATCCATAAAAGCTCCGCAAGCTCAAACTGATGGGACCATCGTCAGCGAGTGCTCGCATGAAAAAAGCCAACTCACCAATCTGTGCTTGGTAGCCTTAGCGAGTAGGCTGCTGCACTTCTGCAAAAGATCCGGGCCGGGCGCGCCGACCGACAGATTGACCACGTTCGAGCTGTAAACGTTCAAAGCTGGATCAGCGTCAAACAGGTGTCGCAGGTACGGATCTTGGATCTTGGCCATTGCCGATGACGTTGCGGAGGAATGAAAAACTTTGCGCGTCAGCTTGGCGTAATTACTGATCATACACCTCGCCCGAATGTAGATCACTTACTGCAGGCTTTTGCGACGACTATTTTATCTTTCGTGATATCGTTATTAGATAGGTGCGCGCCGCTTTACAGCTAAGCACGAGCTTTCACAGAGCGAGGGTCATATAAAACGCGATGCCGACGACAGATGTCGTTAATGGGCGATTTTTCCCGTATGACTTACCTGTTTGTGTGAATACCGATTTTTCGTTGTTGAAAACAATCGTCGAGCGTCTTTCAGTTTGTTGGGAAGCGATTGTTTTACCGACTTTTCGATTTCGCTGAGTAGTGAATTTATATATACTCGTGTAATCAACGACTGTCGTTTTCTTATCGTGAAAGAATTCAATGCTTTCATTAAGCATACGAGATAAACAGGAAAACTGTATTACTCAAACTGATAGAGCCGTCCGACGGCACTTATCGAAACTCGTAATATTTTTTATCTTCATTGGGTGTTGTTTCATTGTGTCATCTTAGATAGTTCCTCGATCCCGATGATTCACGTGCGATTCGCCGTCCAACGATCGAATATGAATTAAATTAGTTGTCCTATTGCCGTTAATTTATACACTTGATTATGCATACTTAACATCTAAAATATGCAACTTTCATTCAGATCGGTTATAAATCGGTAAGAAAAACTTTTACGTATACAAGGGGAAAAAAATCTTTCCCGAGTAGTTTCAAGCCAAAGAGAATGAAAAAAACGGCACTTCGTACGGTACCTATCATAATCCGCGTCAAAAGCAGTTCTCGGGCCAGGAACCGCTGAAAAGGTCCTAGTACGGGTAGATCGGCAGTGGCTCCGTTCGGCTATGGCTCTGCGCAAAATCCGCACCAGTGATCGTTGGAGTGTACCCATGGTGTTGTATTATTACTTTAACGGCACGTTGATGATACCGATGCACTGTCAGCACGGCAAATGCACCGGTTCTAGAAACAGCGTCTACTTTGCGCTCTTCCCTCTTGTATGATAAAAGCTTTTGTAGCTTTACGTTACGGTACAGCACAACACCCCTTCGTTTTCTTCGATTGCCCTCTGGATTTTTGTGAAACAATAGCGCTGCTGACGAGGCTAGTTAATGACTTTAACTTTTTCTTAATTAATCATTGTCTTTTACTCTGCGTGAAGAAATAAACGCACTGACTTGCGATAATGCCACTCTCGGGTTTCTCCGAAGTTATCCAAGTTACGTTTGTTTGTTTGTTTATTGTGGGAAAAGGAGGATGTAATCAAAACAAATGGTTTAAAATTATTGATTTTTCGTCTCGTTTATTACAATATTTCGTAACGATATATATATATATGATATACAATATGAAGATCTTTTAAAGCCCGTGTCCACAAACGTACTCGTAGACTCTCGATCGATGTCGGTTCTTTTTACAATATACAATTCGTCGCATGGTTAAATTTGTGTTTGTCGGGCAAACACACAGGCGACTCTGTGTAATATACATATACATAATATTATTAATGTCATTGATGGGTGATGAGAGCTTTATCTGTGGATTTGTGGGCCGCAGACGAAAGTTGGATACACTATACAGATTTTTTTTTTCTTGCATTATTCGGTGCTGATACTCTCTAGCGATGTGTGTGTGTGTAGTCGTTTATCTATATACTATGTATAATTTCTGTTTATCATCATATTTATTCTCGTATTTTACAAATTCAAAAGTGTACTAAAAATAAGTATTATCTTAACGTAGTAGTTTATGTGATCCGTAGGTGATAATAGTAATTAAAATAATTAGTAACACTTAGCGTAAATTTACACGATACGTAATTGACTTGTATATAAGGCATTTCGCGTTCGCAATCTTTAGAAAAAAAAGTACATACACTTTTTTATTGTCATGATGTTTTTGTTCTTTTTTTTTTTTTTTCTTCTATACCCAAAATGAATGAATTACAACCGACAAAATCATTTGATTTGTGCGTAACAATTGTTAAATATAAATCTCAAAAATAGTTGATTTTTCATAGAAAAACACTGGTTTTTAAAAATTTGGATGATAATAGTTGATACTTAATTTCCAGTTACACTCGAATATGCCTGTATAAAGTTTAACCAGTGATTATTCTGCTTCTCATTTTTTACCAATATTTCGTTCGTCTGTATAAAAATGGCACATTCTACCCTATATATATATTTATGATCACGAGATATATTACGCGTGTTGTCGTAACATATGTATTTTGTAATGTGCCCGTAATTAACTAGTTGATTCAAGTACATTTCTTCTACAATAAAGTAGAATGTTTTTACAAACTAAAATATCTATGTACAATCGAGTTTTTGTGATTAAAATTTTTTCGCTGGAAAAATCGCTAGGATCCAATAACGATTTTATCGGTCCACGAAAAAAAATCTAATAATGGCATGATAGATGTGCAATTTTCGTCAACGTTCACGTTTAAATAGTCGTAAAAAAATTTTAGTCAGTTTTTTCAGAGAGCTAAAATTATATTTTAAAAGTGATTTTTGTACAAAAAATTCTTCTCAAAACTACAATCCGATACAGTATGCTAGCTCCCTCGGTGCAAGGAAAAAAATAGTAAGTGCCTTTTTTTTATCTTGAAATATAAAATCTTTTTTTTTTATCACAGTCATCAGTGATAACGACACTTGACAATAGATGTGGTAAAGAAAAAAATAAAAATAATTTGAAAATAAAATTTGTCATTGTGTATGTAAAGATGGATTTTTATAAAACAATAATCAACTCGTTGCTCACTTACTTGATGAAAAATAAAAATTAGATGTTCGTACGTTGAAAAACGTGTGTGTGTGTAACACGGGTGCTGATTCGTTTATTAATTACATGAGTTACAATTATTTACAAGCCACGTTGATGGCACATTAAGAATATATTTGCACTACAGTTCATTGAGCAGGGCCGACACGAACGACGTATATCGATGTATATTTTTTATACTTATATTAGTAGTTAAATCGATACAATCGCGAGTGTGAGCTCTCGTTCATCGTCGTACGCAATCATTATACAATTGTTTTTCATTCAACAGCCACACTCATCATCATCATGCATTTACTCGTGACATTACATTGTACGATCACAATCAGACACGGCACACCTTTTGTTAAACCGAAAAATCTCTAAGTACTGCGAAATGTTCTTTCAAATAAGTATTACTTTTTTGTTCATTTCCAAAATTACCAATCGTCGGTTTAACATGCATTAAAAAATCTGTCGAACCCTCAGTTCCCGCAGACTAAAATTTAATTTCATTAATAATAAGGATTTTAAAACGAGAATTAAAGAAAGAAAAAAAAAAAAAATCACGGCTAATGTACACATCAGTCAATTTTCAACGAAAGTAAATTTTTTAACGAAAAATTAAATAAACTCTCGAGCTTGATTAACGCTTAATCGATAATATATTTTACAGTACACGCGTGTATAACACATCGTTGCATCCGTCGACGATTTCGCACTCGAAATATCGGGAGGAAAAAAAAAAAAAAAAAAAGTTTTCCCTACGTAAATGCAAAAATAAAACGCAACCCTCCACGAATCCAACGATACGCGTGTACGCTTTCACCGGTCATGCGGACCATCAACGCTGTCGACGCGCGTTTACGCAGTAGTAATAATATAAGAAATATATTTATGTATAAAAATGTATTTTTTTTTTTTTTTTTCGAGATCTAAATTGTCGAAGCAGTTGCCGGTAAGCCTCTCAGACGGTCGTTTCGTTCTTTCTGAGAGGCTTGAGAGGCTGCAGCTCTCGCTCGAGCCGGTCAAAGTCGTTGTAGTACTCGTGATCCGACTCCTCCTCGGAGCTCCTAGGCCGTAGCCCAGCCACGCCGAATGCACCGTTCGCCAAGGCCTTTTCCAACTGCGTCGGCGTCGTCGGGATGCCGAGCGGCTGGGGCGTCAGGGGCCCGTCGTCCTGCGACATTATGTACTCCGGATTGTCCAAGGACGTCTTGCCGACGATCGTCAAGAAATCCGGGTACTTGCGGTACCCGTTGTTGAAGCGCTTCTGCAACGATTCTGAAACACCCAACGTTAAACAATTACTTTAATCTCCCCCCACACATTCTACACACACGAATCAACGAAGCCGAATATGCTTACCCGCAGAGTTGGCTTCGGCTATCAGATCCATGTACTGGGTCTTGGTGGCCGGCAGCTGGGGCGACGGCATCAGGTAGTCGTCCTCGTCGACCGGCAGATCGAGCTTCACCCCGCCGACCTGGGCCTGCTGGTGCGTCGCACCCTCGGACGCAAAGCCGTCATCCGTCACGTCGCAATCTGATGGCAAAGTAACCACGTTACAAGTCATTCACAAATATCGTCGCGGTTGACATAGAGAGAGAGAGAGAGAGAGAGAGTACGAAAAGAATGAATCCCTTACCTCTGACGCCAACCATCTTGAGGGGGTCCGAGCAGTACCTCGAGCCTCCCGACTCGGATCCGACGGTCCCTCCGGCCATCATCTGCTGCTGGCCGCAGTGTCCGTTCATGTAGCCGTAGTGGCGCGAGCGTTGGAGGCTACCGGATTGTCCACCCTCGTGGGTACTGGTGCTCGGGCCAGAGTTGCCCCCGGTGGAGCTACCCCCGGCGCCGTGATTGGCGCGCGCCATGGCGGCCGCCGCAGCCGCCGCGGCAGCCCCGTACCTCAGCAGCTCGCGGTTCCAGTTCTGCTGGTTCTGGGGCGTGGGCGAGTCGGTGCTGAGGGAGGTCCCGTTGGACCAGCACGTTTTGACGGGCGTGCCGGGTGGCGTCGGGCCCGAAGTGTTGCTCGAGAGGAAGTTCGGGGGCAGGGGGGCCCGGCACTTTGGCTGCAGGTACTCCTCGGCCTCGACCAGGGCCGACTCGTGGTCCCCGGCCATCGACGAGGCCAAACTACGGATCATCTCCTTCTCGTCCTGGAGCACGTATGTCGGCAGCCTCATGTACTTGTCGCCCTCGATGGCCAGGTACCTGCCCGGGTCCTTGGACATCTTGTCGAACTCCTCGGCCAACTCCTTGAAGCTCGGCCGCGACTCCGCGTCCAGCATCCAACACTTGATCATTATCATGTAGACGTCGATGGTGCATATAACCGGCTGGGGCAGTCGCTCGCCCTTCTCGAGTAGCTCGGGCACGTTGCGGGCCGAGACGTTCTCGTACGGCTTGCCGCCGTAGGTGAGGACCTCCCAGATCGTGACCCCGAAAGCCCAAACGTCGGACTTGTGGGTGAAGATCCGGTGCTGGATGCACTCGAGGGCCAACCACTTGATCGGCATCTTGCCGCCCGCGGCCTTGTACTGCTCCTCGTCGATGTCGAGGAGCTTGGCCAGCCCGAAATCCGTGATCTTGACCGTGTTGCCGTTCTTGACGAGGACGTTGCGTGCCGCGAGATCCCGATGCACGAGCCTGTGCTCCTCGAGGTAGGCCATGCCCCGAGCAATCTGGGTGCACCACTTGAGCATGTGCTTCGAGCCGATCTTGTCCCGGTTCTGCTTGACAAAGTCGAGGAGACAGCCTAGGGGCATCAACTGCGTCACGAGCATCATCTGCGAGGTCATGCACACGGCCAGCAGTTGAACGAGATTCGGGTGGTCGACCGAGGCCATGATGTACGCCTCGTCGAGGAACTCCTTGGAGGCGTTGGTGGTGCCCTCGTGCAGGACTTTGATGGCCACGGGTATCTTGGCTGTCTCGCCCTCGGGCACCCACACGCCCTTGTACACGTGGCCAAAAGCACCGGTGCCCAGGATACCACCCCGGCGCATCTCCTCCTCCTTGATGATGCGCAGCTTGGCGAGATTCGGCTTGACGCCCGTTGGCCTCAGCGGCTCGTTATCGTCGAGCCCCGTCAGGGCCATCGTCATCTTGACCGTTTTCTCCTTGGCCTTGAAACTGTGGTACTGGCAGACGCAAAAGGCCACGCCCACGAGCAACATTACGACGAAGAGGGCCAGGCCCCCGAGTATGGCGGGCCTCAACTCCTGGTGGCGCTGCTGCTCGTCCGGCTCCTGGGAGCAGTAGAGGTCGTTGTCGGCCGAGAAGAGCTTGTACGGGTAGCCGGGGGGACAGAGGTCCGTGCAATTGAAGGCCGTGGTGTTGTCGCTCGGATCGCCACCCTCGACGTACATCTTGAGGTTGCGGCACTTTTGGCACTGGTGGGGCGCCGGGCCGTAACAGCCCCGGCACTCCGGGTAACAAGGCTGGCAGAGCTGGCTGTACGGCTCGACGTAGTGGTCGGCCGGGCACTCCTCCTCGCAGTGCTCGCCCCGTTTGAACTTGGCGCACTCCTGGCAGACCTGCTCGTGGGTCCCGAAACCCGTGCACTTGTTGCAGTGGTGGTGGCACTTGCGGCAGACCGCCTTCCCTGCCAACTGCTGTAGGTTACCCTGCTCCTGGGGGCTCACCCACTCGTAGTAGTAGCCTACAATGACAATGATCACGAAGCATTGTTTATATTCATTGCAACTGCAGTTGTTTGGCATTTCCATTGTATGTATATATGTGATATCTTACCGTCGGGACAGGACTCCTTCTTCTGCAGACAGACCTCGGGCTCAAAGTCGCTGTTGACGATGGCCTTCTCGCAGCTGTGGCAGCCGTTGGGCCCGATGTTGTTCTCCGGGCCGTCGCAGCCGCCGACGCAGTTCTTGTGGCACTCGTAGCACTGGCCGTTCTCCCTGTACTTTGAGACTGGACAGTAGGCAACGCAGTAGGGCCCGTCGCGCACGTGCTTGCACGACTCGCAGTCCTCGGCCGTGGGGCCCGTGCAGGTGCCGTTGCACTCCTCGTGGCACGGCTTGCAGCTCTTGTCGTCAGCTCGGTAGATACTGCGTTTGTTCGATTAATTTATTGTTTCGCATGATTGTGATGCGACAAAAGAAGAGAAGCGCAAAAATCAAAGATCGTGCTCGCATGTAATACGTGACAAACGACGAAAAACAAAATCAGGAAAAAAAAAAAGGAGCTAGATATCGATACGACATCTTACCCGGAGGTCTTTCATCGGTAGGCAATGAACGTACACATCGAGGTTGTTAGTATATTCATGTGAAACAACAAGTAATGGATAATTTGTCGAGTGTGTGCTTACCCAGGTGCATTGCAGTCCCTGACGCAGACGTTTCCCAGCATAAAGTTCTTGCAGGACAGGCATTGTTCGGCCCCCGGGGCCCAGCAGCCCTCGCGCGAGCACTGCTCGTCGCAAACCAAGCTATCGTTGACTGCGTATAGAGAGAGAGAGAAAAAAAAAAAAAAAAAAAAAAAAAAAAAAAAAAAAAAAAAAAAAAAGAAAAACCAAAAATGATTTCTATTTCACAAGTACTGCAGATGAATAGGATCGTGATGATCAACACTTACTGCAATCGGTCTCGTTCTTGTTCTTCTGTATGAGGTTCCCGTGGTCCGAGGACTTTCGAATTTTGTTCCAGTTGATGGTCTCGGCGTAGCAGAGCTGCCTGTTCTCGAGTATCGCGACGCCGCCCGAGTTGATCTTCCGTAGGGAGCTGAGCCCCAGCGACTCGAGGGACGACTTGACGATGTAGAGACTCGAGAAGAGCTCGGTGAGGGTCCGGCCGCCAATGACCTCGAGGTTCCGGAAGTACGAGAGGTTCTTGAACTCCCGGTGATCGGCCTGTACGTTCAGGTAGCCGGTGATCTCTTTGAGGGTGCTGAAGATCTCGAGCCTGTCCGGGTGCATGGGCTCGTAGCGCGAGCCAAACGAAAAATTGCTGAATATGTGCTGGTAGCCCTTGAAGCTCTGGTCGAGGATGCTGATCGAGCCCTCGATGATCGTGCAGTCCTTGAAGCTGTCGATGTTGCCCGAGTGGACCCAACCCTCGTTGGAGCTGTCGCTTACACCCTGGCACGTCTTTGGACACGGACCCTCGCACGGCACGCACTCGCTGTTCACCGCCTTCTTCTTCGGTGGGCACGACCTAACGCACGCCCCGTTGTCCTTGAGCAGGTGCTCCGGACACTTGCGCACGCAAGTCGCCCCGTACGCGTACTTCCCGTCCGGATTCGTCTCCCAAGAGTACGTGGTCGGGTTGTACTTTTGCATGGGCGGGCACTCCTGGGTGCAGACCCCGTCGTCGTAAAAGTTCTTACAAGCGAGGCAGTCGCTCTGCTTCGGGCCGGTGCAGCCCCCCGCGCAGAACAAGTGGCAGCACTCGCGTGGATTGGGTCCAAAGCACCGGCCCTGCCAGCACTGGGGCGAGCAATTCGTCTTGGAGAAGCGCTGGCAGTTCTCGGGCCCATCGCCCCAGCAGCCCTGCTCGCAGCTGTTGTCGCAACCGCACACCCGCTCCGGGGACGTGAAGTTGTAGATGTACGTGTAGTTGCGCCCCGGCCCCGTTATTATCTCGTCCCAGTTGATGGTCTTTATGTGGCACAGGTTGTAGTTGTCGAACATGCCCACGCTCCCGTTAAGAATGTCTGTGGACGATGTCACGAGGAGGTAATTTTAATTTTTCTCTTATTTTGGATAATCTAACGGTATACATGTATGTTTGGATGTCGGAGAAAACTTGTACCTCTGAGCGCCGGCATCTCGAGGTTGAACATCTGACAGAGGGTGACGAAGAGCGCGTACTCGTCCTCCTGTATGTTGAGCTTGAAGAGGGTTCGGCCGCGGATGATCTGCAGCCGGGGTAGCACGACCTTGGGCACGTCGACGTGACTGATGAGGACGTAGCCGGTGACCTCGCGGATGTGGTGGAGGAAGCTGAGGTCGAAATCCTTGCCCTGGAGCCAGGTGATCTCGAGGTTGCCGTCGACGTACGTGCAGTTGGTGTATCGGTCCCGGAGGTTACGGTAGTGGTGGTCCTTGTTGGACGGCACCGACAACCGGCCATTCGTTCCGATACAAACTGAAATTCAGAGAAAGAAAACCGGTTTAGTTTCTTTTTTCTTTTTTAATCATAATATATTACGTTCAACGATATTTCAGATCTGCAAGCGATACTTTGCGTTGGCTGAGAGAGACTTTCATATTAAAATCAAAGGGAACCTGATGGCCAACAAATTACCCAACACCACCCATTGTCAGCTTATGAGAGAGTGTATACCTTTACACGGCTGTTGGACACCTACGTTTCCTGTTTGTCAAAGTATACCAGCTCGTAAGTGTCGATGAAAAATTTTTCTTTTGCGTGATTTTCTGCTTTGGTGGTTCATTGAGTGCGTGCATGTGTGCGCGACGGCAATCGGGATGCAAAAAAAATATAAAATATTTGGGTTCTTATTCCCAGATTCTGATTAGAAAATACTGGGGACCATACGTGCACGAGTAATGAGTGTAATGAAAAACTAGTTGGCTGACGATAGACCAGTTCTGAGAGTTTATACGTGGGTATAGAGAAGGACTTCCGAACTACTTATTTCATATTCCGCACGACCTTATTACAAATGTTTTTTTTCTTTCTTTCTTTTTTTTTTTTTATCTGGTTTCAAAGAATTTTCTACTATTTCAGGAGAGAAACGGTGTCTCGAGTAGTCGTAACAGTCGACTCGAGCACAGATATTACTTTCGTGCCGATACCAGAGTCATACTTTTACCCACTTGGCGACGTATGTGACGCAGAAAGTATTTTTTTAACTAGTAAGGGATTTTTAAACAGTAAAAAAAAAAAAGGAAAAGTTTTTTATACGCAACAAATGAACACAGGCATCATTACAATGAGGACGGGTAGTAAAAAAAAAAAAAAAAAAACAGAAAAACTAAATAGCAATAAAAAAAAAGAGGAGACCACAGATATACCTGGAATAAATACACGAGATAAAGCATTAATGGAAACTCTCCAAACCCACCCACATCGGCTCGGCTGGACGCGCGCGCGACTCCGCGAGATGCACCTCCACGTATATCCATACCGATGGCTTTCTTCCTTCTAGGCCTGAAATCGTATTCACGTACATCCACGCACACGAGCAGAGCTACAAGTAATTGTATGTACGTACACGACTACACAACGAAAGGTTGTTGGTAAGGTGGGCGAACCACTTCCATAAGAGCGAGAGCCGCAGACGTGTACTGTACAGCATCCCATTATAGAGGCTTACCGTATATTATACACGTAAGCGACTAGTTTCGGATAAGAAGCTCAGTGACGTTGGTACTCTCGGGTGACCATTTTTAGTTTCGCCACAGTCGCTGAAATGTTTGCTGATTATTGATTTACCGCTCGTCCTGCGAAGTATGGATTGAAAAAAGAAAATCACTTCGGGGCAACAACGGTGCCGAGTCGCTTTAAGCTCTCGCAAAACGACGAGCCCTTGAGCGACAAACGAGGGCCATTTCGCGAGAACATACATCCCATCAGCAACGACGACCATCTCAACCTCGCAAAGCTTCGCTGGACCCGGACCCATGTCTGCCTCTAACGAGAGTTCCGCGCTTGGGGATCCATTAGACGGGTTGTCGCCTCGAGCGACTGTGTGCAACCAAGTTTTGCATGCACTTTGGTTGTCAACGCTGGTGGGAGTAGTCGATGAAGATCGTCACACGTGGTGTTATTACTGTGTAGCCGCTAGTTGATGTTTTTCTCCCTGGGTACGAGGGCAATGTACCAGGGGGTAAGAATCGTCGCCAATCGAGGCCATTTTGGGGATGAACAGAGAACACGTGTTCCCCGGGTTCGAGAACCGAAAGTTACAAACGAGCGTAACTGATGGCGTACTGTGCCACACGGCGTTCCTGCACGTTCGCTCGACGCTAATATATATCGGCCGTGCAGTTACACCGTGCGAGGCAAAAAAAGGACGCAATTACACTCATCGATGAATTGCGCGCACTACAAACGTGCCGGCTTGTTTGCTGGGAAACAAAAAAAAACAAAAACAAAAAAATGCCCCGTACGTGACTGAGAAAAAAAAAGATAATCAAGTAGAAACAGCCGAGATGGGTCAGACGGGGTATTTAGCGTGGATAGAGGGGGAAAAAAGGAGGCCGATCGCTAATTAAAAGCACCTGATACTCTCGGAACGCTGTGTGCCGCCGTCGAGGCTCCGGAATTTATTTTTTCCCTTCGAACATATCTACTCGCGTTCGATATGAAATAATATCAGTGATGATCTTTGGCAATTAAAATCACGCGAATCCTTCGACGTGTGTACTTCAAAAGTGCTCATCTAATGGTCAATTATCGTGGTTATTTACACCACGCGTGCGGATGCGCTGGAATAAGGGGAGGATGGGGAAAAAAAAATGTACGCTTTCGTTTTCCCCGCCCAAGTCCACTCGGTTATCCGCAAAACGCATCAAGGTACACGCGTAGAGAGCCCACACATCCGGTTTCCAGTTTTCCATCGGCTTCGTTGTACTTATGTACGCGGCTGGCGTAAAATTTAATTGCACCAATAATCAAGCAAAAGCCGAGAACGGCCAACTGCACCGCGCCGCTTTCGGCGACAGACGCCTCCTGCCTCATTTGCTTAGGCTAGACAGCCGTAAATTAGTGTACATATACAACCGGCGCTCCCCTACCCATGTATACGTAATGACCATCCGCGACGACTCCAAGTTTGTCTTGTGATTGTTATCCGTTGGGGCGATTTGATTGTCGATGGAGAAAGAAAAATCATCCAAACGTTAGTCACGAGCTTTTTTTTTTCTGTTAATTAACACACGATACAGCTTGTACAACAGTCGACACCTTGCAATTGCTCCTGCCGCACCTCAACGCGCGTCCATTAGTTTTGTAAGACCAAAACAGCTCTCGAGTACCGTAAAAAACAAAAACAAAAAAACAGCTGACGACGAGCACGTAACACACGGCTTTTGGTGTAATTTCGGGGCCGATGCACAGTTTACAGGGCGTGTGTGCAAGTCCGTAAATTTCGGCAAACGGAGCGAAAGAGAGAAAACGGGGCAATCGGAGGATCCGGCGGCTGCCTCGGCCTGTAATCACGCAGCGGTAAGATTTTCGCGGGCTTTTAACGAGACCCGAATACATCCGTCAGGCGTCCCGAAGGGTTGGCCTTTTCTTTTATTTTTTTTTTCCTTTCGAAACACACGACTGCGTGTAAGAGAAGCGCGAAACAAAGAAAACACTTGTCGCGGCGTACTGTTCATACGGAGAAGCCTGGGGCATGGAAGACATTTCGAGGGTGATGAAAAAAGGAAAAAACAAAAGAATAGCTACGAGAGATGGTTTTTTTTGTGTTTGTTGCCCCTTAACTCCTTTCACGGCTATTGTCCGAGACGGTCGGGGGGGAGCGAGGCCGATTGAAGCGTGACTCTTTTTATTGATGCCTGGGACGACCACACCGCACGCGAGTGCCCATAAAAGAGACACCGATAGGTATTTTATTTACATCCGTATGGTGTGCGCAGCAACCGATAACACTTCTAAAACCAAAGGCTCGTATATGTACACACACGCAGCATCCCGTATCTTTTTCCTCTCCCGAGAGGTGTAACGCCGCCGCAGAGAGAGATTTTTACGCGGCACTTTAGGACCCCCATTAGAGGGAAGACCCTCCCTTCGGAACGTATTATTACCTTGCATATGCGCGTGTGCGTACATGGCCATCGTCGTCGGTGTGCTCCAGCCGGCGCCATTCATCCGAGCCCGTAAACACCGATACTTATGTATATACCTTATACCGAGGGGCGCACCATCGTATACCCACAGCGCCCCTCTCTCTCTCTCTGATATGCGGTTCGCGGCAGCCCGCGGCGTCGTCGTTTCGGGACACTCGCGCGAGAAACGATTCTCGGCTCCCCTGCGTGCGCCTCGAGAGAAATTTTTAATAATAATCATACCGCGTCGTAACGATGGTCTCCCTCGACTAATTGCGCGCTGTGCACAGTACAAATGAAGATACGTACCGAACAAAAAGAGAGGCTTCTCGCGAGGGTATTGGATGCCGATCGACCTGTTTAACACGGTCTGGATAAGCGTTTTTTTCCCTCCAAGTGCAATCATCGATTAGGTTTCAATGAAGCTAAGTAACGAGCAAGGGTTTTTTTTTGATTTCCGTAAATATCCATAAAAACGCGCGCGACAAATCCACATTTCCGCGAAACTCTCTCGCATTAGTGTTTTCCTAAACGGGCTATTAATATGTACCCCTCGTATGGGTCCCGGGAGGGGGACACGAGGTAAAAGCCATCGTTGCGGAGGGAACGGGCTCTCGCAATCTCGCGCAAATCATACAAGAGAGCCGCCTACGGCAGCGCTGTAATAATCTCCTCTCCACGAGGCTAATGGCTGCCCCGGGTATATATGTATAGTTTCACTTATATTCTCCCTTTCGGAGCCGGTCCGAAAAACCCGAGGCTTCACAAATGAGGGGCTTCGCGCACCAGAGGCGCGAAATAACCATTGGGCGTCATCTTGTCTCTATACATGTATCTCTCGGAAGAGGCAGCAAATATATATATATATATATATCCGATGCAGCACATGTTGTGCTCTTGGCTTGCGTAAACAATAATTTAGGGAAGGGCCGAGCAAAAACGAAACAATGGGAGTATAGCGGAGGAAGAAAGAGTGTATCCGAGGGGAAGTGATTTTTTTATATACGTATTATATACTCCAAGTTATTGCGACAGCTTTTATTATATTGTGCACGATTTGCGATCGGATGGATACGGACAATCACTTACATTACTCTTTTTTTTTTTTTTTTTTTTTTACGAGGAGTTTCCGCAAAGTATCCTACCTTGAAACCGCCCCTCTTAAAAAATAAGCTTTACGAAGAAGACATGTGTATTTTCAGCGTCACGATTATCATTCCTCAAGTACACTTCTTCTTCCCCGAACGACGGTTGCAAAAAAAAAGAAAAAAAAAAAAGACCATGCAATGATCTTCAAATTCGCCAAAATAAGAATTGTTTCTACACTCTCCACCTATACTTGCTCCGTACCGAGAAACCATAAAATAAAAAATAACAACCAACCAACAAGTCGGAGAGCCGTAGAATTTCACGAGCCGATTAAAAAATTAGCCACGCTTTTGGAGAGAGAAAAAAAAAATCTCTGTATCCCTAAGAAACGCGAAATGGGGATTGTGGTTTATGGCCTTTTTAATATTTCCCCAGTCACATTCACCGTTTCCCGTCACCACAGCTTGGCTCGTTCAGCGACAAATCATTTTCCGCGAGTCGGCTTTTCTCCCGCGCACATCGAGCTCATGCTGACGAGAAACATATTCACACGCCTAACGACGACGCCAAGTGCCGCTGCCTGATTAGTTTAGCTTGTGCTGCCCGAGTGAAAGCTCGCGTACAAGGATACAAGGGAAAGAAAAAAAACAAAAAATCGATCGATGCAATAGAATCTCTTGTATATTGATCACCGAGTGCACTCGTGCCCCGCGCATCCGTCAAAAGAGGACGTACAATAAGAGCCGTCGACACGTTTTGATTTCGGCTGCACTTGAATGAAAAAAGGAAGAAAGAGAAGCAAAGTAAAAGGTGAAAAAAAAAGAAAAGAAGGAGGAGTGATTGCCGTGAACAATAATTCAGCCTCGGACGCGTGGAAATAATGATGATAATAACGAGGCTTTTGGATCGAGGTGGTAGGTACCTGCATCGTCTGGGACGCAACATGCGTGAGTATAGCGAAAGGGAGAGAGAGAGAGAGAGAGAGAGAGGAATATGAGAAAGAGCAGGAGAGGACCTATATGGACAAGGAACAAATGACGGGAGCATGGAATGCGCTTTGTTCCCTCCACCTTCGGGGCGCGAACGCAACAACGCGCTCTACAATTGCTCCTCCGTCGTCCTCTCCTTCGTTCGGTATTCCCTTCTCGCGCTCTCCTCCGAAGGACCATTATACCTGCTCGTCTCCCTCTTCTTCGCTCTTTTCTCGCTGCGCGAATATGTATACGCGTGTCCAACACTATGTATATACGTACCCCCATCTTGCGTACAGATAAATGCTCCTCTTCCACTCTCTCTCTCTCTCTCCTTCGTCTATCAGTTTGCACCTCCAGCATCCCCGTCTCTCTATTATACTCTTTTTTTTTTTTTTTTTTTTTTTCGCGTACAACCAAGTATTATGCACACCTTGGCTGTCCTTTCCACCACTGCTCCCTTTCCCCCCAAAGAGCAAACTCCAAGGGTATACGAGAGAGAGAAATTCTTTCTCGGCTTCATTTATTTTTACCTTTTGTTCGCGGCTACGTTATTATTGCGCGCCTTTCCAATCTTTTTAGTCTTCTTCTTTTACTTGCAGTATACATACCCATACTCCGCTCTGACACTTAACAAATGCGTTTTCGAGCGTATATAGGTGCGTGAGTGCACGGGTTTCTTATACGTACCTGCAGCAGTATACACGCGAGAGCGCGAAACGAGTTTTCCTTTTACGCGTGTCCGTGTGCAAATTTAGTTATTTATATACATTTTAACTTTGAATGGGTATTATATACACCTCAATTTTGCATTCGTCATTTGTTGTGTGTGCGTACGTGGTTTTTCACTGTACTTCGGAGTGACAGGGCTCGTGGAAGGAAAAAAGTGAAATCCCTCAAACTGCCCGTGCCCTTGGTTTTTTCTGTTATTTTTTGTCAGAACCTCAAATTCGAAATAACGTGCATTAAACGATCCCGACTGGCGCAATTAAACTCCTTACGTGTATACACGTTATACGTATGCTTTTGTTTTTCAATCCCTCCCCGAGATCATCTCCCTCGGTTGCGTCCGGAGGCGAGGCTGGGCTTAATTTTTGCGCCCGAGTGTAAATGAAGGGCTCGGGGAGCATTAAGGCAGATTGCCCAGAAAATTGAATATTTCCTCGGGTCGTCTTTGCCGGGGTCTTTTTTTTTCTCTCTCCCCCTTTCGTGCCCATCGCTTAAAAGGCACTTTTCGACGAGCGCGAGCGTGTGTGTGTAATCGCTTCTCCCCGGCACTTTCCTTCAACGCGATGCAAAACTTATCACGTGGGATATTAACAATTTTAATAGCCACTGCACCGCCACCGCCGCTGGATTGAAATAATATCCCGGCCGGTGCAGCTCTCCAACTTTGTTGTTATTATCATTGCGGCGCGTGTATATTTATATGCGGACGGATATTACATTTTAGAGTTGGACTGCGGTGTATTGAATTATCTGCGTGTGATTATAAATTTTTGACCTCACCCGAGACGAAAGCCATTTTTTCAGTGCCACGGGTATACCCCGTTTGATCTAGTAAACATTGCCGGTCGTTACTATGCAAAAATCGACGTGTATAGCCCTTGTCGAGCGCAAAATTTACAAGCGGGCCATAAACAGCCATCACCTTTGCCATTGTGTTGAAGAGAGGGACGCGAGAGAGATGTTAAAAATTGACAGTGTTACAATAAGCCACAGACACGCGGTGAGTATAAACAACTAATCGTCCCGCAATGGTCGCGCGTATACATTAATGAGCTCGAGCTCTCTTAAGCTCTGATTTATCCGGGCTATCGGTTCTATGTAATATGTACACGTTCGGTATGAAATATAAGGCAAACCGCGGTCGGTGCTTTTACAGATAAACCCATAATACGAAATACTTTCGTCGCGGCGATAAACTTTTGGCCATGGTAACGCTTACGCTCGTGTAGTACATAGGCATATATGCATGTATATACATATAGGTTACAATATGTGTGCACGGTCATGTAATTGCAAATTGCCAAAGCAGCGCGATATCCCGAGAGGGGCATAAATTGTCCCTAACGAGGCTGTAATTTGCAAGTCGAGCGTTCTTAGGCACTAAGTGTATGTGTATGTATATGTATCCACGCGCAGATACGCTCGAGAGGGAGAAAGAGAGTTTTGGCCTCTCAGCGATACGTGTACAAGTGTGAGAGATTGTAACACGCACCGCGTACAGCCATCGAAATGTAATTGGCGCCGATCGCGCGAGCGAGCGAGAGAGAGAGAGAGAGGCTCTTTTCGAAACGAGCGCGGGTTAATGTGCTTTTAATGCGAGCGCTCGATCTGTAAATCTATGTATACGCGTGTACGGAGCGAAAGCGCGGCGAAAATTGGAGTGCGTATACTTTTTGGGTGATCTATTCATACACGGTGTACAGATGGAATCGATGGTCCATTAGATGATCAGGACGGGGCGATTTATACGTATACCGATCTTTGTTGCGTGAATTTAACGAGTAATCGAGTGCGTGCCGGACAACGGTCGCGGTGTATAGTACATTCACACGCAAGGGGCCCAAACCAAGCGAGTCACGGTCGCTCGATTTTCGTTGCCGATCGAACCGAGGAGTGAAAACGCGAGGAAGGAGCCGCGATGATAATACATCTGAAAAATCATCGTCCGCGAATAAGACCGATGGTTTTCTCCTCTTTCGCGCGTAATCTGTACACCAAACGCCGGGACCCTGCGTGTATACACCACAGAGGAGGAAAAGGAACAAAAGCTCGGATCGGCTGAATTATCGGCTCTAATGATCTCGATAAGGATGAATGGCCCCGTCGAGGGTGGGGATTAAAAAGAAAAATGCGCACGCGGCACGGAGCATCATAGGAATCTCGTTAAGAAACCGTGTATGTATACAATACACACGAGCACTGCTCTTTTTTTTTTCAAGAGAGTCTAGGAGGGAAGAGCGGCGAGTGCAAAAATAGAAAGAAAAAAAAAAGGTTCACGAGGGAGAGAGGGCCCCTACGGCCCTTTGTTCGCCGTCAGATCTATCGATGCCTTAGCCACAATGACTCGCGGGCCCTCCCGCTGGCTTTTCTGCGTAAAAAGGAGCTCGGGGAGGGCGTGCGTACGTATATATATTATATACTGCCCCCGAGAGTCTATCTTTCTGGCATTTGGCTAGGTTTTTGTGCCCACGGAATATTACGTATGTGCTCCGCATCTATTATTCTCGCTTGTGTGTGGGGGGGGAGGGGGCGATCGTAAGCAGAGAAGGAAGAGACCTCTGTCCGGAGGGGAGAATCTTCGGACAGGACCGGTGCTTTCTGAAAGGACTCGTGTGCTCTCCTTTTTCTGCCGAGTATTCTCCATAGCGATCGCTGGACGCAGATTGAGTTGGAGTACGTTTATACATAGGTAATATATGGATACGGGATGCATTAGCGCCATCGCTGTGCAGTTGAGCTACGTGGGAAACGTGCCCTGTTCTGACGCAAGAGGTGCATCCGGGGGTGGAGGGGGCAAGGACGTGTGCTCGTCCTTTTTGTCGTCGTTGATGGTGTTGTTGCGAGGATTGGCTTTTCAAAAGTTTCGGGCGTGGATTTGTTTCGTGTTTCAAGAACAACTTGATTCTCAGATTTTTTTTTGGATCAGTGATCACGAGCCTGCTCATTTAAATCAAATATTTCGTCGCGGAGGGAGAAAGTGTGATTTATAATATTAATTTTTTTCATCGCTGAAAGAAAGACACACGGGCTTATTATAACTGAACATTTTGTTGTCGATTCAGCTTCATATTTAAATGTTTTTGGAGAAAAAGGCGATTTTCACTGTAGGGGGAAAAAAAAAACCAACAATCGATCACAACGACAAAAGAGCATGTCCGAGGCTCTGTGATGTTTCTCACGGCGAAAAATCCTCCGCGCGGGGCCCATTCTTCCGAAATATGAATTTCCCGCATCTGCGAGGCTCGAAAAATATTTACAACTGACTTTCCTCCCTTCCATTGTGCGACCCGAAGATTTCGACGCCCGCACGAGCGCGATCGTCTTTATTTCACTCGTTTGGGGAGGAAAAAAGGGAAAGACGAGAAAAAGAGCGAGGAAAGGAAAAAAAAGAAAATTGAAAAACCTTCCACGAGGCTCAAACGCGCTCTTCTCATGATCCCGGAAGAACATCTGCTTCCGAGCCTCCATCTCTCCTTCGCCCGTGTTCTTCGTGTGCACGCGAAATTTCATTTGCATGCCTCCCCCTCCAACAACATACATCGTGCATACGTGTATACAGAAGACGGCCCGTGAGAAAAGCTTACCCCGTGCTCGATATATAAACTTTTCGTTAGCCGCTTCCTACCTACACACAGCTTGAGTGTACTTACATGATTATTTTTTATTTTTTATTTTTTAATTATTAATGAAGTAATTAATGTGGTTGTTGTGTTTCATACTCGAATGGAGGTAGTTTGTCGACCGTCCACTTGACCGCGATCTCCTCTAACCGGCCTCTTTACATTTTTCGACGTGAAACTCCAACTCGAGCACCTGTACCGTGGTTTATGCCGGCTTTACCAACCGTGTGCCAGTTGATTTTCCAATTTTTCGTTTAGATTTATAGTATCCATCCACTGAAAATCCATCGATGTAATTCACGTGTATACCGTCTGAGTGAAACAATGATTGATTCTCTTTATCCCCAATGACTTTCCACTCGTGATAAACACGAAAGAGTGAGACGAATAAAACAAACGAAACATCTCTCCTCGATGGTATACGTGTGTACGCGTTTATTGGCCGTGTTGGTCAATACACCCTCCAGGGGATACAAAAATATTTTTTAAAAAAGAGGCAAGCAGGAGAGTACGTACCTGTATGGGATATCTCGCGCGCTATCGAAAATTAACATCGCTTCGTTCCTGGGGAGTTAGAGGCAAAAGGGGGGGGGGGGGGCGATCTGGAAAGCGTT
The DNA here is from genome assembly GCF_000648655.2 of Copidosoma floridanum. The sequence goes on along the minus strand of NW_019379471.1, from coordinate 296,040 downwards.
TATTAAGCCGAACGATTTTTCAGAGCTGTCAGTTTCATAAGCTATATCTGCCGTGCGCAGTGATTCATCGAAAAATCCTCGAGACCGCTTGGGTTTCTCCGTCTATTTTTTTTCCATTTCCATCCCTCCTCTCGGAGTTGATTTTGATCGCTAGACGTTTGGAACGAAAAGGCAAACGCTCACTTGTGCACCTAATGCAGCGAGTTGCCGGGAGCCAAGCACCTGTGGATCCGAACGAGATCGCTTTTCAAGATTCTTTTTTCCGCATATTTTACCATGTACACGAATATTGACGGATGGGCGCCCATCCAGAGATGCTTGACTCTTTGGAGGTATAGGTGGTGGTCCATTTTCTTTCTTTCTTTTTTCCCCAACAGCTGGACAGGTCGTATCTACTTTACATCTGTTGTCTCGGGATATGTGTTATTTCAGTGTCTCGCATCTCCCGACAACCACGTAATTGTAGGAAAAAATTTTTTCGCTACAACCTCGTGAAAGCGTTACTCCGATCTCGTTCGCGTATACAACACGAGCGCACGAGGTACTTCAATCTCCGGTGCAGCGACAACAATAAGATTAAAATTCAAATGAGCTTTGAAATCGTCGAGAGCGAGACACATATACATGTATATATAAATAATACACACGCCAGCCGTACCACCGCTCATATAATAACATCCCGAGACATCGTCCGAGCGATGTACGAGCGAAGGAGAAAAAAAAAAAAAAAAAAAATTAACCAGTTGCCCTGTTTGGCTCTCGAGTCGTCGAGCAATAATCGAACTCGTGTTCACCGCGACGTCAAACATCGGCCGTGCAATGTCAGGCTGGCCGGCGCGTCTCTCGCAAAAGAGACTCTCTCTCCGCGTTATACACACTTACGCATGTAAATGAAATATCGTCGCCGAGCGGTGCTCGGAACTCACCGATGGGCATCGACCGCAAGACGGAGGGAGAGATCATTGAAAGCGCGAGGTGGAGAGAGGCAAAACAGAGAGAGATAAAGCAGCGAGAGGATGTGTATTTGTACGACGACTCGGACGTCTCAATCCTTTTTCGAGATCGCTCGGTACTACCAGCTTTTTTTTCTAATTTTTTTTCACTCCCCCCCCCCAGGATCCGAATGTGCAAGCAGGTGCTCGAAGGCATTTCGCTGTACAATCCCTGTGTGATTGCAGCCACGGCTATCCTAAATTTTCCACGTTTATCTACGATATTTACGACGAGAAATGCACGGGCAAGGCGTTTTTGAGTTTCTACCCATTCAATATACAGTACACGCGTACAAATGGACCGCGAGTTGGTCGGGTATTTTAGCCACGGCAAAAAGTACAACGCAGATGGAGTTGGAGTACGCAACGCGTAAGTGTGTACACGATAGGAATAGACGCGATAAAAACGTTTCCCCTTAGCCCCTCCTTGCCTTTGGGAGAGGAAAAAAAAAAAAAAAAGGTAAAATCGTAAACACATTGCAGTGTTATACACCTGACTTGATATATATATATATATATATAAACGCGTGTGCGCCCGATAAAGACTCGTCGCTGTTTATTTTCAACTGCTCTGACAACGCAACAAGTTGGTGTACTGTACACTTGCCGGCTAATGTGCATGTATATATACGTTGTATTGCACAAAACGAGGCTGATATCGGTTCTGAAAGATCGACGACTCGCGATACCCGGTTTGTATGCGTAGGTATATATATATTTGTACGGACGAGATAAAAATGAAAAATGAGGCGATACGGGAAAGCGAAGATGTACAAGCCACCCAAGACGAGGGATTGGTATACATTTATACTCTCGTCGTCTTTCGCGCTCCGCCGATTTTGCGGAAGTTAATCGCTGATGATGACAACGGTGCCGATCTTTCTTTTTGCACTTGGGCTTTCTCCCTCCTCCTCCTCACCTCTCGAGCAAAGTACAGTCGTAGAATGACATGCCGATCTATAGTGGCCAGGCAGCAAAGAGACAAGCGATATTTTCGAGCTCACGCGCGCGTGTAAATTATCACGACTGCGATCGAGATCGGGGGTACAATAATTATTCAATTTCATTTTTACAGAGACAATTGCAAGGGGACACGACGAGCCGATTTTTCCTCTCTGTATATAGCCGCACTATAATCTCGGACACAATCATCGCGTTGCTCAATATACACCGCGCGACGTTATTAACGACTCGATTAAACTTTACTCCACATACCGACCGGCCGAATGGATTTTTTTTTTCTTCTCTCGATTCGCGTGGATGGAGAATTCGCCAAGCGTTGCCTAATCGCGGATCGAATAACTCCCCCCCACCCCCGGAGTCCACGTATACGTATTATTGCACGCTCGCGTGTTTATTACACACCCATCAGAGGAGCTGACGCTGATCTGTATATTGTATATGTATATACGTTTGAGCGCGAGTCGCGAAACTATCGCAAAATCAGCGCCAACCCTATAATCTCTTGGGGGACATCTTAATTGCCTTGCCCTCCACGTCTCTCTACTGTTGCATGGGGAGTAAAAAAAGAAAAAGAAAAAAGTTTAAAAAGCTCTACTAATAGCAGCGATAAATTCCATAACTCAGTGCCCATCGTCTATCTCTCGACCCTCCCGCGCTTCCACGGTACAGAGAATCCACAGAGTTTTCTGTATCGCCGGTCTCCGCGGACAATCTAAAAGCCCCCACCCCCCACGGTGGCTCTTATCACTCTAATGGTACAGAGTCCAAAGGGTGTGGGGTGTTTCCCTTCCCAGTATGAGGTATCGTTCGGGGGCTCCTAAAAACCTCTCCTGCGCACACGCTTTCAACTCTTTTTTTTTCTTCTTTTTTACGAGACGGCGAGTTATGCTATCGCAGGGTTTTTGAGCGCGCGCGTATGTGTTTGCGTGTATACATGTGTGTACAAGTATTTTATGTCGTATATATAGGACTCGAGTCGTGAGAAGGTGAACGGCTGTGCAGCCGTGTATGCATGTGTATAGGATCTGTTGTTTTATGCTACTAGTTTTTTAAAGTAACGTGGGATTAGGATAATTTTTAATGTTTTTTTTTTTTTTCTTTTCATTTCTTTATGTTACATTTGTTGCAGTTTTGTAGTGACATGGATGAAGTTTCGTTTGGTTATAGCCAGGATCGTTAAACCTTGGTATACTTTTGCATTTGCAAGGGGGAAAAAACGTAATAACGCGTAAAAGTCGCGAGCCGGGGAGTACACATTGCCGATAAATAATCCGTTTGAGAGCGCGCGCGTTACTTTTGCGTTGGTTAATCGGTCATAAACGCACAGGCATTCGATCGACCGCGTGATACGAGATCGGTACGTGTATATATTTACGCGCAAGAGCAAACAATACCGTTTGATAATAACCATGTTCGTAACAACTGTAGTTTACCAAAGGAAAAGAAAAAAAAAAAAAAAAAAAAAAACAAATGCTTTTTTACAAATACGTCAAAGAATTTCTTCCTCCACGGCATCAAGTGTACAATATACGGACGTACGGGCGCAATGGACGTTGCATAAATTTACAGCTGAATGGAGGTACGTGAAGGGCAATGAGATACTGAAGGGGTGAAAAAAGATAATTGCCAAGAGACGCTGCATTATCATGTGAAGCCGCGGGCACGTACGCCTCCGGGGAGTTGTATGCGGGTACGGAGGAGGAGAGCGCGTTTTTCGGGCGCGAATCGAGCGACGGCTCTCACGACGTTACAACTGTCACGTCGCGGGACGAGTTGTACCTTTTTTTTTTTCTTAATTTTAATCCTCGGTCAAGAAACTTTATGGAGATGGAATGCTCTTGCCGCTTTAATTGTGCTTTTTCTCCCGCTCGCGCAGATTACCGTCAATCGGATGACTTTGTTAGATGGGGCAGGGAGGGATTTGTGCACATAAACATATATCAGGCCGCAATCCCAAAGTCTTGCGTGCTCAGGGTTTTTTTCCCTCCCTCCCGATTTACAACGCTGTCGATCGTAAATCTACTAATGGCACAAGGACCTGGCAAATTTTACTTCTTTTCCTCCCTATGCTGAATTTCGTGACAATATGTAAAAAAAAAAAAAAAAAATTCTCCATCCGTAAACTAATCCCGATGGAACCTTACGTCGCACGCTTATACAGGCTGTCGAATCGATCCAGAGGGCGCGTTGCACGCCCATAGTTTTCAACCTGCGTGGAAAAGCTCATTGAGCTCATTTGAGAAAAATCTCGCTGGGTTGTGTTATTTTTTATCGACCGATCGTAAAGTTCGATGTGGGTCACGCCCTGAACCGCGAGTGTAACCTGTACCTGTATGCGTATAGGTACATTGTCCAACCCACACGCGAGACATGTGGGCATAATATACTGTATGCGTGAAGAAAGAGATTGGCCCACGCGTTTTGAGAGCACACTCTGCAGACTTCCCGCCGCGGTGGGTGACTGCTCGTGTATAATACTCTGATATTTATGAGCGTACAGCAGAGGAGGAGAGAGAATTGTCTAGCTTTTTGACGGAGAGTAATTGTGAGAGACACGAGAGGGGGAAGCGTAAAAATTCCGAGAGAGAATTTCACGCCTCGATTGGGCTACATCATATTTTATATATATATATACACGTACGTGTTGCTGACAGGGAAGAGTAATTTAAAATTAAAGAAAGAGCGGCGTATTTTTTACTCCATATGCTATATTAAGATAATTCTGATGGAAAGATTTTGATTTTTCGATGCTCATAAAGTTCAATTGTACACTCTTTCGTGCGGTAGTGAACCACAAATTTTTATATTAATTATCCAAATGATCCACATCAGGGTGGATGAGCACCGAGGGACCATTTTATCGGAATAACTAAATTAACTTTTTTAGGGACACCATGTTTCTAGGATCGCCCACTTTTTACGATACCGCACACAGTCCAAAAGAGACACTCTTATTGATCCCGAGACTGTCATCACTTCCTTTAGACTTTCTAAACGCGAAACGACCACGGATATAGTATCCATATAATGGCCACATGCGTCCAAAGTGGCACGGCTAATTATGCTCTTTTGGCCGGGAAAACGGTATACTCTTTTATTTATGTAAGGGGGGGATTCCAAAAAATGCCGGGAAAGAGAGAGAGAGAGAGAGAAGGGGTTTTGCTTCTCCTCTTTTTTTTTTTTCCTCCAACACCCACGTCGTTGTTGTACAAAAGACGTGTGTGGTGGTGTCGCCTCGTGTCGGTAAATTTGAATATGTATTATTACGAAAGTATGCACGACGTGTCGTTCGAAAAATCGTAGGTGTCCTTCGTCGTTTGTTTTACAATGGCGTGTGTGCAGTACGTCTGAAACGTATCATTTTAAGGAAAAAAAAAAGTCTCGCGTCAAAAGCTGAATGTTTTCCGAGTCGGTTGTCTCGTCGAGGCTGAAATACAACTCAAACTTGAGCTAGTTATTGTCGATTATTATCATCAAATTATTATTCAAGTAACAGAAATAATCAATATTTGCATGTATGGAGTGTATCGATCGATGTTCCCAAGGTATATATTGATCTTAAAAAACTAAATGAATGAAGGAAATGGCCCTTAGGATGTTCCCCGCTTTCCACGTTCTATCGATCCTGGGATACGTGCGCAGAAAGCGACGAACACCAACGAGGTTCTTGCAAAACCACCAAAAAACTCACTTTTGCCCTTGACAAACTCGGAGTTGAGGTCGGCCCCGACATCGTGGCAGGCATTGAAGACCAGGGCGATCAGCAGCACCAGAGTACCAAAGTGCGGTTCAGGAGTTCTCGGTGTCGACAGCAGGGCTCGTGCGCCGAACATGATGAGGCGAGCTCATAACCACCGGGTCCTCTCTGTTGTTGCTTCCCCGGTGTACTCACGATTCCGAGGACAGGTGCCTCCACGTGGGGTCGCTGACGAGCTCCCGCGGACCGGGTGCCATCGTCGCTGCTGCTGACACTCTTGGGTGCGAGTTGTCTCAGGACTTCGTTGGGATCTGTAACAATGCAACAATGGCAAAATGTTAGTTTTTTTTTTTTTTTTTCTTTTTTTTCGTGGCAAATGTGCCACTGAGCTACGACTAATGCAAACAAGGAAAAAAAGTCAAATTTTTTTTTTTTTTTTTCATCACAATTTCAATTTTGCAAGCGTAGCTATCAAGTTTCGTCAATGCGTGCGTAGGTGTGGGCACCCACTCACATTCACATACATGTAAGTAGTATTTTCGAAAAAGCTCTCACGCAACGCAATGAAACCACGTGAGACATGCTCTTGTGATTACCCGTGAAAAGCCCTCATTGGACATAGGTGTGTGGAGGCGCGGCTCGCCACCCTTAAATCATTCGTTCATTCATTTATTCATTCATTCAATCGTAAGTAAGTATTCGTGGGAGTTCCCGCGAGTATCAAAATCGAAAGAAGTACTGCAGCAAAAGTGCAATTCCGGGCATCAGAAATATATTTGTACTTAGTAAGGATGTACAAAAAAATGTCCACATACAGAGATGAAGTGGAAGAAAAAGGTGGGGGGACAAAACGTATAAACGAGCAAAGTCCTCGACGAGCTACTTGACAACTGTACCGTATATTATATACGTATCATGCGATCGCCGACGTAAATAGCGTACAAACAGCAGGTCACGTTCATCCAAACGCGTGTATATACACATATACGTACGAGTGTTCTGGCGCCCTTTTTCGCGTCCCCAAGGTCTGTTGCACTGCGAAGACGACGACTGGCAGAAGAAGAGAAAGAGCTTGGGACAGAGAGAGAGAGAGAGAGGGAGGGAGAAGTGAAAAGGGAAGACAATGCAGCAGGTGTTGGCTCTTTCTCCTCTCGCATCCGAGGATCCTCCTCTCCTTTGTTTCGCTGCTGTTTGTTCCTTCGCGCTGCACCGACCATACACAGCTTAGTAGGGTATACGGAAAAAAAGAGAGACAGGGAGTTTTCTCTCAGGAACGGTAAATTTTGACTTTATTTTTTTTTTTTCGCCTCGAGTGATGCGCATTTATTTCCTCGCAACGATGATTGACAGCTAATCTGTGCGTGCGGGTGCACCTACGCGTTTTCCCCGCGAGGCTCCAAAGAGTCACCCACGCGAAAACGAGACTCCGAGGGGCCGAATCATCATCGTGCGCGCCTCGGAAGAAAAAAAAGGCCCCCCTCCGATCCTCCGAGCGATAAAAAGTCCCTCTCTGACCACTCGCGGGAGAGCGAACGGAGGGAAAAAGGAGCCGGGAGAAATAAAGCGCGCCGCCGAGGAACACACATAATATATACGTGTACATGGCTATCCCTGGGGCAGAGAGCGAATATGTGCACGCGAATGGGAGAAAGAAGCTCGGGGAGAACACGTCCGAGAGCAAAGAGAAGAGGGACGACGTGGCGTTTGATAAATGCGCGATGCACATGGATGTATATATATATATATACATGTACCTACAGTTGCTCTGATATGGCTTAAAAAAAAAAAAAAACGAGCGTTGCGTGCGTATACACACTAGTCGCGACTCTGGACACGTGTAGGATATACGAGAGGCTGATAGATCGAGGAGTTGGAGATTTTTGTTTTCCCCCTCGTCGAAAGCGCAGTACCACCTATATATATAATATATATATACGTATACACGTCTGACATTGCACTAGTGCATTCCCTAGCTCTTTCCGGTCGATCTTCTCTCTTGGTAGTGTAGGTCGACAGGCGCCAGAGCATCGCTGCTATCGCGCTGCAACTGTACGTGGAGCTTACTTTACGAGATCGGTGCATGCGCGTGTATACACTCGTCAAAGGGCTTTGAACTTTTTTTTTTTTTTTTTGCGACTAAAGGTATTGACAACATTTCTCTCTGTTTAGATGACAACATTTATTAGTTGTAAACCCTTGCATACGCTATCCATGCAGATTCACGGGGTTTAATTAGTCACGTGTGGGTCGAGAACAAACGACGTGGGTGCATGTATACCGACTTTAGTCACGCGGTACACGATTTTTCGCCACCCCCCGCTATGCGATCTCTTTTGCCGATTTTTTGCAAGCACCCGCGACCTTTAATTACCCAATGTGTATGGTATACACGCGCGTGTGTGTGTACCGCGCACGTGAGGGTGGATACAAAGAAAACGGAAAATAAAAGAGCTATATGGGGGGGGGGGGGTCGATTTCGATCAGTGACCGGGTGATCGTTATCTGGTGCACGGCATGGGATAGAGGAAGTTCTTCGTTGGCGTGTGCACGCCCGCAGTGCACAAAAAGAGCCACGGCGTATTCCCCACGGGTGTACGTGCATTATATCCGGGAGAGTGTATTACCTATACGTCAAGGGGAAAGGGGGAGGAGGGTGCTCCAGCGCCGAGAGACCGCGCGCTCGAGATAAGAGCGTCGGGCCGGAGGAAGGTGCGCTGAGGGGGAAGGACCGGAGGATTAAGGATCCGCGGAGGACGCCTCGCCTCTCTTTTACCAACTCTTATGTTTATCTCCCTTATTTCCCGGGCGCCCGTTCCTTCTTTCCGATTCCCTTTGCTTCTTACCCTTACCGATCTTCGAGCCGATCTCCCTTCTACATTCTCGGTTTTACTCGCGTAAATACACGTCGCTCCGTGGGTTTTGTGCAGCGTCGGTCCCTTTCAAGAGTATATATATTGGGCCGAGACTCGGGGGAGTATCCGCACATGCGCGTATCCACACTTGGAAAATGAGAAAAACGACTCGAGATGGTTTTTTCTCTCGCAAAACTTTTCAACCGTTTTGTCCAGCCTTTTTTTTTCGGATACAACTCTTTTTAACCTGCTGGTATGTTTCCAAAGTTAATTAAATTAAATCTAACATTGTCTGACAATTAGAGTTAAAAGACCCAAAAAAAAAAAAAAAAAAAAAAAAAACCAGGGATTGATTTACGAAAGCTACCAGCTCGCGGGAGCGTCTCTAATATCTCGTAGTTCCCAATCTCTCGATGTAACAGTATAGAGTATAGCGAGCACGAGCTGCCATTCAAGAAGACAAGGAGGATCGTACTATACTCGGTAGTTTTTTGAACTAGTCGAGTATGGTAACAGAGCCGACAAGCGTGATAAGCTTCAAGAACAATGTTTCCCTCTCTTTATTTTTGACGCGGATGGTACAACCACTGAGGGAAGGGGAAAAAAAAACATGTGCATGCACACGTTCGAGCGAAATCGACGATTTCGACCAACTTGGAGTTGCAGGGGTGTATAGTGACACGAGCCTATTAGAGGGGATACATACTTTCCCACCATGATGTTAAAGGTCCCATTGAACACGTGTCCACCGCTGATTGGACACGTACGTGATCCCGCGATAATGTACACTCGTATACGATGTAGAGCGAGTCCCGATCTCCTCAGCCAATAAGTTGATATACATGTATACACAAAAGGAACCATGATTTTCTTTCCCCTCGTGGTTCACCGTGGCATATACGAACAAAAATATGAGCTCGAAAGGCTGAGGTGGATAATCAATCGGCCCATCCAGCTCTAGTGCATTTGCACGCTGCTAAACTGCGTTAAATCCCATCGGGACGAGGAGGCCATCGGAAAGAAACAACGCGGCACGTCCATACCTATACCTGGACGTGTTTTCGTGTACCCCGAATCAAGATAGCGCGAAAAAAAAAAAAAAAACAGCGAGGGGGAGGGAAAAAAGCGAAAGAGGAGCGAGAGATGGAAAGGATGAATGTGGAGTAAGCGATGCCCGTGGTACCGCGAGTTGGGGAAGGGGAGATTTAAGAGGGCACGTTCGCGCGATGCAGCAGTATCCTTGAGGGGGTTAAAAAGCCGCGGCGTTGGGCAGCAAGAAAAAAGAAAGATGCCCCTTCGGAATTTCAGGGCAGAGAGAGAGAGAGAGGCATCACGACCTGTGCGCACGTAAATATAATACATGTATGTATATAGATACACACGCGAGGGAGAGCAAAGGGACGGCGAGTTATCCAGGATGAGGTCGACCTCGTGCGATTCCGAATCGTGACCGGCGGGCTCCTCTTGCTCCTTTTCTCGCGCTCCTGCTGCTGATGCGCCGCGGATGATTTCAGCGCGGCATATACTCTCGGCGCCTCTTCTTCCCATCCCCCTTCTGTACACTTTTTTTTTTTTATTTGTTCGAGCATCCAGATCCGCGAAGGAGTACATATGTATAAAAACCCGATCGAGTGTCCGTGATTCGGCTCTCGCGAGCGCCATTGTGAATGTACACATGTATACGAGCGCGCTTTCTCTCTCCGTGCATTTTCGGAGCTCACCTTACACGCTCGCGTGCGATGCCAGATAACGCGTGTATAATATAATATAATATAAATCAGCTCTCGGTGCGCGAAAATATTTTCCGACTGTAATTAAAAACCATTATCGTCGTAATGACACGTATGGTGGCTTCGAAAAGCCTGTACCTTTGTGCGCCGTGCTGGTACAACGAGCCATTAGAAATTTCGTTTCTTTCCTCTTCTTTTTTTTTTTTTTTTTCTTTCCAGTCCAGGGAGTATGAATAAAATTTATTGTGCAACCATAATCATACGGGTAGCTCGTGTGATATATTTATCATTTTCCATGTTCTATCTCGTTGTGATCTCCCCTGGTGTGCCTATACACGCGTGCGTACTGCAAGCACCTATATGTATATACAAAGAGGAGAGATTTTGCAAGGTGATAATATGTATTTCGTACAATCAAAGGCAACGTGTGTGCAGTTACAATTCACGCGGTGAAAAAATACTTCTTCCAGAATCTCTTGTTCCCCAAGTTGGTGCTGCCTGTCATCTTGTACCGTCCCGGCTTGTAGATGCGCAAGTACTTGAGCTCGGGGTTGGTGGCGTCGACTGGCTTCCAATTCAGACCAGCATGCGGTACTCTGCAACATGGGGTTCGTTAGGAAAAAGGAAAAAAGTATGCATTATTAGGTGTGTACGAACCCGTGGTACGCGACGTACTCCACGAGGTCCATCAAAAAGTTGGACATTTTCCACTCCGCCTTCGTCTTGGTTGGATCGACGTTTGGATTCTCGACTATGAGATTCATGTCATCCGCGTGACAAACACCTATGACCGAGAAATCCCATCCCCCAGCTTAGTTGTAGAAAAAAAAAGGTACGAGCTCGTAAGCAAAGGACGGAAAATACAACCGTAATCGTTGGTAGTGCGACTCAGGTGGTCGCTGTAGCTCTGGGAGCCCCGGAACGCGTACTCGTACAGGTACACCGGACTACGGGATGCCTGGGCTTGCAGCCTCACCCCTGCCTCGATGCCCACGAGGAACTGCTGGTCCGACAGCATCTCAATCAACTTCAACGCGCTTTTTTTGTTTATACTGGCACCCCCAAAGTACTCCCTCCTTGCGTCCTTGGCCACCACCTCGTGCATCTTTTGGGGCAAGGTGTAGTTGTACTGCATCAGGTGGGGCGCTATCTTCGTCCAGTTGTCGTTCAACTCGCGCAACAGATTGCCGTGCGGGGCGTAAGCTACACGTACACGTGACGATTATGCGTACGAGCACATAATATTATTATGTACCTAATACATATAGGTGGGTGTATACGCTCGCGCGATACCTGCAGCCGGATAACAGCCCTCGTCGCTCGTGAAGCCGTAGATGGCGGGCACGTCGTACAACTCCCGAGCCTCGAAGGCTTCCTTGGGCGACTTGGTGACGTAGACGCCGTCGACCACCGGGGCAAACGGGGCCATGGGGTTGTACTGCCAGGGCTACGGGTGCGTCAGACGATGCGCTTACATGTTGTGTATGTACTTATGCAGGTAAAGTGATGGAACGTATGTGTTGTACTTGGAAGTGCTTCTCGGCGGCGACGAGCTCGTGCGCGGGCACCCGTCTCAGGCACTCGACCATCCAAGCCGAGTTGTGGGTGGGACAGTCGAAAATGGCACCGAGTTTCTTGGCCTTTTCCGCCGAGCCCCTCGCGGAGAAGCCCCAAGGGTTCACGGAGGTGCCACTCATGCCTATGGAGCCATGGAACAGCCCCCGGCTTTGGGGCATCAGGTAGTGGTACTGCACGCTCGACGAGCCCGCGCTGAAACCCACGACGATCACCCGGCTCGGGTCACCGCCAAAGTACCCGATGTACCGCGAGATCCACCTAAGTGCCAACGCCTGGTCCTTCAACCCGTAGTTCCCGGGCAGCGACGCGTCCTCCGTGCTCAGGAAGCCTGGATTTCACCGAAACCCGTACATATTTACGTGGACACTCACTAGTGTATACTTTTTATTTTCTTTCATTTTTGTGTACCCATGATGCCCAGGCGATAGTTCACGGCGGCAAACACAACGTCGCGATCGGCGAGGTACTTGTCCCCGAAGTAGTTGGCGCTGGCGTACTGGAAGGCCCCACCGTGGATGAAGAAGATGACGGGCATGTTCTTTTTTCGGGGCAAAACGGGCGCGTAGATGTTCAAGTGGAGGCAGTCGTCCTCCCCCTGGATCTGGCCCTCCGCCACTGGCTGGCCGTCCTTCCCGGGGGGCACGTCGACGTACTGGGCGCACACCGAGCGCTTCTCCGTTGCCATGAGCGTCCCCGGCCATGGCTTCACCGGCACCGGATCCTATTTACGTTTGGCACGTTTTTTTTTTTTTTTTTTTTTCCATTCACTGGATCATAATGTTAAAGCTAGACCCATGGCAATTGATTACCCTGAACCGGAGATCGCCTTCGGGTGGCTCGGCGTATGGCACGCCCTCGTAAGCCGCGTACCACCTCCCGTTCTCGGACAGCTTGTAGGTACCCCTGACAACGCCGAGGGGCGTGTGCACTATCGGGGCCTTGGGCTCCGTTGACGCGCAGCCGACGATTGACAGCAGGACCGGTACCAACAGTGAAAACCTTGTACAAAATAGAGCGATGTATACACGGCAGATATCGATGAGTGTCACAACCAAGAAACTTACATCGTGCAGATCGGTGATGGTAGTCGTTCGGCAGTGTACGGACTGTGTTGGCCTCGGTGCACTGGCTTCGATTTAAATACGCACGAGTGGGGCTCGCGATTGGATTATCTGTCGGCGCAGCTCGTTGTCTTTTAATTTGGGTATACACGCGGTATACTGCATCACTTGAAAAAAGCCGGGGCGACGCTGCGCACCGTACATAGTATACATAGTTGTGTATGCGTTTGTAGATGTATATGGGTCATTGTAAAAAAACTTGGGTGATTAAAGAGTTATTTTGATTCCAGACAAAATGAGTGTTATCATCACTTTTTTTTCGCTCTATCATGATTTGTAAGGTAAAAACTATGACTAAAAAGTAATGGCACCTCCTACATACGTGAGCGTCTCTGAATACGTATGAATTTCAGGTTTTTGGTGATTACGGTAATAACACACTTTTTCAGAATTAAGATAACTTTAATGTTTTTCTTCAAGTTTATTACGCTACTTTTTTACTTCATCGCTATTTTTGGCTAATTATATATTTTTTTCTGTGAAACTTTTGCCTTTATTTCTTCATTAACTTCGAGATTTTTTAATTTTACGGAACTTATTTTTTCTGAAAACTGGGGCTATTCCACATCTTTAAAAGCGTCTGTAACCTACGCGAAAAAATATATGTGTTTAAATAATTAACAGTAAAATTCATTTTTTTGGGTTACGGTAATGACAGTTACTGTAATGACAAATCGCCTAAAAAAATGGATTTATGCACTAAATAATTATTTTAAAATTTTTTCCTCGCATTTATAACTTGTACTTACCATCTAATTCGATTCCTCACCACTTAAAATGTGCACATACACCTTGACGATAAGATACAGCCGGTTACGGTAATGACGCTCATTATTTTTCATTTCATTATTTTTTCAAGTGCACGAAAAAAAAACTGCCGCAAAAAAGAGTATTTCAATTTTTCAACCGCTTTGCGGGTTTATAAACATAGTCCATGCAAACAAAGGTAGATAAGGCCAGTGTCGACACCATTGAAGTCGAAAAAGCGATTGTACTATGCAAGAATGTGTGCGAGAAGTTTAAAATTAACAAAACAGAGAGATACGATTCGAGAGACAATATGTACTACGGAAAATTGTTTAAGAATTTTTTTTCCTATGCAGTTAAGTATAGGTATTTGACTTAAAGACATCTCGATATAAAAAATTAAAAGAATCGAAATTTTCTCTTAATGAAGGTATAGAAAATCGAAATTCTTATTGGAGACAGGTTACGGTAATGGCTGCATTTTAACATCATATTCTTTGTTCAAGCTTGCAAATCATACCTCATTCGAAATTTTTCGTAGGAATAAAAAAAATCACAAGTACTTTTAATAAAAAATTTCGTATATAAATATTATTTCAACAATTTCACTGCTTGTAAAGAGCAAGGACGTGGAAAGCCCAAGTTTTTTTACCATGATCCATATACACTAGTTGGCGCCTGAGCGCGATCGGGAATTCCGTGGCGCAGTGGTAATAAAGCACCGGCCGATTTACGGCTCTGTAACGACAAAGGGAAGAGCGTCCTTTTTCTTCCCCCCTTCTCTGTCTCGGCAGTGCGTCGAGAATACGCTTAATACAATAGGCTCGGTGGTGTCGTGCTGAGGATCGGCCCACTGGGTGGCTCGAGTTGTATACACATGTTATCTGCTGGTGTAATCGAGTATTGGCACTTGCATGTACGAGAACTGAAATTTTTCGCTATCACCAACAAGGGTCATGTGCGATTGTGAGGTTGTTTGTTTCACAAAGTATTTTGCAACGGTGCACTCGATAACGGTCGTATCGGTGTATTGCGTGGTACATTTTTTTTTTTTTTTTTTTAATATTTACACATTGCTTACTTTGCGGACTGAAGAAAATCATCGGCAAGTAAAGAGGATGTTATCTTCTCTTGCGTCCGTAATTTTTACCACCACGATGAAGTATTTTTTACTTTGCTTCTCGTATCGGGCTCTGCATCGTTTTTCAGATGATTCCCCGACACCCCGATAAGGGCTGCTCTTGTACCTCCGCATAATAGCTTTTGCTTGGCAGCAAAGTAAAAAAAAAAAAAAAAAAAAAAAAACAGCATGACGTGGTGCAAGGAGCGAGAGCCTCGGCTGGCGATGTTGGAAACGACGCCGCTAGCTCGGCAGAAAATAGCGTTGGCGAAGATGCGAGGCTGCGATACGAGCTGCTGGTTTTCCGATGGATACGAGAACAAGGGCAAGGGAGAGTCGGAGGAGATGTCTATCGACGCACTGTGGTCCGAGTGGAGATGACGCTGGCATTTTTTTTCCCCCAGGGCAAAGCTTTTTGTCGCGCCTTTGGATTTTTCTTTTTTTTTTTTTTCGCTTCTCCTCATCTGCAAGGACCATTGTTGCTCCATCCAAATTTCTCGTTCCTTCCATTCTTGCGAGCGCTCCATGTGTATTTTTCCGATGTCGCCATCGCTCGCTGCAAACTTCAGCCAACCCTCGGATCTGGTCAAAATTATTTTCGCAACACTCGAACTACCCGTGCTCTCAGCCAAATTTAACCAGAGTTACAGCCATTGGCAATCAAAATTATCGTGCAATCATATCATGAACCCCATCAAACACATCATGGGCTCGCTTCCGCGGCGCGTCTCTTCGAGTTGAGTACATCATAACCTACCACGTCCCACGTGGTAACGATGATGATTAATAAACGTGTCGACCTTCGCAGAACCGGTAGCCGCTTCAGCGCGACAGTCCATCCAGGAGGGTGTCCAAGGATGTCACCGTCACTTTCCGTGCCCAAAATCACCACCCAACAGCCAAAGCTCGGCACCTTTTTCCAGTGACGCTCGTTGGAACAACAACGACAGTGCCAAGGTACATACAGCTCGATCAATCCACCCTCGTTTTCAAAGTATACACACACACACACGACGCGTTTGACAGATATTCTTGCACGGCCGAGCCAAGCTGGCGCTCCTGCAGTGCAACAGAAACTCGTTGGAGCTTCCCTTCGATCCAAACGGGAGGGACCCGAGAGTAATCGAGTCCACGGGGATAAGCAACAGCGGCCAATGGCCAGCCCCGTTCTCCAGCTCGGCCCGAAAGCCCCGCACCTACGCAAAGATGATTGCCGATTTCAGCGAAGCTCTCGAGAGGGACATGGCCAGGGGCAAAGAGTCCCCGGGCCTGCTCTCGAGGCTGCCGTTCGGTTCCATGGCTGCGTCGTGGAGGTCCAAGCACCGGAAGGTCTCGCCGCCCAAGACCTCGAACGATGATCGGCAGGACAAGGGTTCCAACGCGTCGCCAAAGGGCACAAGGGACGAAGCGAAGGCAGAGTATTTCGACACCTTTGCGGGGAAATTACGGGCTTACGCCGTCAAGAGCTTGGCAGCGAAAAGAGCCGCGTCGTCTCGGCCTAACGACTCGATGATTCCCGACAACGTGAGAGAAGCAGGAGGAGGTGAAACCACGAGAAACCCAAGGGGGAACCCGGCGCTTGCAAGTCCCGCCGATCAGCGAGGAAATTCGCTCCGCCAGCAGCCGAGCCGGGAGAGATCGGCAAATGATAAAAGCCGATCGGCCGCGATCGGTCAGGAAAAAGCATCGCCAAGCAATCACCAGCAAGTGACCCCGTCTCCGGGACAAAAGTCCAAGAGGCGGAAAAAAGCGACGAGCGTCTCGAAAGCCGCCGTGCGACCCATCGAAAAACAGAGACAAAGATCGGCAATGAGCGGCAGGTCAGTCACTCGAGTTCCCGCGGATGGCGTAAGACCCGGGGCGAAAGTGGTCAGATTCAGCCCTGGAGCGATAGACGTGACGAATCGAAAGCCGAGCATCCCTGTCCTGCAAAAGGGGGCGCAAGCGTCGAGTAAAGGAACCGGTCGGGATGCCACGGCAAGATACAGGACGCGAAAGCTCCCGGACCCGCTGAAGCCCATCGAGAGACTCGACCAGGACACTCTGATCGACTACGGGCTCAAGGTACCGACTCGACGCCCCAGGCTCGACAAGAGCTCCCCGAAGCACGACCCCTCGACTCCAGAGGAGACCACGCCCAAAAAGACCATTTCGGCGAGCAGGCGCTCGGGCATCCCGCTGATGGTGCACCGGCCCGAGGTGCAGTGGCTGCCGCAGTGCAGGAGCAACCTGACGCTGGTTGGAAACGAGGATCGCGGGAAATCGGACAGCGAGGCGAGGAACAGCAGGGGCGACGTTCTCGGGAGAGCGAGCATGGAGCCGGCGGAGGGTGACCGACGGGGGAGCGAGGAGTCGATGAAGGAGCTCGTCTACTCTGCCTGGCTGAACCGTTTTCACACGAGGAAGCACGGTAGACCGGCCAAGGGGCTCGATTGATGCGCGACGACAGGTGCTTCGTGGAGCCGTACGGCTTTTGTTAAATAAATATACGAGAAAAAACCAAAACACCGGGAGTTTTAAACGAGGTTGCTTTGACACCCACGTCAAGTGCAAGCGTCGTACTTACCTATATGGGGGTGTATTTTCGGGCAAAGCCCGTAATTACGCATTTATGGACGTTTCGTCACTCGTAAATTATTTAACGGATTTTCTTCAAAGTCACGGATAAAAACAGGATCTTTGCGACTGTGGCCAGAGAGGAGATTATGGAGTGTAGTATAGTAGTAATGGGTCTTAGCTCAATATATATGTACGGATAATCAGCTCGAGGACAGCTCGAGCACGAGTATTCATTGTTATACCATTCAAGTGTCTCCCTCTGTTTTTGCCCAACTCCCTTGTGCACCACAAGCTCGTCCCTCTTCGTATAGACACAATCATTACCTCGATTACCAACGTGTACGTGTAGGAAAAAGTCACCCATAAAGGCAATAAACGTTTCATTTTTCCACCTATACGAGCGCGAGGGAACATCTTGCTCTTAGGCCATGAAAAAAAAATCTCGGGCACCTACCGGCATCAAAATCGGTGGCTCTGCTTTTCGATGATCTGACGATACGCGCGACTGAAGGATTCAAGTGACCTTTGTCGAGAGTCCAGTTATCGCGGGTGTATATAGCGTACATAATATATATTATTTTCTCCTCCCGCAGCTCGTTCCTTTCCTCTCTCTCTCGTTCTCTCCTCCAACCCGCCAAGTTCGCGGCTGATGATTTATCGCGGCAATATGCGCGCCGTCTCTTGCGTATGGCACACATCTACGTGTATCCCTGCCCCCTTTCTCTCCAGAGATCTACCGTCGTCGTCGGGAGTCCTGCTGACTTTGTCGAGCCCGAAACTCGAGACGCTCAGGTATAAGAATATGGGTGTAGTATACGAACCGAGACGAAGAGAGACCCTGACCAACGGCCAGAGACGCTTTTACTGCCGCGCATCCAAGTATTCCCCCTCTCCAAGGCGACTCTTTGGAATTCGAAGGGAAAAAAAAATGAGAAGATGCACGCAGTAATGGTAGATACATATATAATGTAATAATAGAGGGAAAAACGATGGGGAAGGGGGGGGGGATGGGACGAACGGCGGTGACTCCTGTTTTTCCAGCTCTCGAGTTTTCGGCCGAGGAGGGCAGGGGCTATTTATTTTGTTTTCCTCCTTTCGAGTGGCCGTACGTGTATTATATAGGTATATTATATACCCTCCCGAACATTTTAAAGCGCGTCTCTACGATTTTTCCACTTTTGTATAATATACCCTCACGCTGCTGTTTGTTTCAGCGTTTGTTCAATTGTGATGCGTATCGGATTTATTTTACGACGTACCAATCTACCCCGAGAAATACCAAAAAAGAAATTTAAAAAAATACGTGTAGGCTACACCCATAAATGTTAAATTAGATAGTTGATCCAGCGAAAAACTACCGCGAGATTGCCCGTGCAACGATGTGGTATAGCTCGGGGAAAATCGACCCCACTCGGGGGTGCAAACGGTGCAAGAGGTCAGCCCTTCGCTCTTTATATACATTTGTTCTCTCTCTCTCTCTCTCTCTATATATATATATATATATATATATATATATATATATATATATCGGTACACATGTTTCACTGGTAAATGTACATATCCACAAGACACACATGCGTTGCAAGTAAATACATTTGTACGATACCTATATCTGCATATACTACATACATCTATATGTGCGCAAGGAGGGAGCTTGCGACGACCTACTAGCTCTTCGAACAGCCGGATCCTTGCTGCCTTCCTTTTGATATAAACTACACCGCAACAAACATATATACATATTTATGTGACGTATAGGTAAACATCTATGCGTGATTTCCAATATACATGCATGTATTATTCTTGTACGAACGTATATATATATACACATATATGTATGTATATATATGAATATGTTTTTTGCATGTGTACTCGTCTACGGGCTTTGGGCGCAAGGACGCGCGTGCGGCTCTTGCCTTACTCCTTTCTTCTTCTTCTTCTTCTTCATCTCCTCTCGTTCCTGCATCTCGCGTGCAACGGGGTGTTTTATGTACGCACACACGTGGTGGTAAGTATCGGGGCTCTTTGTTTGTTTTAATTACGCGCCCAGAGGTGGGGTATCACGCAAACATACCGCGCTTTGAAGGAAAAAAAATCCGTTTCAACTCGCAAATGGAATTGATTTTACGTGTCACGCCGAGGTATCCTGTAAATATTAATGGTACACGGTTTTATCGCGAAGCGAACAACAATGGCGATCATGGTAATAATAATAATAATAATAATAATAATAATGAAGACAATTATATTGTTATTGGACGGGAAAAAGTATCATCTTTTAATGATTCTCCGAGCTTTGAATACTACGGAGTCGAGGTCTCGTCGCGAGCGTCTTTATAAATCTTCGATGAAAAAAACAAACGAAATGCAAGTTATAAAGTATTGAAAAATAGCGCGACTCAATTGAATTGAAAATTGTATAAAAGCTGTGGTGTTGGATCTCGTCGCGGCTCCCAGTTTACATATTATACCCGTACGTATACTATATACGTTGCAGCGGTGGATTAATGTGCGGTTCGTGCGCCGAGTATCGTTACAGTGTATATAGGTGTATACACAAAGTGGAAAAATGGCGAGGTGATCGATCGACAGTGCGCGCGGTAATGTGCGATCGCGGCTCTCGTGCATCCGTGAATTATTGTATAGGCATCGGGGCCCGGCTTTATTCCGACGCGGACTCGCCGATCGTTCGCCGAGATGCCAAAGTCGCATAAATTCACTTGGTTCGCGTACAATACTCATCCTTGACTCTTTTTTTTTTTTTTCTTTTCTCTCTTTTTTGGTGCCTTTTTTCCTTCACCCCTCGATCCGTCGATGTTATGCGATTTATGACGAAATTAGAGCGCAAACATAAATATCTGCTACAGGACGCGTACAGGTATTGTTTGCCGCGTTTATCTGCAGCCACAAGTGCTGATTCGTATTCCACACGCCGATCGGAAAAAGAGACAAACAGTATAGAGTCGCGACTGCGGATTGTGTAACGTTACACTGGATTCTTAGTCGAAAAATCTATAATTTACCAACGATATTATGTAAAAAATTCTTTATTGCCACGGATATGATAGCCCGACTCGCAATATTCTACTCTATATTTTTTACGCACGCAACTTTCGAATGGACACGAATCATTCACCTAAAGTAATTACACCGTAAATTCAGCAAATATTTACTTTTATTTACTTATTTTCTTCGGTCGTATCGATAAACATCGCTCGCAATGGTCGATTCACACGAGTAAAAGGAAAGAAAATCCTACGTCTCCTTGGGCTCTGAACAAATTGCACTTTCGATCCAGCCTGAATGTACTATCAGTCGGGAAACCTGTCCGTGGCACCGATCGGTAATATCCAAGCGCGTCACGAGGGGCACATTTACACTTCCCAATTGGCACTCGTAAATTTGCTTAAGCCCCGGAGGACTTTTTACAGTCCCCTCGGCTTAATTCTCGAAATTTCTTGTGCAATAAAAAAAAACAAAAAAAAAAACATTACACGGCACCGATGATGATGACGACGATAAAAGTTTCGTAAATAGAAAAATCGGCGAAAAATTCCAGTCGGTGCGACTTTTGGTATTTTTGCGCGCACGGCCCCGATTTTTTTTTTTTTTAATATACGACGCTCCTGACTAATCCCATCCATCGTATGGGATATAATATATAATGTCGGCGTGGCGTCGAAAAAAAAGGGCGATAAAATCGCCGAGGCTAACGTCAACCTAATCCTCTTAGCAGCGACGATAAAAGGAGGCTCTTGTCCCAGGTATACGTATATGCGCATCGCACACGTGAAACACGAAATTTCGCCGCAAAACACATTATACGCGCAGCTGCGCATCTCGGGACTCCGGGGAAAAGGGCCCAGAGGTGGAAGGAAAAAAAAAAACACGCACGAGACGGCGGAGATAAGCAGCCTGAAAGCGTTTATTTGGGCGAAGGAGCGAGTTTTTAGCGCTGGTCGACGCCGCATGAAAGCTTATACACTCGAGTGTTTTTTTTTTCCCCTCCCTTTTGCTCGTGTCAAAGACAAAAACTCAAATACGTCCTTTGGGGCGCAAAAAGCTTCGCACTTGCGATCGGAGCAAAAAGCATCGGAAGCTGCGCTAGTAACGACCTTGCGCGCGTATGTACGGGCTAATTGAGTGAGCACCGATACCACGGCCGTAAATCGATTGCTCTCCAGCTTCCGCGGAATGCGGCTTTTCTTCCTCCTGCCGGTTTCCACGCGACGGCCACTCGGGACTCGGTGAGAGACGCAGGGGAGTACACAGCCGCTGGGATTGCTCGCATTTTTACTCGCTTGTAAGCCACACTCGCAACCTTCTCCTACCCTCTTTTTTCACACAGTTGGCAAAACGCACTCGCTGTTTGATTTCCTCGGCTCGTTTTGCAACGTCTCGATTGAATCGTATATTTAATTCATACCGATAAATCGGCACAGCAAAACCAACAAACGGCCCCTGCAGTACGCATATAATCAATAAAGGAGCTAATTGCTTGGCTCCATCCGGTGCTCGCATCGTTAGTCGCGTGCCGAATCATTTTGACGCTGCGCATATTACTTTCTTCTTCCCATGGAACGGTCATTTGCTTTTAGCTCGGCATTTATCAGAGGCCCACGAGACACGCGATCGTTGCGATACCCATAGTCGAGATCATTACATATATGTACGTTTGCAATAACGAAAAATGTTACCAAGATAAATGGTTGTACGGAGCCGAGGGGGAGAGCCAGCTCGGACATCCGATCCCTTTGCTGAATCGCGGTAGCTGTGGCGTATTAGCGCTCAACCGAGCGCGTGAAATCATGAATCGACCATTGTCGCGTCAAGGACGCTCTCTCCCTCGCTCTGTCTCTCTACCGTATGGATTACATTCTATTTAGTCTGTTCTCTTTCAAATTCGAATGCTCACTTTGGTTTGAGAAAGAAAAATGTATAAAAATGAAACGGCAATAAAACATAGGCCCCTCTGATTTTCAAGGATCAGATCGCAGTCCTCCAACATCATCTCCATCCACATGTTTTCGCTGCACTTACATCAAGCTGAGGTATGAAATGATTTCGCTGCAGAGAGAGAGTGCGTAAGTGCATATATATATATATATATATATATCTACGCAGATTGTAAATATAAAGCGAAACGAGCGTAAGATTACGACGCGAGTATAATCAGAGCTATATCACCGAGGGGTCCTTTTCCCGGCCGCTGGTAGGTATACACGCCGAAAGGCAATTTGCTCGGCGGTCCATATCTGTAATGAAAATCGAGCTTCCTCCACCAACTACTACTACTACCCGGTTGGTTGTGCTTTTACTGCCTTTTGCCCCGCGTACGCGTGAAAGATTTCGTAGATTTACTCGGAGCTGCCTTTCGGGGTCCCGCACGAGTGGGCGCACCGTATAATAACAATACAGCGCGCAAAAAACAAGGATTTCTAAATATTTGATTTCCTCCCGATTAAGTGTACACCTACGTCCTGTTGCTCCGGTTGCAACGACCGATAAATAAATCGTCGCGTAGGCTTTCGCGCGATTGCTGCACGATTATGTCTTCCACCCATCGATCCTTAAACGCGTCGTACTAGGTTTCCGCTTCCCTCCCGGCAGCGGTGCGTTTACGTCTAATGATTGGCATTTAACGTAAATATGATATTCGCCCGCGTTTCTTTAGCCAAAGGTATTGGTAAATATGTATATCTACACATGAAACACGAATTGCGGCCGCTCGGCATTTGAAATTAAAATTTACCTTCCGCTACACGATCCCACGCACGCGTTTATTATATATGTATACCGTCTTGTCGCAACGTGCTTAGCCATCGGTGTGTGTATATGAATGTAAGGGCAGAGTCAACCGATGGTAAAATACCGCGATGAGAGGGGGTGTATACCGATGCAATGGAATGCATTTATTCAGACGAGTGGAGCCAAGAGAAGACGAGATACGTACAGGCCTCGTTACGCGTAGGACCACCCCGAGCTGTACCGATCAATAAACCGAACGATCATTGCTGCATGGGAGGAAGAGAATACGTATACAAGCACAGAGTCGTCAATGGCGCGACAACGCGTGTCCATAATCTTGGCGCGTTGAAAAAAGGCTGCAGCAGTTGAGAAGACGAGATATTGGCTTCGGGGGAGGGGGAGGAAAGCTCGTTAAGTCGCGGGTCCGGAGTCATTAGCATCTCGTGTCGGGAAAACCGGCAGCCGATCGAGCGCGCGCTTGGCCGATTTCTCTCGGTCTTTCGCTCCATCTAAGTCTTCCTGCGCGCGGGAGTCGATTGCGGCAACGTTTTAATGTCCCCCGCGCTCGAGCGTGTGTGGGTATATACGTACAGCTGACACGAGCGAAAACCGGTGGATGATGTCACTCTCGCGTACGGGCCGCCCAGCGAGAAAAGAGACACCCACTCGCGCCCACACGGTGATGGTAACGGCAGCGAGAGCCGCTTCCTCTCTCGCCTCCTCCTCGTTTTTCTGGGTGACGCTGGTACTGTACTGTATGGGTGTAAGGTGCAATTCACTCGCGGGCGGTGTAGTGTTGTTGCATTTCACTCTTGTTTACTCGCTGCGATTTGGTTTTTACGAGCTTCGGCTCTATACCCACTGGGTCATTTTTTGCAAACGCGGACTCTGGGACGCGGGAGGGAAAATTATATTATTTATCCCGTGTATTAAAAATTTTACGGCCGAATGTTTTTATAGGCTAATTTTATTGAAAGAGCCCTGGCCTAGTGGTGCAAAAAAACACAAAACGCGACGAAACAAGAAAAAAAGTCACATCGACGCTCGGGCCGTTACTTTCGTTTTAACGACCCCTTTTTTTCGCGCACCTCAATTAAAACGAACGCCCTGTGTGTGTATACGCTGAATCAAAAAATGTTTATGTTTATTTTAGCGCGCCGCAATTACGCGCTCCAGCGACTCGGTCGCATCCGGCTCGTGTACAAAAACGTTGCGAAATTTTTGTAAAACAAAAAAATACATAGACTCGTTAATAACGGCGATTGCCCACTTATGTGTACATAACGAACGAAAAAACCGTAAGAAGAGAGTTTTTATTAATCAATTAAGAGATTTAAAAAAAAAAAAAAAAAAAAATACCTTCGAAAATTAAATATGATGGGCGTTTGGGAGGAAAAAAGCGCAGTGGCACGCGCGTGCAGTGTACGTAAATAACCCACACGCAAAGTATAATAAAGACAAGCCAATGATCGCCTCCTCCTTTGTTTCTTCTCTCGTTCTTTTTTTTTTTAATACCTACACACCTCTGTAACGCACATCGATGATATTTCTCTCCCACGCGCGAGCTTCTTTACGGTAAACCATATATGTAGCGCGCGCCTTATTGTCTTTTCTCCCCTCATAAAGTGGAAGCTGTGTTTTTTTTTTTTTTTTTTTTTTCGTCGATCATTCTGTTGTTTCCTTCCTCCATTTCTCTTTGCCCGATTGTTACAGGAGATCCGTAGCTCGCGCTTGTTATTTTATTGAAACGTGTATATATATACGGCACTGGCACACTTATTTCGCATGAGCTATCAAAGATGCTGAGAGAGTCGAAGGCTCAATTTTTCTAGTGTACCTACGTGTTGTTACCCATCATTCGTGAATTGGCACACGAAACAAAAAAAAAAAAAAAAAAACTCTTACGAAAGATTGGCCAAGTACATGTATCGTAATGTGCCGCTAATGCGACGCAAATCGAGACGCAAGTTTTGTCGGAAGGTTTTAATAAATCCGGATGATAAATTATGCTGAAACCATTAGAGATCATCGCGATAACTGATTGGAAAAAATAAAAGGAGGGAGATAATTAATGAAGATTCTGCTCTACGCAGCTGGAAATCGCAAAGGAGTAATCTTAATATAAATGTAATATATGTGGGACGGCGGGAAAAAAATGTGGGGGTCGTAAAAAAAAAAAAAAAAAAAAAAAAAAAGGGAGAACGAGAATATTCGGGAACCGGTGGAATAAAAATCGAATTACTAGTCAAATTAGTCGTGGTCCGGTTCACCGCGGGCAGTCCGGTCGGTCGGCAAAATGGAAAAAAAGAAGTTTGCTCATAAATAGCTCGTAGACGTATTTTTCGAGTCTTATTTGATGGCGGCTCTCGCTTATGGCTTGCCAGCGATGAGAGGAAAAAAACAAAATTTCATGCCATACGTACTCATCTTATAGCACAACCCAGGAGTTTACGCAATTTATGTTCATCTTGTAACAAACGCAAAAATACAATACAGAAATAAAAATATCAATCAATGCATTGTAACATACTCACTTTATTCACAAGATCCCAGCTGTAGGTGTTGATGTTGCATCGAAGTCTTTTTTTTTTTTTCCTCCTCGTAAATTTATAGAGCCAAGACGTTGCACTCGAGCCAACCGATCGCAGTTGTTGGCGGGACTCGCCTGAAATGAGAGAAAAATCAAACATTATAGAGATGCAACCAATTTTTTAAAAACCCAACTGTTTGTATGAGAAATCATAATTTTATTTGTGCCCCTTTACAATCCAAAGTTTCAATGAAAAAACCGATTTAATTGCACCCGAGTACGAGGATCGGTAAAATAAAAAAGCAAGCCATATGGGTAAGTGCGCAACGAGCACGACGATCGGCAGCTCACGTTTTTCTCCGCTGAATCGTGAATAAATATTCCGCGCATATCAAGATTAAAACAGAGCCGTCGAGTCTGCTTATTGTGCCACGGAAGGAAGAGGAGATGCAATCGTGGCTGGAACAAAGAGGCGACTTTTCCTCGAGATTTCGACACCACGCAGCTAATGGCTCAACGAGTAGGAACAAAAAAAAAATCCAACAGTTCCTCCAGCGTAGGCGGGCGAGACCATGTTTCAGAACGGAAGGATAATATAACGAAGATGATAATATTTTCCCGAGTACGTAAACTACGCGCACAGATTGGTGAAAGTACATGCAACACAGCCTACACGTTATCTCAAGAAAATCGCGAGATGGTATCTCTCATTTCTGTAAAATACCGGAAAAGTACCTATATAATTGCGTGTTTGTTCAGGGCCAACAAACAAGACAGTTCGAGCTGAGATGATGATGATACATCTCTCGCGTTGAAATCGCACCGACTATCTGGCAAAACATACACCCTTTCATCCCAACGGCTGAGCATCTTTTTGGGCAAAATGTACGCAGAGTTGTGCCAACGCAACAACAACCGGCATTTGGCGAGCAATAATCAAAAGTAAAGAGCCGCGAAATACCCATTGCCGAAAAAAACACGCACGTGGGAACGCGTCCCCTGTTTCTTGCAGCGAGCGCCGCGATAAATGTCGGAGAGACAGCGTGCGGATCAAAAGGGAGAGACGGTCCAGCTGAGGATGAGCAGGGTTTTTTCTCCCCCGATGGGCGGATATGATTCTCTCTCTGCGAGCCCAAGGATGGCCCTGTTGTCTCGGGCCGAAAATTTCAAGGGCTACGCGGACACCTCTGACACATGTTCGGCTTGTCTTATCTCCCCCTCCCTTGCACAGTGTCCTTTTACTCTTGCCGTCTTTCGCTTCAGCCCCTCTTGTACTCGAATTAAAATTGCTCTCTCGTTTTATCACGTACCTCGTACGATCGTGTGGATCGCATGGTACGGGAGACGGGGCATTGCGGAAGGCGTATTTTCACGAGTTCGAGGATCGTCTTTTCCGTCTCATCGAGGAGAGGTATGCCAGATGCAACGACGCAAACCCAATAATGTACAACATACACGTTATTGTATAAGATAATGGTTACGTTGTTTTTTTTTTTTTTTTCATTTTCAATTTTTACTTTCGGACGGTGGCAGTATCAATCTCTTAAAAAATCATTTTAAAAGTGTAACGGAGTAAATGCCAAGAGCTGGTAATTATTCAACGAATCGATCTCGTTGATCGTCGTAGATCGGCTCCACCGAGTGACGACACCCGCCGGTCAATTAGAGGGGACATCGAGGCATCATCGGGGCCGTCGTCGACGAAAAACCCACCGAGCCGCATCGGCGCACGGGCTGCATTGCAAATCGATGCGCATCGCATTACCCCGACGCGGCGGGACAAAAACGCGCGCTCCGATTTAGCGAAAGCGAGGGACATACCGAGGTGGCGGCCGCGGTGTCGAGGGCGGCTTTCCCGAGAATCATCGGCGCGGCAGAGGAGGACGATTGATACCCCCCTCTTCTGTAGCTCAATCGAGGGGCCTCTCCATCGGTATAACATATACACAACACGCTGGGCCTACTGTGTGTGCATGCAGTACACGAGTCGAATCGGTAATGACACGGAGGAGCATCGGGTTTAGACAATCGCGACAGATCGGGGGAGGGGGAGAAAAGAGAGAACAAGCCACTGGCGCCAGGGAAAAACTTCATTTGTGTTAACGAGCTTGTTAACGGCTCGAGTGCGCCGTTGCTTACGAATTGGGTCTTTTCTTAGTTTTTTTTTTTTTTTTTTATTGCCATCGCTCCAAAAGAAGTCTAATACAATTACGCGGAACGAGACGAGCATCACTGTAGGGTTTCTTTTTGTTTTTTCTTTTGTTATGTTCGCGTTTTTACGACAATCGGAAATGTAATCGCCGATAACAGTATTACATGAGGAAATTGATCTACGCACATATGGCCTGATATATGACGAAAAGGAGAAACAGAAGGGAAAGTCCATACAAGCGAGAAAAGTAGTCGTATCGATAGGAAATCGACGCGTGCGGTCGCTTATAGATCGCAATTACGCGGCAGCGGAGATACATTGCAGGAGCAAGTATGACCGGCGCGGTCGAGAATTATCGCGACGCTTACGCAAAATGCAACGGCTCGCGGAGGCAAAGTGCCATTATTATAGGCTCGCTGTGCGGAGTCGTTGAATTTCCTGTGTCGCTACGTGTGTGTGCAGCCGATCGAGGTCCCATGGGCGGGAGCGAAACACGCGTCGTGCCTCTTTTGGAAGAGAAGTATAATGATACACGTGCCGGCATCCCCATATGCGAGGGTATACGTACACACCTACTATCAATGGGACGTGGAAATTTTTTCCTCCTCGCGTACGTCTATATGTACGTTCTCATTAAACGCGCGACCAATCGGGCCTTCGTTATATTTTCTGCTCAGCCGAATCAGGGATGAAATCCTTTACCTCGAGTATACATATAACGACCCAATAAACAGCGCTTGACGAGTACCGCGAAGAGAAGAGGAGCATCGGTGGGTTGTGGGGGGTCACCCGCTGTTGTACCGTGGAAAAATACTCATTACAATCCGCGCACAATGCGTAATTACCTCTACAACGCTCACACTTCCATGTGCTCGTACACGCACAAACACCGATTCAACGAACTCAATTTCGAGTATCATTAATCTTGCGAGGCGCGTCAAGGCGCATATGGGTATACTGCACCTATACCGTCAAAAGGTCTTATATGTGCGTACGGTGATTGCGCTCTCCGTGGATGCTGCGCACGGCCGCATGATTATTTTTTTCCTAATTACCCCTGAAGTAACGCACAATCATCAACTCGCGGCAACACGATTATGTTCAAGATCGGTATATATATATATATGTAAAAGTCCCGAAAGAACCCGCGTGCGAGTTTTCTCGTGGCAACTTTGATTCTCTCGATCCCGAATATCCTTATACACCCCGTGGCTATCCAAAATGCATGTCCGTTTGCCGTGTAAACAAACTACTGTAAAATAATCGTAGACGTGTATATGTATGTAATAGCTCGTTCATTATGATTCAACCACGTCAAATTGTTGCCATTATATCCCCGTAGCGAGCGATTGCGATCGTTTTCCGAAACACTCCCGCGAAATCGTATTCATATGTATATATTGTACAGTCGCGTGGAGCGCTTGCACTGCACTTTACGAATATGTATATATTATATACCTAGCGGAGGGGACTGGTGAAAAAGCAGCTCTCGAGCGTGTGCGCTGCGTCTATTCCGTGTAATGATACAGGAGAAACGCTAGCTTCGATTTTAGAGTATAGAGAAGTGGGTAAGTGTGTACTTACAGGAGGAGGAGAGCGAGAACTACTGGCTCGTGGCCTAAGCTCCTCGACGCCCACCCTGTGCATGTGTGAGCGTATAACGCTCGGATATAATTATATATGCATGTTACTTTTCTGCGTGAAAGATGAGTATAGCCAAACGATTGGGGGGATCGTTTAGGCTTTTTGTGACTGCAACGGAGCGAGAGACCGAAGCCGAGCTGTGAATACTGTAATGGTTGCACAACAGCCGATCTTCCGTTTTGCTCGCAGCTGTCCTTATATCCTTCCGCGAGACGGGGACGGAGAGAACAGGGAGGAGGACAAATAAAAGACCGAGAGGAAGAATTGCAAATCGGCACACACAGAGAGGGCCGGGGAGAAGGTGTTGGCTCGTCGCGCGCTTTCTCTCCCGTCTTTTTTGTGTGAGCGTATATGTGTGTGTGTGTGTGTGTGTGTGTGTGTGTGTGTGTGTGTGTGTGTGTGTGTGTGTGTGGATAACAATAGCATCCGCGGGAGGAGAAATTTGTCCTGGTACTTTGTTCCCTCCTCCTCCTCTTTTTGCTCCCGTTGCAGTAACTGCAGGCCGTGCCGATCTTGAATGAATGACGATTGAATACGAGCAACAGCAGCAGTAAAACGGTGCTTGTTCCTTCGTCCGTTCATTCATCCGTTTGTTTGCGAGTGTATGGGTGTACTATGGTCGATTGTCCTGGATCGATCGGTATAAGATCGGTTTCGATATTTGAAGGGATTATTCGTTGCGATCGATCAGTTTCAACGAGGAGAGCACAACAGCATTTGTTTCGATATCAAAGTTAAGCACAATTCATCTAATTTCAAGTTTCTTAGCCCCAAGAGCAGCAGTATACATATATAAGCTACCGATTTCTTCGAAAAGCGCCGAGATCTATTCGGCCTCTTCGAGCGGTCCAGTGACCATAGCAAAATAACCTTAGCGTACTGAATGTATATGTATTTATGTATACTTATAATATAATATTGTACCGACGTGCTCGGGTGAGCAAAACGAGAGAAGATGCGAGCCCTCGGGGCAGTTCTTCTCGGGGTCAGAGAGAGAGGGCCGAGGTAGAGAGGCGCACAAGAGGAGCACAGAAGAGAGATCAGAGCGCGATATATATACATGGGAACAACACTGCCTGTGTGTGTGCTTCTCTCACCACACGTTATATTTTATACACGTACCTGTGTTTCACGTATGGTACAGGTACATGTATACATGTACATGAATGGTAATGGTGTTGCGTGTGGTGTAGAATGTAATAATGTACACGACTGGTCAGTTTTCGTCTTCTTTTGTGTAAGTAAGTATACCCTTCGACGGTGCAGGGCGTAGCACGGTGCTTCGTTTATTTCGCGATTATTCGAAAGGCTGAGCTCGAATCCGAAGTACAATTAACGGGAACGATCGGGTGTGCTTGTTTTTCGTCGGTACTTCTTGAAGAAGAAGAAGAAGAAGAAGAAGAAAAAAGAGGAAGAAGGAGCGTGCAAGCGCGCCCACGCAGTACACGTATACGTAAATATATACGTGTATACAAAAGGTAGGCATACACGCGTTGCGAAAGTCTTTACCGGTTCCACGCGAGAGGAAAAGGTCGGGGGGACGGGTGGGGTGGTATGGGCACGCGCCCGAAAAGTGGTTCAGCGTATACGCGAGTTTCTCTTTCTCCCTCCCTCGCTCGAAGAGGAAACGAGAAGCTTGTGCATAGAGGATCCTCTTCCCCCTTTCCTCTATACCATCTCCTGCAGATTTATCAATCGTTTTTTTTTGTCGTGCCTCCTCTTCGCTATCACTAAACACACGAACGAAATCAACTACTCCTGCCGCTACGGCATTCATAACTCGTTGTGATGTTTTGTTTTTTCACCACACACGCGAGCCTTTTTCTATACACATGTGCTACGATGAAGCATAAAATAAGTAGATTACCAGTCGGCTGTAGGTGTAGTAAAGTCATAGGACCCGTGGAGCCGGCGAAACGTGCTCGGTGCCGAAGAAAAAAGAAAGGCGAGACCATAACGTATAATATACCAACTTGTTGTACCGCGACTCTACAAATCCAGCAGTGGACGGTGCGCCGTGCTCGAGCGGGACTGAATCTCGGGGGTCCAATTGCGCGGCGGTCTCCCCGAAAAACCAACAAGAGAGCCCGGCCAAGGCTATATGGTATACACCAATTTAAAATCGATCGATAACGCGTGGCGGACGGGAGGATACGAACGAGCGAAACGGGGCGGGGGAGGACGAGGCAAACACGTATACGTATAGGGAGGGAAGATGCAAATGGTGACTACCGGAGATACGCCGCTCGTCGAGGGTACAGGCCCAAAGCGCGGCTTGCCCGGGAGAGCCGGAGAAATACCTACGCTACACACAAAGGGACTGTCGAGGCTCCGGGAGAGGGAGACTCGCGGATGCCGGGAGCAGATAAGAGCGTCTCGCGCGTCTTTCTTTCCGTCCCTCGCCAGCTGCGCAAAAGTCTGTCTCTCTCTCTCTTTATGCTGGAGGAGGCTGTGGGCAAGCCAGTCGAGGTGGTGCTGTCCGGCCGTGCTTTTCTTGCCCCGCTTGCCATGCGACTTTAATAGGGGCCCTCGATCGCTTTCGTTCGCGAGGAGACGACGACGACGGGGCTCCCCCTTTTTTTTGCGATCACCCGGCTATGATTTGTTGGCGACCCTTTTTTTTTTCCTCAACATCGACTCTCTCCCTCGTTCGAAGTTACACGTATACAGCCCCGCGAGAGAGCGAAATTTGTTGGCTCGCGACAAACATCCACCTCTCACGATACTAACTGTACGCAAAAGTGCGATAGTTGCAATTTTGTAATCTCCCCGAGCTGAATGTAGGTATAAATATATACCTACATCGTCTGCAGCGCGCCGGGGCGGTCTCTAATTTCCAACCGCAGAGAAGCTAAACATGGGTGTATATGTGTAGTAGGTTGGGTTGAGTTTGCATGAGTTGTTGGGGGCATTATCGTCTTGAATTACGTATATACGCATAGAGGTACAATATTACTCGCGATAGCGGGAAAGAGAAGGAGAGCCGAAGGAGAATGGAGGTGGCAAAAACGAGAGAAGCGACCACTTATAGGTCGGTTGATACGAAAGGGGGGGAAAAAAAAAGTCTAGCTCGCGTAATCGAGGTGTGTGCTCGAAGGAATTTCTCTCGCTTATACACAATCAGAGTAAACACGACGGGTGTGCGCGCTTGCCGTATGTATCGGTACGGAGTCTATATGTACCCGCAGAATCGGTTCGTCCGTAGAGTGCACGATCGGAGGCTTATCCCATGCAGAACGTATATAATTATGTATATTTCACGTGTGCCGCTGTGTTACACAAACACACATGTAATTCGATCTGTACAGCAAGGGAGATCCGAGCCGATCGGACGAGTCGCCGATCTCGTTATGTTTGCCCTCCGCGCCCAGCGCTACTGTATACGGTGAAATTCTTCTTCCACGCGGGATCCGTCTATTGTTGCTCGCACCACTATTGTTTCTTTCGTAAATATCGTGCGCCGATTCGCTTGTACAAATTTTTCATCCCCCGCTTCTCGGAGCCAGGAATTTCTTCTTTTCGTTTCCCCGGGGAACCATGGGTGCAGGCATACATACATCGCTGTGCAAACAAGAGGTGGAACGTTTCTTTCAATGGTTATCGCTCGGTATACTGCTCTCCGCATCAGATAAGCAAAGACGATCGGAGAATAAATGTACACCTTCCCGTAACGCACCACGTTATACACTTGTACGCAGCGCAATCTCTCAAGCGTGTTGGTATAATATGTGATACTTGCGCCTCTCTGCCTTGTATCAAAAAGTGCAGTGCTCCTCGATAAACCGAGTAAACGAGATATCGAAATGAACCAAGTCGACGACGACAGCCGGTGACATCTCTTTTTCGTTGTGTATCGTTACACACGCGAATTGGCGCGAGAATCGGTAAACGCGGCCAATCACGGTGATATTGCACGGGGCGAGCTGTGGTCGATTAATAACGACGCGGTGAGATGAAAGTCGAAGCGCAGGTCGAAAAGGAACTTTGCATGGAATGGTAAAGAAAGAGGAGTTACTGGTATGGATGTTACGCGGCATCGATGCCGTTGACGTTGTGGGGGACACCGTTATACACACGAATTTGCATACGTTGATGGCAACCCGGTCTGCTGAGTGACGTGTGTGTGCGTGTGCGTGGTTGTGGGTACACAAACTCTGGGGACATTACTCCTGGTGCTCTTCTCTGACTTTTTTTCTCTATTTACGCGTAGGTATATACCGAGTAAGTGTGTTTTCGAAGCTGAAAGAAGACATATTTCAGCATCGGCCTCGTGGCTGCTTTTGATCCCGAAACCAGTTCTTTACTTGTGGAAAAACCTTTGGAAAATAATGTTTTCCCTCGATCGTATCCATTATTTGTTACGTTTGATCATCCTTTTTTTGTTTTAAACAACAAAACTATAAGCGATCGAATCGTCATTACAAATACATATAGTTGACTCTCGATGTTTTGCAACGCAAATCCCTTCTCGTAAGTCTGAGCCAAGACCGAAGCATCATCTAACCGAAGCCCAAAGGTTTCTCAATTCGAATTCCGACAAAAATTCCCCGAGTACCTCGATAAATCTCGGGCCCGACATCGTCTGCATCCAATCTTCGAGTACCTACTTGTGTACACAATACAAACCCCGCTCGACTTCACGGTATCCTCTGCCTTTCCCTCGGCAACGAGTGAGAGAGCATTGCAACCGGGATTAGAAGCTGCATACCGTCTATTACGCTGCGCGCTGATAATGGCCGATGTATACCTGCAACGTATATCGGCCGATCGATCGGCAAACACGTTTGCGATCGGTATTCTCGGCTAAGTGGACTTTTTTTTTTTTTTTTTTTTTCTTATTGATTTGAAAACTGTTTGATACGGCTCCTCGGCTTTGTTTGCCCGTATAATAATCTGCTCCACGGATCCTTGGATAATACGTGTGCTGGCTAACGAGGCAGTATGCCCGATAGTACCCGAGGATAGGGTATACTGTCGTTCAATTACGCGTGTTCACAACACCGAATGAGATCGTTATGGCATCCCCTTCTTTTTTTTTAGTGCTCACTACGGGAAAAACTGATTATCGGGATAAAAGTGCGAACCGATCTTTTTTGCCTTTTTTTTCGTACGTATTAAAATAAATCGGTTGGGGGTAAAATCGACATCGCAGAACGAGCTCGAGCCTTGGAATTATGAAGGAATCACGCGGACGTGGCGTTTGCAAATCACGCGCGGGAAAAACACGATGGATTAGTACCGATCGGGAGACGATGACAACGATGTTGAACGAGAGCGGCTGGGGCAGCTTTTCAAGCTTAACGCGTGATGTGTATCGTTGACGAGATGGAAAATATTCACGACTGGCTTGGTCTATAACGTATCTGCGTATACGTTTGTTTTATTATGTACTCGAGTGTATACGCGTTGCGTGTACCCATCGAAAATTAAAACATAAAGCCACGTTTTTCCCATTTATCAGTCTCAACGCGAAATTCCACGAGCGTTTGCATATTTATGAGCATTACGTGCTTCGCGCTTCAAACAAGAAATTAAAAATAATGGATCAAAGTGACAAGTTGGCCATTCGCGCAACTCCTATGGGGCACTTATTTTTTCTCACATCGTATAGCATTTTAAGTACACAATGTGTATACACCTCCAAGCCTTGCTCTTCCACCCTACGTATGGCTTGTGCGCCTAATACACAGTGTACACAACTGTGGTCAGGTGAGCCGGCAGGGGAGAGGGAGGCGGAAAAAGAGAGCAGGTGGGACGAGCCACCTCATCCCCGAAATTCATAGGGGGGGACTCTGGTCTTACAGCCCGGGAGAATTTCGCAGGCTGGAAGGTAGAACGAGAGAGAGAGAGAGAGAAATACCGAGGAGGATGGGAGGAAAAAAAGCTCCTCCCCAGCAAGGTCGTCGCCGGATGCGCAACATCCTCGGGACAAGCTGGCATGGCTGTGTATGTGTCTTACACGCACCTACATATACATACACCGCTAGGCGCGCCGGGCAGGGAATCGCTAATTATTGCCGATTGTACCCCTCCCCCCTAGCTCCCTTTTCTTCCCTACTCTCTACGTCAGCGATCTGTCGCTCCTCCGTGTTTTTTTTTTTTTTTTTTTTTTTTTTTTCCTTTTTTNTGTTGGAGATGCCCCGAGTTTTCGAAAAGCCATGGGTGTTAATATTTTAGTTTCATCCCATAATACATTTATTGCAATGTATTTACACGCGAGTTTGGCCGAATTCCACGGCGCCTTGTCTCGAATTTATTTACTTTTTTTTTTTTTTTTTTTTTTTTCCTTTTCTCTTTTATGGCGGTGTAACTGCGCTGTCGAGGCCGATTGTTCCACGCAGTCGGGACACTTACTTTTTTATACTTGATCTGTGCGCACTTGATTACCAAAGTAACGGCGATGCCGCGATTGATTTACGATTTTTCCAAATTAATTTTTACGATTAGCCCTGTAAAACGCATGCACGGTATATACTTGGTTGTAAACAAATGGATTTACAATGTAATTGGCCGTGTCTTATGTGTATATGTAATATGTTTCTTTGGGAGTACGAGATAAATGTGCATCAAACGAGCGGGGCGTTTTTCTCCCCATCGGAAACATTGTAGAAACAATTAAAGCGACGATTTTAATTTGTTCACTGCCATCGTTTTATTGTAATCGCGCAAATTAATATTTGTTCAAAATCGCGATGATACATCGCGGAACGCGAGGCTGAAAAACACGTCAATTGTTTAATATATGCATTGAATTTCCAACGCGTCTCCGCAATGTATAGAAATCCCAGCGAAGAGGCATTGTCGAGCTCATTACTCGAGAGGACGACACGTGCCGGACAGCGATGACTAGAATACGACACGGCTATAGGTGCACAGTGCGTGAGCTCCAAGGAGACAGATAAACGTTTACTGCGGCAATCTTCGAATCGGATCGGTTTTAAGTATGTAGTATATATACGCATGAGGCACGTACAGGAGCTCCGCATAGTAGCTTTTACTTGGGCTTTTGAATCACGAGTAGATAGGTGCACGTACTGTAAGTATATTGCAGTCTCTCTCGAGAGTCAGCGAAAATCTAACGCCTCGTGGGTTGACACTTTCTACAACGCTCGTACCGTCCACCGCCGATTCCTCGACTTGTGCGTGTATATTATTGTCCCTGGGGTATATATATATATGACATAATATACGCTTGGAGCGAGAGGAGTTTTATAATGCGCCCCCGTGGGAGGGATAACAGTGGACGTCGTTGTGCACCCCCGCGCACAACCGTGGCGTGTATTTTGGATATCTCGGAATGGCGCGTGACTTTTTACGAGCGGACAATTCATTGAATCGGATGTTATCCGACCGACGCCTTGTACAATATTTCCCCGTATATGGTGTCGAGACGGAGGGCCCGACGCGTTTCATTTGTATGTATACATCATCGTCCGGGGGGTTATGTGCTTCATTTATTTTTTTAATACCCACCCGAGTGGATGCAAAGTGATTTCCAAGAGAAAAGAAAACAGTTGTCCTTTTTTTTTTCTTTCAAAGGATCAACGGCGAGTCTTTTGAGAAAAATGATGACAAAGAGAAAAACACGCGCATGCAGCGAAGAAAAGAAAAGCAAATTAGCTTGCGGAACGTGCATTACGTCCGTGCACCACCACCTATACACATGTGTGCACATATGCAGAGGTCCGTTAGGAGGAAATTATGCGCGATCGGGGACCATCCCGGGGCATGTTGTACATATACCTAACTGTCGCCCCGTTTTTTTTTTTTTTTTTTTTTTTTTCGAGCACCGTATCCATCCACCACATCCGTATGCTCTACCAGTTCCGACCGACAACGCTAGAGACGAGCGAAGGTATACACCCTTGATTTTCACTATGCACATCGCACATCCCGAGCTCCCCAAAGTTGCGTCGAAGGAAAAAATAAAAGGATGCAAGTTATTACAAGAGAAAAGGAGGAGTCGCGCACGTGACTCAAACCCATACCTATATGCGTATCCCCCCGAAAACTTCATGAGATATTCATGGGGGCTAGGAAGGAGAAAAAACGGAGGAGGAGAATAGAGAGAGACTTTGCTAGCATTTTTTTTTCTTTTTCTTTGCATCTCGCGTGGAGATCTCGAGAGGGAAATTCAATGAG
The DNA here is from genome assembly GCF_000648655.2 of Copidosoma floridanum. Next base: position 258,465 of record NW_019379471.1, on the reverse strand, counting down.
ACGGCCCGTCGTCATTGTCGTCTCAGTTCTCGCGCCCGCCTCCGAGGAGCTGCAACGAGGGTTGGGTACGCAATTGCAATATAACTCTCGATTTTTAGGTCCAACTCGTGTCTTTTTCCGCATGGCGATCGCGACAAAAAACCCGCGATCGGTACGAATCGCAAGTTTGCGATACCGATTTTTTCCTTGCTCGATCGACAAACAGAACAAGAAGGACAAACGAACGTGTCAAAACAGCCTGGGAGCTGTTTACCGGTTACTCCCACCCGAGGCCCGCGGTCTCGAAAATTTCATCCGCAGAGCCGCGAAAGCGAAAGGACAAGAAGCGCGGAGGGAAAAAAAAACAGAGAGAAAAACGAACAAGGCCCCGGGACTTAGGTATATACGTGTACGTATATGTATACAAGCTGCATCTTGCCGCTGGTGGTAGTGTGACGTCGGTGCTATAGGTCCCAAAGACACAACATGGGACGGACGTTTCCGAGACGGTCAATAGGCCAGCCGGGCTCGCCGGTTTCTTAGCCGGGCGTTCAAGTCACTCGGGGCCCGTACTAGCCATCCGGTGAACGTCGGCCCTCACACGCTCGCAAACTCCCCCCATACGGGAGATCCTCTCTTTCCCTCGTTGTTCGCCTCTCCTCCTCCCGAGAGAGCCCCCAAGAAATTCCTGGCCTGCGTAATAATTCCACCGTGTAGTCGAACACGCGTGTGCAACCGGCACCGGAGCACCAGCTCTTTTATACATATTGTACGTATAGGTACATATACACGACTCTCTTTTCATCCTCTTACACCTTTTATTCCTATACATGTATCTTTGACTTTCAATCTACGGCTGTATAATTATTGTACCTGCATACACGAGTGGGCCCGTACTTATGGCAGGTGGGCCAAGGTGTACCTATACAGCTTTTCGGTGGCACCTTCTTTTCGGGCCATATATTTGAGTACGGCTGGAAAAATGTGGATACGCGATGCTTCATCCACTTTGTTATCTTATCTCGCGCTGATGGAGTTTCGACTATAAATTTTCGAAAGGCTATGAAAAAACTGTTTTGATACATTATTCAAAAGTACTTGCATGCGTACAGCTTTAAAAAAAAAAAAAAAAAAAAAAAAAAATTATATTACTGTAAACATGAGACCCTCTTTTCCCCCTCCCTCCCCCCATCAGCTACCTGTTTCATGATTTTGGTTACAAAGCACATCGAGCCAGACGAAAATAACTTTGATACGCGCACGTGGAGCGAACAAGCGGAAGACTACCTGTTATCGTGACTCGGTAGCGCTACGATGTCTCAATTCGATCGCTGATGGATGGTGTTTCTATAGAGCCGCGGTATGTACGTGACGATTGTGAAACGGCGCTCTGTCACGTCAGTGGTTAGCGATGCATATACCTACTCAAACGCGTTATGAACCAGCAACTATAAATAAACTATGATGCCTATGGTAAACGCAGTTAGTTGCGAGGTGGATTTGCATATTGGAAGAAAAAAAAAATTAATCAGAGCAAACGAAAGAGAAGGAGAGATTTTACCGATCACTGCCGATCGGTGTATAAGCTAGAATTTTTGTTACGGCAAAAGAGTGCCTCGGGACCATCGACTCGTTGAATATTTAGGGAAAGAGAAAAAAAAGCAGTTGACTAAGCCTCACGGCTTTTTTGCGAGTAAACAGGGAACAGGATTGCGGTATGAGATGAAAAATCTTCCATCGGTCATTGTTTACGACGATAAAAGTCGCAAGTTGTTTTTCAGCTGATGACTTTTCACACGGGAATATTAGGGGCGCACATAGACCGGTGAGCGTTTTCCCGAGTCCTATGCACATGCCGTGTGTCAAAATAGTTCGAAAAAAAGGAGCTTACCGATTTCTCCAATTACAGGCAAATGTTGTCGATGTTTTTTTTTTTTTGTTTTGTTTTATTCAACCGAGCGCGCTTTCTAACACACGTACACACACGTTGAGCGCGAAACCGGTGAAATTCGCGAAAATGCGCGAGAAAGGTCCCGCGATTCAGATGTGTATACATACATATATACGTGCAAGCAAAGCAGCAAGAGCTAATGGGCGCTAACAAGTCACACGCGCCGGTGAACTCAATTGCGTCTCCTTCGAGTGCCTTTCTAACACCTCCATTAGCGGCTCCAGCGCTCTCCCTGTGAGTACATATGTATATACACCAGCTTCGGCGTAAGTATGTGCTCGGTTGCCAGCTGATCGTGATAAATCACGCGGATGCGCGTTGTTTTGAAAATTGGTTGCCACAACGGTACGCGTTTTCGTGGGTCTGATGATGCTGGGGCCTCGGTGAAACTCCAACGAGTCGTGCTAAGTGTTAAAACAACTGTACGCGCAAGTACATGATATGTTGTAAAGCCAGCGCTTATGTTCACGTTAGATTACACGCACGAGCATCGGGACGGTCGACGTGTCAAAACTCCCATTGGACACCTACGGAACTTTTCTTCGCGTCATCGGAACGATCAGCGTTGCCGATCTGTGCCATAAATTACCGATTTATCGTTGCCGATCGCGATCGTATTTGGGAACGGGAGGAGCGATTCATGTCGAAAGCATCATGCACCAGACTCACCGATCGATGGCCCGCACAGCTGATCAGCGGTGATGCGTGTACAGCCGTTCAACTCGACTCTGCAGAGTTATTGCCACTGCACATTGTAACATTAACACTTGAACCACCAACGGCACAACAGACGGACGGACACTTGTAATTCGACAAAAACAACATTAACAAGCAGCAACAACAACAACTGATCACGACAACAGGGGCGCACCGTGGCGTATGGTGAATACCGATAACCGGGAGATCGGTATCCACGACCGGCAGTCCGATGCACAACCGAACCACAACCAGCTCAAGCCACAGAGGAACGAACCGAAAAAAAAAAGGAAAATATGTAAGGAAAGAAAAGAACAACGGTGTATAATGGGATCGATTTCCAAAGAGCCAGCGGTAGAGAGGTAAAAGTGTGCGTATAGGGCCCCGCGCTCGGAGTAGTGTCGGGGAGCGACTGGCGCGCTCACGCCGCTCGAAAAATCTCGCTCGCTCGTCTCACCTTGCGGAACGGGTCTCGCGGGGATCTCGCCGTCTCTCTCTACACTCTACACAGGTACCTCTCCTATCTATACCTCTCGCTCGCACACACGCACGCTCTCTCTCTCTCTCTCTCTCTCTACAAGTGTGTAGGTGCACCGTACTATACCATATACCGTAACTATACATTGGGTCCACCGAGAGAGAGCCTCCCCTCCGTCGTCCTGGCGCTCCTCCCCTGCGCTCTCCTGTGTCGCTCCTGTACACGCGTGTATATAATATACATCATGATGCCGGCACACCGGCACAAGCAGCGATCGAGCTGCTGATGGCACCTTTCTCTCCCATCCCACCGTGTTGTCCTTCTCCAGGATCACGGGGCCCCTGCTCTACACGGGTATCTACACATACCTACTGCGGTCCCAACATAAGTGCTATATATACGAGGTGCTGGCATGTGTGTATAAATGTGCAGCATCTTCTTCTTCTCTATGCCATCTATAGTCCTTTTGGCTCGAAGGATACGGTGTAGAAGCAAAACATCCCCACCGCAGCATATAATACTGTCCAAGTGTATAAATATATACCTGGACGCCTGACTTCTCATTCCCCTCGTTTCTCGTCTTTTCTCCGACGCGCTCTTCTTTTCCTCCCGATCTCTCGGGGACCGCGCACTCGAGATACGTATATACACTGGTCATACCCAGAAAGAGCCCAAAGATGGTCCTTTTTTGTCTTCCAGATTAGAATATGCACACACATACACGAGGGAGACGAGGTGTCGTAGATCGGAGGGGGGACCTACGCTTCTTTTGTCCCGGTGATTATAATTTGTTCGCGGAATCGGGCTCTTGTTTCTTTCGCTCTCTATATGCTTCGAGTGAACGATGATGGATCCGCAGGCGGAGAAACGTGCGGTGTATAGGGTGTCTCTGCGAGTGCTCCCGGTGATGTATGGATTTTTGCGGCACCGGCGAGTGTTGGCCCGGAAACAATGGTGCTTTTCTCCACCCGTGATGGAAATATGATCTTTTTTTCGTTGTGTTTCCAAATTACCTTTTCAAGAAGCTCATTTGCTATTAATTTTCAATGTGTACTTACACAAGCATTCACAAACCACACCCGAAAACTCGTGATTCTCTCTATACCCGAGGAACAAATTGAGCGTACACACGTGTGGTGCGGATCGACGGTCCCCTTCTCGTGTACGACCGTATAAATCTGCCTAATTTCCTTCGGCCGTACGCACACTCTGGGCCAGGATCCTCCGGGAGGTAAGTCGTCGCGCGAGTACAATATCACTCGATTTCAATGCGAGGGGGGACGGGAGGCGATGAAAAATTAATGATCCACACGGAGGTGCAGCCTCGAAAGGGGAGAGAACCGCTCGCGGAGGGGCCCGAGAGTTGTATACACTTTGTATGCTCGACGCATTGGGAATAAAAATCACAGGAGGGCGGGCGTGCGTTGGACGCGGGAGAAAAATTGATCTGGTTTTCGTTCGCCGCTCTACTTTTTTACTCGTATACTGGCTGCGGTCAACACTCGGAGGTGTAGGTGTCGTTCTCCGCTGCAATTTTTTTTTTTTTTTTTTTCTTTCCACTCGCGTTGCAGGGAGGAATTTTAAATCGAGAGGTGATGAGTGCGGAGAACAAAATATTGGCCTTTTTAAACCACATGTACCTTAACAATGATGTGTTTTTTTTTTTTTTACATCTCTAGTACGTAAGAAGCGCTTCTCGAGATATTTCCAAGAATGTTGATGGAAAAAAAAAGATCTTCCAGAATGTTGTTACAACGCGAAAAAAGCCCGATAAGCGACAGACTGTTCAAACGGGTGTAAATATATATACATACGTGCAGTAGCAGCAGAGCCCGTATCAGTGTACTGTACGCGGTACAGACGAAGATTGAAAACCAGCAGCCATCACGCGCGACACGCGATATCGCTCCGTAGTACAACACAATTGTGCTCGCATTGTACGTACGTATACATTTATACACACTCGCATTCGTGGCTCTTAAAGTGCGCAGCGACAACTGGATTACGTAAGCGCGAGCCGCGGCGTGAAAACATGCCAAGAGATTTTTCCGCGAACGTAACGAGTTACTCTACGTGGGATATAATATATAAATGTAAGTTGATCTTTCGGGGCAAACTTTGAAAATAAAAAACACACACACCGTGTATTTTTTATACATAGCAACGTTTCGTCGACTGGAGTGTCTACCTATTCAGGCTTTATTAACAAATTCAACAGAAAATCAGTACAAACCAACAAATAATAGACATAAAGTACAAGCAATATAAATACCTTCATCACAAACACTGGAGGGAAAGATTTAACGTAACGATGTTCGCTCGCACGCAAGTCAAATTGGCAAAAGCGTACACATTTCACAACGTTCTCAATTTATAGTAGAGCACACATATTTACACAGATATATCATGAGGTCAATGTAACGAACTGATAGACACAGTCAGCAACGTATATTTTTGAAAAAACTTTTATAAGTATGACTCAAAGTGTATAGGTCCATACTATTGTTGTCTGACACTATATGGAGCGTTTCAGATATCAGTCGTTTCTTATAATTTGGCTTCTTGTCTATTATTTTGACGTCGTCCCATTTAAAAGTATAATTATTGGAAGTTTGATGTACAGATACCACTGATTCAGTTTTATAATTGTTTTTGTGTTCTCTTCTCCTCTCTTTTAGTGCTTTCTTTGTTTCACCTACGTATTTTATGGGACAAATTATACAGACAAAAAACGATCGAGCAAAGCCTCTCAGGCCGTAAGTCGTGCGCACGCGGGCATGAGAGGTGTGGCTTGTTTGATGGTAGCAGATATATGGTTCATGAAAGGGCCTTTACCTTTGAGGGATTGGAACGGTCTAAAACAGAAGGACAGACCAGTGGAGGCGCGGGTGCGATTTCTCGGTCAAACCATTATGCTAATAAAGGTTCAGGGATAATCATATAATGAACATAAGAGGGCGCTGCTGCATTATCGGCCAATCAGAAATCGTCAATCTACGGTAAGCGATCGATCAAGGGTTATTGGTAGGGACTTCTCCAAGACATCGAGTAGGAGAAGTTAGCTGGGCTAGTGAGTATCAGATCTGAATTTGTTGCGCGATTCTTAGGATCTTGGCTACAATTGGCTAGCACGACCGAAAGAGAATTCTGTACGTGTACTAAAAGAATCTGTGTGGCTCGCGATGTTGGATACTTCCCGTGGATTGTGTTGACCAGAAAGCGGATTATTGGATCTCAGCTGGCTGGGTACGATCGGTAGCTACAAGGGTTACCAGGAGACCGGGGCCCGAGCCAACGTTGAGTACCACACGCAAGGAATTTACCGATGAAAGCTCGTGCGTTTTGTGACTGCTAGATTTCATGTACCTTCGAGTCACTGCAATACCAACTTCAACACATCTTGGTATGCATTACATACTGTTCCATTTCAAAACAAAAATAGACTACAAGGAAGCAAACATTGTGTCGAAATTAGTACAACCACCGTTCAATGCGTAGGCGAGCTGATCAGTGTCAAGAGTAGGGACGCTGAGGCTTAAAACTTGACACGTCAGGAGCCAAACCTTGAACTAGCAAGAGACAAGTATAGCTTGAACTCTCTAGCAACAAATATTGACCATAGTGAAGCTGAAAAGTATATTATATACCCATACGTTAGCTGTCAGTAAATATATTTATGTATGTGTGTATGTGTCCACCTGAAAGACATCTTCTAGGTAGTGAATCTATAAAATGTCTTTGAGGCAGACATTCGCCGCCTAGAAGACATCTATGAGAAATCTTAAAACATAAAGTTTGCTGGGTTATCTATAATATAACTGCTGTTATTGTAATTTATAGGAATAATCTTTTTTTTAATAAAAATATAAAAATAACTTCCCTTTCATTNTTACTTTTTTTTTTTTTTTTTTTTTTTTTTTTTTTTTTTTTTATTTGTACACGCATGCATTTATTTATTTATACATGCGTCATATATACATGAGAATGTAGTATGGGTTGTACGCGCGAAGGGGATGAAAATAATACCAGCGAGCCTATGATGGAGCGAGAAAAGCGCCGAGCGCAGAAGGTGTACGGCACTGTTACGGAGAAAAGGGCCCGAGTAACAATGGAGGGAAACAGCGCGTCGGAATAATGCCCCGAGAAGAGATGAAAGGGAAGAGGGGCCCGTTGCGGGTGTGTATCAATTTCGAGTGTCGGGGCGCTAGGGTACGTATATATATATATACATACATATAGGCTTGGCTGTGTATATACATGAGTGAGGACACGGGCAGGTACATCACCTGCATGGCCGATGGTCCCCGTTGTAACAATTGACTCCGAAATGAGCGATCGTTCCCGCTGTCGATGCTCTTTCGGTTATTCTCACCCTCCCCCGCTCGGCCTTTGGGTTTCACTCCGTGAAAAGGTAAGGTTTTCCATCAGGCCATACCTGATGTACACGGCAGCACCCATACAGGTACCGCGTACATGTGGGATCGCATCGACCGACGTGAGTCAAGAGAGCATACACAGCGAGCAGGTATATTATGTAGGTGCGTATAATGTACACTTGGAGAAGAAGAGGGAAAAATATGAGAAAATCAGCGATGGCTTTTCTTCGTGGTACTCGAGTCGGTGGGCACACACAGAGAACGGCCAAACAAAGCGTGCTTTTCCTACGCTTATATATATATATGTATACTATGGTTTATTACCCTCTTCTCCCATAATGTATTTGCAGTTTGCTGGGCCAAGGGGCTTTTCCGATCAGCCCTCGATGCCAGCGTTGTGCTCTCCAAACCTGTGGGAAATCGATGCCGCTGTCCTTATCATTTATACACGGGAAAATTAACAAGTATATATATACGGCGTGTCCGTCCAACCCGGGCTGAGTACGTTTATTTTGGTACCCTTTGGTAAATATGGTCGCTCGGCAAAACAAAAATATTTTCGAAAACAAGTGCCCTTTCGACTCCTGTTGCCACTACTTTGTAACTCTCAGGCCAATGGACACTTTTACAATATTTTCTGAGTAGCTTTTCCGAAAGCACTGGCCTCCAGGTTTTGTTTTTTTTTTCCTTTCTTCCTAAACTATAGTTTTGTAAATAAAAAAATTAAAAATGCTACGAAAAGTCGAATATATATAATGGAACGAAAAAAACGTAAACACCAGTCCAAACAGCCGAAAATGTATATACATATAGAGAAGTGAGAGTGGAAACGTAAGAAAAACCCGTCATTCCTCCCTCTATTCGGCTGTATCAGATTCCATCGGAAAACTGTATTTTCGCCAGCGAGAAAGTCACGGGGATTTCCATAGATCAACGTATAGCAGTGTCGGCGGCAGCAGGTGCCGGCAGCAAACACACACACACATCCCCACAATAATCCATCCCGAGGGTTGTACGGTCCTACGCCCATTGTCAGGAGTCTTTTTTCCTCCTCGAGAGACTGAGCACACTCTAGCCCCCCCTCCCCCCTCCTTTGTTAGGCCCACAGCGGGAGGCCCGACGCTGGAAGAGCTCCTTCGGGAAGACGCGCCACAATAGGACGACAGCGCTCGGTGCTAAGGTCGCATGTACACCCGCGCGACCGCACCTATACGCGGCATGTGTTTGTCCTGTCTCCCAGGACTGCGTTCTTATGTATATAATATACTTCGGTGTGCAACACCACCACTTGAGATGGATACTTTAAATGTCATTATGTTGAGGTATACGTGGTTTGCACCGGTGGAGTGGTTCTCTCGAGAGGCTCTAATGCTCCTTACGGAAGACCGTGGCTTTTGGAGCGTGCAAGATGTTATTATTCAAGTTGGCTGGACGCCTATGGTATCGACTCGAGATGCATATACACTCCTTGTGTCGTAGTACAATTCGATTTTTTGGATTAACGCCACTATATGTATGCATGTTGTAGTGTCCAATCTACCTACAGCGTTGCTTCGTCGTAAATACAGTCCATCCGTAATGCACGCACGACACGACTCTCGCGTAATATTTGCTCATTTTTATTTCATACGTTTGTCCGACTGAAATAACGACAGCTAGGCGCATGAGAAATACATTTCGTATATATACATCAAGCGAGAGTTAAAAATCTATTCCAAGATCTCCCGGTACATACGATTCAATAGCTGCCACATAACGTGCGCGTACACGCATGTATCACACTTTTTTTCGTTTTTTTTTTTTTTTTTTTTTTTTTTTTTTTTTTTTACTACGTCCAACGTATGGGGGAGAGAGGGGCTGTTAGTGTAACAGCGCATTCCAGAGTAAGTGGCATAGGGAACTTTCACCTCGGATTTATGGTCCTCGAACAAATCACCGCACGAGTAACGCGACACTCATAAGGAGAGAAAAAAATCGCGCGCACGGGGTGAATAAAATCGTTACTGTATACACGCTAGCGCACAGCCTTTGTTTTAGTTTTATCAGCAGTTGTAAAAAATGTATACGAACTTGTTTTTTCCAACTAGTCCCAAATATGGAAAATTGGAAAAGCCCGACACTGTACCCCTTTACTAACTTTCGACCTTTTGTTTCACCTCACTCCCCTATACACCCTAAACTATGCATCGCAGACGATGCGCTTGCCGTCTGTCTCGGCATCCAGAGTGCAATTACACGAATAACAGTATAGACAAAAGGGACGCAAAGGTGGAATGTAAGGGATGTACAAGACTGTGTAACTGTTCGTTTTAGCCCCGCCCGAGGTGGCCCGAGCTATCAATCTTCCCTTGGCTCGTGGAGAAAAAAATACGCTTTTGGCTCGTTTATTTACTTCGACCGCGGTGTATCGCATACCTGCATCTGTGCTGTTGTTTTTCTGTGCGGTACGAGGGCACTAGAAGGGGAAAAAAAGGGTAGGAGAGAAGATGGGCACCACCCCTGGCGCCAACTCCCGCTGTTACCGAAATTCGTAATTTATGCCGACACGCATACATATACATACACGTGTTGGAGATGCCCCGAGTTTTCGAAAAGCCATGGGTGTTAATATTTTAGTTTCATCCCATAATACATTTATTGCAATGTATTTACACGCGAGTTTGGCCGAATTCCACGGCGCCTTGTCTCGAATTTATTTACTTTTTTTTTTTTTTTTTTCTTCGTTTTATTACTATTCGACCAAAATATCCCCTCAAAACAAACAAAGTTCCCCCTTAACTGCACGTGCGCATTCTTTCGATGATCAACACCTGCAAGTCTCGAGGGTATATATCCACACGTAGGTATACTACAAGTCGTAAAGGCTGGCCGCAAAATGTTTTTCCCCAAAGGGCCCTGGAAGTGAAAACCGCTCGGCGATAAGGATTTGTTAATATATTGCCCGGTTGGTCCTGAGTGTTTCCGCGTACACCCGATGGGAAAATCGCCAAGTCGAAACGAAAGAGTTGACCGTAAATCATACGTTATTTCGAGTCTCGGGTGTCGCATACAGGTTTCATTTCCAATGAGTCCCGAGAAACACTCGTCTCTCTCTCCGTAAGATCAAAATCGACCGTCAACGAGGATCAAAACATGTTTTCGCCAACTTTGCTTGGAAATGTTAACTTTGGGGAAAAACACCCAAGAATACCCGATTTTTCTTCGCCCCAACGGAGGTGCGTTGTAACAAATGTCAAAAATAGGAAAAAATCATAAACAAAAACCGACGGATGTATCCCACCGGTACGGAAAATCAATCGAACGAGGAAGAAGGAGGGGCTACACGGAGCTCTAGACAGCGCGGCGGCCGTATATGTAAGAGTGGCCGGATCAACAAGTGGTTCAACGCATACGATACACGCGGAGCTGCACTCACGTGGGCCGATCTCTCTTCCGTCTCTTGATTCGCTTTCGCGTGCATGTATATACATGTAAGTAGTAGGACCCAAATCGAAAGCTCTGACCGACCGCGTCGGGTTATTGTATCCAACCGGTGTTTTCGTGAGTGTGAGCGTTTGTCGTACAAACCTACACAGGTTGGGCTATAATATCGGAAGGGCCGAGGGGGTAAACAATCGCCGAGTGGGTGTGTACCCAATACGTATATATATTACACACGCGCGCGGTTATCGATGACGGAGTTTGCTCGAGATTTTTGCTCAGAGGCGCAAACAACTCTTATACCCAACCGCGGTTGGCTCTCGTGGGTGCAGGACAATATACAATTTCACGGTATTTCACTCGTGGGAGGGACACCATAACTTATACCTATACTCTTATAAGAAAAAAAAAAACTGCTTTTTTAAAGCTCAAGGACGATGAATCCGGGTACATTTGGATTGGCGGTTGCATCGTTCGTACGATGATTTTTTTATCCTTTCAAACCTCTCCCGGCACGGATACAACGGGCCTGCACGTACGCCACGATCTCGTGACTGCAGAGTTGTTGGCGAGCCAAAACCGACTATTGTGCGCTCCAGGATGAGAGAGCGATAAAACCGAGAGAGCCGGGGGAGGAACATCCACGAGCATCGTAGAGTTGGAAAAATGAAAAATGTAAAAAAGAAAAAAAAAAAAAAAAGGTCCAGAAGAGCTGCACGAGCTAGTTGTTGGAGGAGGAGGAGGAGGAAGACACAGCCCCTGGCAACTGCACCCAAGAGCGCGGCTACAGTGTAGTATACATACATGTAGACGCCTCGCGAGAAACAACACGGACTGCATTATATATAGGTGCACGTATAGCGAGGACATGGTGCTCTTATCGCCGTACCCTCCCGCACGCGGGTTTTCCAGAATTATACCGCGCGAGGGGCGAGAGAATCGAGGCGAAGATTGCACGGGATCTTGAATCGAGCAGGAAAACAACGAGGGCTTATCGTATTCAATTACAGTACATATATTTATATTATACGCATCGAGGAAGAGCACGTTATTGTTTTATTCTTTGTATACACGCACACGCCTCGCGGGACGTCCTCGTTGTTTATAACGAGTGCGAGAGGAGAGATCGTTTGTTACACGTATACTTATATATTATATTATGCTCTCTGTTTCCTACAGCCTCATGCATGATCGAGCGTTTTTTAATTGTCAAGCGAGTGGGCGTCAGTGCATGGTATACACTCAAACGAGATGTTATTATATTATACATGATATTTTTGTTTTATGAATAAAGTACTTAATTGTACTAAGGCTTCGTTGGGCGGTAAGAGAATCTCTTTTATATCTCGGGTGAGCAATAAATATTCATACCTGTCCGCGTCCAAGTGCAGTTTAGCGAAAAGCTCCGATTGGGATTGTTCTAATTACTGTTTTCTTCGATCGGTCGAGCGAGATGGGAGGACTTGGGTTGTGGGGTACAGCAGCGAGCAACCAAAGTAGACATAGATAGAGGGAGAGAGAGAGGTATCCTGATGGTAGCTGGTGATTGAAAAAAAAAAAAGAGAGAAAGGAGGGGTTCGCTCGCCGAGGGTGGCCGCGAGCGAGATCCTCTGCTCCGGTATTTCCGTTCCGCGAGATGCGGAGCGTACCTATGTTTATATACACGGGGGGGGGGGAGCCGGATGTACAAGGTTACGACAAAGGATATAGCCACAGCTGCTCTGCTGATGCCGGACCGTTAATGGTGTGTGCCACGGGAGAGTCAAGAGGAGCATATTTATGATGTACGTGTGCCTGTTTGTGCTAATCAAGGTCCAGTGCCAAGTGCGAGAGGGACACATGTGTGACTTTTGTCATATCTGATGGACATTGTAATATGCTTTACGTATATATACACGTGTATCGGTGTACACGGTCTAGTAATCGCTGTTATTTTCACTGGCCGTGGCAAATTTGAATTTTTGTTTTCGTTTCGGTTTGCCGAGAATAATGAGAGATACCTGTACGTATACTGTTGGAGGATAATGACGACGGGTTGGCATTCCACAGGCACATATCTATAAAATTACAGTATTGGTTGACTCAAATTATTAATTGTGACACATTTTCGACAAAAAGCTCGATCGCAAGCTCATCACCGACAGTTAGCCGAGTGGTTTTTAATTACAACAAGCCGAGCAATGAACTTTGACAACACACGTATCTAAGCGATGGTAACCGTTACCAGGATTTGGGATGGATTTTGCGCGAGAAAAAAAAAAATCAGCTCCCGTGAGTATATGATTCGCAGCCTCCAGCCCGAGAGGTCCATTACTCAACCCCTTATACCGGTCTTCCCCACCAGCGGGGTAATCTGTGCCGTAAATTACTCTTCGAGAATGCCAGCCGCTATTTCCCGTGACTGTAATTATTTACGCGTCTTTGGTCCACTTATCGCGCGACCTTTGGAGCGAAATTACACGAGGAGATACTTACAAAACGGCGTGTATACGCTTTTGCGGGGGGAGATATTCCGTGTAAGTGCTCATACGTGCGGGGCTACCTGCTACACGCCGTGATGAATATTCCCGGCGTGCGTTTGTCTTCGTCGCGCGCGAACCGATCTTGCATGGGAGATGAGGACGCGAGCCGAATATCGTGCCCCTGCTTCCTTCGCTTGGGTCTCCTTGGTATACCTGTACGTGGAGATTTTTTTTTTTTTTTTTTTTTTTGGTTACCAATACCTCTCTCTTGGCTGTTTGGAAGCTGATTTTTTTTTTCCAAAGTGAACGCTGGAGCTTTACGCGTATACGAGTGATTTTTCGCGGAGTTCGCGGTGATTATTTGGTAAATCAAAGTCATTTTTCGTTTGTCGATTATTCGAGATGATAACTAAGGTGTGGTGCCGATCGATGCATGACAACTAATTTGCATCGTATGAGTCCACCACGACCAAATAATGCGGTACTCAATGGTGTGCGCTGCTCTTCCTGCCTCATTGTTTCGGGTCTGATGTTTTAATTACTTAACACTTCTCCTCCTTTTCTTGTTCCTCCCTATTTTTATGTCTAATCACTATGCGTGGCTGGATACATGTTGGGGGGAAAAAAAACATGGGTATGGTCTCGAGATTTCGGAACGACAGATTCCGGATGCGAGGGAGGAAATGATTAGTAAAACAAAAGGAATAAAAATGCAATCGCCGGCTAGAGAGCGAAGCGGGGAAAAAAAGGGAGGAAATCGATGATTAATGGATAGTCGAGGGCAAGGAGGGAATGACAAGTTTTGAATTGATGGATGATTTCTCTCTCCCCTCTTTGTTTTCGTGCGATGAATATGGCTTTTATTTTTATTTTATTTTTTATTTCTCACATCGGCGATTTCCTTTAACTCTTAAACTGCCAAATTTACAACCAGTGTATTCTTAGCTAATGAGAGAAAGAAAAGGATAAGAGCGAGACGCGATTTCGATCTCGAGTAGAAGCCACGGAGAAATATCGATCGGTTGGGTGCAAGATAAGCAAAAAAAAAAAAAAAAATTTCGTTCCAGCGATCGATCATCTTCCAGTTTATTTGCTCGACCGACCGTCTACGAACCTACGAACCGAGCCTCCCACGTGAGTCCTTCGACTATCTCCCTAAAACAGCCAATATTTGAATAAGTGGAGCATACCACTCGCGAGACGAACCAATACCCAAGTCATGTGTGTTTGTTATCCTTTGGCGGTATATCTATGTGTGTATAGTTGTACCCAAACTTTTTTTTCTTACTCTATAGTGGCTCAACTCGTGTACCGGATTCTCTCTTTTTACCTTTTTCCCTCTCTCTCGTCGGCCACGTCCACGTGCACGTACCTACTCTCTAGAGTACCGGAGCTCACGCAATGACGCGGGGCTTTTCCTTACTGTCGAGGCACCATAGGACGAATTGGCTCTCGAGTTGAGCTGCTTGGAACGAGTTTTCGATATTTCATACACGCTCCCCAAGTATGTATTCCCGATAGAGCCGATCGCGATGCCGATCGAAAATCGCGCGGCCTGCTTATTCTTATACTCGTACAGAAGAGAACAAAAAGAGACAAATGTACACGTAGCTGCAACAAACGCGGCTAGTATTATTTTTTATTTTTTTTTATTTTAATCATTTCGAGGGGGAGGAGCTTTTCTTGAAAGCGACTTTTTGTTGACCGCATACTGTACGTATACCTGCAAATCTCACCACACCCATTAATTTCTTATCGTGCGTGTGTGATCAGATGCTCGAATCGGTTGAACCGCTTCATTAGCGATTACGTAGACGAGGGAAGGGGGGTACGGAGCAATCAACTTTCGATCGAAGCCGAAAAAAGGGATCGCGATGAATCGCCGTTTTCACCCTTTTGCGAAGCACCTCCGCAGCCGATCATTGTGTACAACAGCAGAAGCGCGAAACAATGCACCAAGCGCATCGAATCGCGTGACATTAGATGTGCTTTTTTTCTGGACAACAACGTCGAAGTGATGGAGGAAAATAACTAGCCGACGCACCTGTTCTCGCTTGGTGCAATTATAAGCATAAACATACAAACAAAAGACGACGATCGCACGGTGATTGCGCGCGCGTTATGACAATATGTATACATCGACGACGCTCGGAGGTGAAACGTATTTTTAAAGATCAAAGTAGCAGCGAAAACAACAACTTATTTTACCACGCAACGATGGAGGAAAAAAACGTCGGAGAATGTATAATTCATTAGACCCACAGTATCCAACAAAGAAGTAAAGATATACCTATTTGTGATTATAATGTAAGAGAAACCCAAAAATCGGTCAATTCTCTTGTTCATATTTGGAGATGAGTGTAGCACCAATCATCATGTGTGATCTCTTGTACAATATCACGATGCACTTTGGTTATGCAACGACAGAGGAGGACAATGTAATTGAAAACACACGACGCGGAGCTGTTGTCTTTCGCTCGAGTGTAATACACAATATGCCTAGATGTCCAAGCGTGGCGTTTGCCTATACGTATATGTATAATACAAGCTGTTGCATAAGCAATGAACTGGCTTTTTCGAAAAACAACCAAAACTCGGTTGAGCTAACGTCCATTCCAGCTTATTTTGATCGAGTGTATCCGCACGAGTACGCGGTGAGGCGTGAAATTTATTCAAATGTTACGACTGACCGCGCAAAAAATACGTAGGTACGCTCAATTTGAATCTGCGGCTGGAGGAGCCCCTCTTTTTGTCGCCTCGATTTTTACCGATCGGCAACCCGTGGGGCATGTTGGTTTTTAGCGGCTCTTCTGCCGATTATGATCGCAAAGAGGCATGTGCCAAACCGACCGGGATGGCGATCGGTGGAATCGGACAAACGTTCGAGTTACTTGGCGATATCGGTGGCATCGGCAGCGCTCCTCGTGAGGCTTCCACTAGCCGCGCATAAGTAGGCACACACTACAGCAATGAAGAGACCATTTCAAAGTCAATTTACAAAAATCCGTGTACGAAAGTGAGTTAAATTTGGCTTTGTCAAAAGAATTTGTTGTTTCCTTCGTAAAGTGGAGCAAAAAACGGATCACCTATAATGTACGATCGATCGGGCCAAGAGCGTGTTTTAAAAATCGGTATAGGCAAGGAGACAGAAACAGAACGAGCACGTACCTATGATAAGTGTAGAGAGAGGAAGAAAGGAAGTCTGTAGCACTCGGCTCGTGAGGAGAGCTGTGGGTATATATACACACGTACGCTGGAGGGATATACATCGGCATCGCGTGTTTATACCTCTCTCGGCCTCCACTTTTTTTTTTTTTTTTTTTTTTTTTCTCTTTTTTTTCTCTCCGTGCTCGTGAGGAAACAACCGGTTCCTCGAGCTTCGTCCCTCCTCTCCACTCTCGCTCATCTCGCACCTCCTTTTGCCTGCCCCGAGCATCGCGCACAGTCACGCCGAGCTAGAGGAGAACAGCTCGGTATATACACGTCCTTTTTCCTTTAGTCCTTTTCTCTCCTCGTCGTCCTCGTCGTCTTCGTTTCCAAGACTCGAGTATACGGAGAGGAGCTACTCTCAAATTTCCAGATGCCGCGACGCGCATCTCCAACGCCCGGCGATATATATGGCCAATCGTTGGTCTGTACATAAACATACATAGTTCGGGAGTCCCTCGGTGTAGTACCTACGTATATACATGTCGAAGTTCCATACGCCCGACCACGCGCTACCGGTTTTCTTCCAGGGCTCTAATGCAGACTTGATCGATTTTACGCGACTCGCGCGATATTTACTATAGGTAGCTCTCTCTCTCTCTCTTGCGGGTACAGGTACCCTCGGAGGCTTTATTAGCGCCCACTCGTCTCGAATCGAGTTAATACAATAAATTTTAATTAGCACTCAGAGGTATAGAATCACTCGATATACAATGTTGCAAATGTATATATTATGCACGTAGTGTATCCCGACGTGTGGTTTTATAACGGTCCCAACTCGTTTGTAGTTTAATCATCCGAGCTCGCTTGACAAACACACATCAGTCCCTCGCTTCGGCGTTGTCAATTTTTTTTTCCTCCCGAGCGCCGCAGAGTTTTTTTTCAATTTTCATTACGAGTCCGTCTTTCTGAAAAGTGTGTGTTCGTTTGAAGTTTATTTGCATCGGGTGGTGGTTTAAATTTCAAATCGCATGATGTCTTCGGTCGCTCGAGCGTCGCGTGATGCTCCGATGACGACTCGATTTGCGCGATGATGATAGGCGCGCCGAATTGCGCAACGACTTTCCATTACCTCGTGTACGCGTGGCCGAAAGAGCCGCGAGCAGCGCACAACCAAAATTTAAAAGGGAAAATAGGTCGTGCGTTTAAAAATAGACGGAGCCCCGGTGCGTAGGCGCATCGATCGGTATGAAAAAGGTGCGACGCTTCGTCAAAGATTTATCCGGCTGATTGAAATTCCGGTGCATCCCCGGCTCTGTCTCTCTCGGGCATCACTTCCGTTCGCTACGTACCCCCGCGCGCCGAGCGAGGGAGTACGTGTATGAAAATCAAATATCCGAGAGCTCGGACAGAAATAGACCCGTCGACCGGCGACAACCAACGTCAGGAGAGAGAAGAAAAGAAAAAAAAAAAAAAAAAAAAGAAAGAAATGAAAGGAGGAAGAGAAGCACGCGGGTGGAAAGCATCCTCGACGCGTGTAGGTACATCTGCGCGTTTTTGACTCTGTTGTAATCGATATCCATTGTCCGATCTGCGGGTCATGTGTGTGTACGTGTACGATGGCTATGACAAAAGTCACGAGCAGAGAATGGAAAGAAGATCAGGGCGTGCTTCTCTTTTGCTCTCTGCCATTTGAAAGTCTTTAAAAGTTACTCTTCCCCCCCGTTCGCATTTGGGATCGACGTTGTTGTTGTCGGGACTTTTCCGCGAAACCGGCCCGAGACAGTACTGTTTTTCTTAAGCGCCTTGCCGGTGCTTTTTCACGCGCTCCACCTACACAATGCACACAATATAATAATACCGTCAAGTGGTGCATGCTGGGCTGCTCTAGAATACACGGATCATCCGTTTTATCCTCAGAGTGTGGATTGAGATTGAAATATTCGGAAGAATCGGTAGCGTTAGTTATGGGTGATGTCTCTAGGGTAGCATCGCTCGAGAAAAGCGTGCTTATTGGCATTTAGCCGCATGGCGATATTTCACATCGTCAGAAAGATGAACAATCGTATTGTGTAATATTATGTATAAACAAAGACACACTGTTTCCCTTCACACTCGACTGAACCATTTGGAAGCAACATATGGGTAAATTAATAGCCCGATACAACGAGTCGTTGGGTACACAAACGGCGTGCACGTGTGGTTGGAAAATCAAACCCTTATTTCGACCCTTTTCACGCTATACATTAAGGTATGGACTATCCATAGTGCATATGTTATCTTAATTAAGATCTGTCGACGCGATCTACTACCCACAAGTTGCGCTATTTGCACTCGTCGCGATTCTTGTAATTGCATTGTCATTATGATGATTTATGCACTCGCGACAACGGCAGCAGTAACATATATATATATATATATATACACACGTATCGCACACACCACCGACACCAATTGCTCGGCTATGACTTTTTGTTTTGTGTTCCATTTTAACGCTACAGCTTCGTGCAATTTGCAAACGACAAATTACTCGGCACGTCCGACAACTACGACAATCAGTCCGACAATTACGCTTGTGCAGATGTTATACACATATATGTATATGGTATCCAATAGCCACAGCGTCCTTTCCGCGAACCGATCGATGCGCGTTGCAGGTAGGTACACTCGAACGCGTATCCTCTCGATCCGGATTATCGGCAATAAAAGTACGTACACGCACATCTACATACCAGTCCTTCTCAACGCACGTACACATTATCGGAGCCCCTGTGCATACATTACGCGTACCAATAACGCTTACACCCGTCAATCACCGGCCAATATGCATGTTTCCCCTCATTCCTCGCGGTTCGTCGTGACATCGGAAACGACAGATTTTCCCCGCGCTTCCGTCTTTTTAAAAATCAATCCACACGCGCGTTATTCCCCATCGAGGACAAGAAGCAGCCAGCCCCGGAACAAAGTAGCATTGCTCCGTACCTTATTCCCATGGACGAGCAAGAAGAGCGAGGGAGAGCGCGCACGAGATCGTAACTTCCCGATCGAGCGATCGCATAGCTCGGCGAGTTGTGTTGTGTATATATATAAAAGCACCGCGTCTAGGTATACTCGAGCGAAGGGGGGGAGGAAAGGCTGCACGAGCCGAGATTTTTCAGCAGCGCGCGAAATTCCTTCCTCCACGATGTACGTGAGTGTACATGTAGGGTAAGTATATATAGGCAGCGATGCACCTTGCGGTATCCCGCGGACGTGCTTTTCTTTCCCCTCGCCCCCTGCCGATGCGCCGTTTCTGGTATGCGCCGGGATTTTCGTACGCGAGATCGTGCGGTCTATCGGTGCATGCACATATTGTATAGGGGGGGGGGGAGCTTTTGATGTCCGCTGCGGCATGCGTATATGGGTATACACGAGGGAGCTTTTTTTTTTACCTAAAGAGGAAAGGTCGGCCGAGGGGTCATGGCGAGTTTTCCCAGCTCTGGCTTCGAAATATATACACCAAATGTGTACTCTATACCTTACGACGCTTTGCACAGAGGCGTATACCGATCTAGAGGGGGAGAAATATAAAGCACTCGTTCTCCCGCCTATACTCAGTTTCAGTCGGTGTTTCCGCAATGCTGGTTATGACAGACGCGGAATATTCATGATTTGTCGCATATTATACACCTGCGCGTGAGAACGAAAAAAATACACGCACAATGTAAAAAAATGCGCTCCAATTGCGGGGGAAGATCGTGGAGCGGGAGATCGGAAAACTGCGGGAGTTTGCCAATGGTCGATGGTCGGGGAAACGCGTTATTACGAGAGAACCAACGTAGGCCCGGGAATTTGTATCGGATGTACGTGGGTCGTGGTACGCAACGGTTTTTAAGATCGATAGTCGTGAGCTGGTATAATTTGCCAACAACGCGATCCATTGGAATCTACGATGAAAATGAAAAAAGCAAGCGATAGGTAACTGATGGGGTAAAGTTTCGGTATGTTTCTCTTCTTCTGATCCCTCATAGATCGATAATATATGATTATACCTCCCGGGGTATCGAGATACACCCTCGACTCACACGTGTAGACATAGTTCGAGAAAAAAAAAGGGAAGAACCGGGCGATCCCCGCCTCAAATCGATCCAATAAGAAGTTTGAAGCATGACCGTGTTCTCCCAAAACTTAACACTCCCTCCCGATCGATGGACGCCCCAAAGTGAAGAGGATTAAAAACACTATCTCCAACTAGTGGATTTTAAAACGATCTGCCGCGCGTCCGTACCGTATATAGATGTACGCGCATTCCTCGAGCGCGTGGAGCATAAAGACCCACAGGGGGTCAGGGCGCGAAAGGGGGAGGGTTTCCCATCGGCCGCTCCCTCTTGTCGCGGCTTCACCCCCCACCGCAAGAGCCAACCACCCGGATGATTCGCGGTTGCTTTTCGCGTGCTTGCACGTGTAGGATGGCGCGCGACCGCAACGAGGGACCGCGCGACGTCGACTCCCAACTCTGACGGCTCGGCAGGACTTTTTTTTCATTGGAGCCTGTCCGTATTGTACTTACGTCTCGGGTGGCCTAATGAGTGAACTCGTTGCGGAATGCCCGCCTAAATCAACTCGACGTCTCTCGTGTATCATATTATACAACGCTGAGCCAGAGGACCCGCTCTCTTTGCGTGCTCTTGTGGGTCACGGAGTCTTCCAATTAAGATTTTTCAAGGGATTACAATGCTAAACAGTTCAACGATCACTCGTCGGTGTACTCTGCGCTTCGATTCAATTGATCTTAACATGTTACAGTACGAGCTGTTCGCTGTACCGGGAGAAATGGATTCCTTTGTGCGAATCTCGGCTCTGCGAGCACACGTAGAAACCACACGTACCTCGCGGTGATATCATTGATCCTTGATCGCATTATTAGCTGCGACGTGTATGCGGAATGTCGAGACTCGCGATACACATGTACAATAATATTATATTATGGATATGTACACGCGCGTGCATTGGCAGAGTATGCGTTTTCCACCTTGAGCGAAATAGCGATCTCGATCCGACGATTAGAAGCATTTCGATGGATTTTCCAATGAAGAAACGAGTAAGAATATATCAATTGCCATTGGTTGAGCAATTTGTCGATGCTGATAATACAGTTGCCAATTGCAGTCGATTGTAAATGATTTTTCATTTTGGTTGATTGTCCTTTAATTGGCGAAATGAAGGTGAGCCTCATCACTCGAATCATTTGACATTATATGACTTATTCCCGTCGATCAGACACAGCCCCACGAGCGTCTGAAAGTGAACCGGCGATTTCTCGGCGAAAAGCTCGGAAGATGTGAGTATTAGCGATTCGTCTTTTTGTCCTCAACGACACCGCGCGCGTGTGGAGTTATGAGAGCTAACGCGCCACATAAATCTCCCGGCTGAAAATAGATTTCTCTCTCTCCTCCGAGGCTTATCAGCTCTTGCGGCCGATAGCGTTGAAACACTCCCCG
Source organism: Copidosoma floridanum (assembly GCF_000648655.2). The sequence goes on along the minus strand of NW_019379471.1, from coordinate 236,476 downwards.
AGGAGCTCCGCCTCGAAAGCGTCGCTATCGTTAAATTTGCAAATCGATAAATCGACTTCTCTTTTTTTTTTTTTTTTTCGGCTCTGATACACGGGCTAAAATAAAATTTCGTACATTTTGGCGCGAAGCCTCCTCGCGTTTTATCGCACTCGGGCTAGCTCGGAGTATATATGGCGTGTTATCGCGAGTGCGCGCTTGCCCTTATCGACCGGCTGGTTTACAAACACGGGCCTCGCCTCCGCTGGGTTTGTTTTGCTCTTCGGCCGATCGGTCTGCATATTTTTTGGCACGCGATAAAGCCCCCGTTGCTTCATCATTTTATTAAAATCAAATTGGATTTTGTTTGTCCACCCGTCGCTTCCTCGTATACGTGGCTCGTGGACCCAACCATGGAACCGATTGGGCATCTTATTTTACAAAACAATCGTCCCATTCTCTCTTTCTCTGCTTACGTGCGCTTTAGCGAATTGGCTGTTTGCACCGGGGATCACGTATCGACTGCTCGCGCGCCCTTTCTCTCCGCAGCGTCACTTCGCCTTAAACTGCGCCTTGCACAACGTCTCGTATCTTAATCGCCGACACAGTTGCAAATCTTTTAGTCGATTTCTCGTTAAACTGCGTCGGATTTAGAGGTACTGCTGCATCACTCGGCGAATCATCGAACCACAATGTCATTCATGGATCATCATTTTGAACTATTCGTAGTTTTTTATGCGACCTTTGGAATTTCTTCGCAAGTGCGTGTTTTATAGACATGTATGTCGTATGAGTAACAAGTACATCAAAAATGTTTAAATGTTTGCGGAAACAAACAACATTAGGATAAATATTATTGGCACGTTAGAAGCTATATGAAAAAATTTGTATAAATTAGGTAGCGTTGTCTTCAGGATTCGTTGCATGAACTATATACTATATCATTGAAGAAATAAAGCATGAAAAAAATCATCTTACGAATCAATGTTTGTGCAACTGCAATTAAAGTGTTAAGAAAAGGTCCGTCGGTGAAATGTCTCGTCATCACCAGTCGCATAATAACTGGCATGTTTTATAAAACACAATTCAAACATAATGGTAAGCTGTTTCAGCCCGCCGATACTTTGACTTTCTTTATCAGTTGTTTATTTTCGTGAAACAGCTATCGTTACAAGCCCCGCGAATTGTCCGACTGGCCATGCGTCACGCAAAGAGAAAAAAAGGGAAAAAGAAAAGAGGCAAAGAGAAAAAAAAAAGAGAGAGAAACTAAACGGTTTAGGGTTTCGTAATGCCTAATCAGTTTTGTAAATTTTTCTCCGTACAACGTACAAGCAGCAACAGCAAAAAAGGCCGCGTAATCAAGCCCGTACACACGCGTATGTATATATAATCATCTAGAGCTCGGCTTTTGTGCACCAGCATCGATAGCGCAATCGCTGCTTCGATTAAATCCCTCGCCATCATCAATAATTCACCGTTTCTCATTTGAAATTGGTAAAAAAATTTTTTCGGCACATCGCTACGTGTAGCAAGTATGGCAGCACACCCACTTATACAATGGAGACCGTGACCGTTAAGATTTCGAGAACAGTCGGGCGATCAGGGCGAAAGAGCTCCTGTGACACTGTTTGGCTTATCAAGAGCTTAGTCAGACGGAGAGGATGGCTTTCTTGCTCTCACGTTTTGCTGGCGCATCTACCGTTTCGGTTTTCTCTACTATACTTGCGGAAGCATTTTATTGTTCAAGGTTTTTCAGATGTTTGGGGAAAAAAAAAAAAAAAAAAAACTAATAAGCAAGGAACAACGAAGCAACGACAAATCAATCCACCAGATGTGGCACTTGCTCCCTCGAAAATGCAGTCCTATCTGTATAACCGATAAATATAACTTTTTTTCAATCGTGTATGTACATGACTAAAATTTTTCACCAAGAAACGTAAGCTAGAGAAAGTACGTATTGGTGATATAATGAGCGCATATATAATATACACACACGGTGATATCGCGGGCAAAAAACAGCGGAATATTTCTCTCTTCTCGAGCAAATCAGAAGCGGCGAATACGTTATAGCGCGCTCTGGACGTCGATGGGGAAGAAAAAAGGACACTACTCTGCGATACGATTTTCGGAACCAGTTTGACGACGTAGCAATTAACCCGCCAAGTGTCGCTGTTGTCGTCGCTGGCCGAAAGTAAAAGTATACTCTCCGCCTATCGCCACAGGGACTCCGTATCTGCCGCCGGCTTAATTTATTCCCGACTGTGTTTCCGATTCGCGCTTACACGTGCACACCCATACTCGGGCAAATGGCCCCTTTTTTTTCTTTTTAGCGCGACACCATAGGTACACCTCGAGAGATGACGAAAAAGTAAAATAAAAAAGAACGAAATTCCCGCGGTGTAAGGTGTACGGGCGATACGCTTAGACGATCATTTTTTTCCCATTCCTCCGAGCACAGTTACGTCCCGGTTCTCTCTGTCCTCGAAGGTGGCAAAAAAGAGGCCATTCCGACGTCCCGAATGCTCCTCCCTTTGTCGCCCGTGCATAATCTCGAAAAGCAGCGAACTGCAACAAAGTATACGAGGCACGAGAAACAAAAAAAGCGAGCCGGAAAAAAAGTTTAAAGGAGAGCGTACAGCTGGTGAGCGAGGATAAAAAGGTAAAACTCGCTAACTGGAGCTAATCCGTACGGCCGATCGGGCGCAACAGGACGAAGGAAACGGCTACCGTTCGAGGAGCGCATAAGCGATGCTAATTTGCACGGGACTCGGAACTCTTCTCGTTTCATTTGGCCCCCCCGTATTATACACCCCAACTCTGAACGAGTAAGAGGAGCACCAGTGTACCAGTATGGGTACCTATACTATACCTAATTGTACACACATATACTGTTAGTCGGGCGTTGTTGTACCGTACGTATACTTATATAGCGCGAACATTGAAATTGCTAATTCGCGACAAGGCTAGCGTGCCCCCAGCCCACGCTTGTCTCTTACCCTGCTTCGGCTCGGTGTCTTCTTTTCTTGGGTTTTTTCTTTTTTTGATACAAGTACACGCAGATCCAAAATTGGTCATTACGTGCGTTCACAGAACCACGTTTGATACACTACGTATATCGTATTGCTTCGCAGTTGAACGGGTACTACCTAGTGTGGGTATACTTTTACGCTGTTTCAAATCGATAAGTCAAGGTACCTACGAGGCAATATAAAGAACTTGACCTTGCCCCGCACCGGAGCTTCGCACAATTTTCCACGCGGCTTTATCTCTCCTTAGCGAGTTTGCTCTAAATATCCTCGGCTGCGGTGCGATCGTTAGCGCATTTGTTGTTATGCCGATGTGTATAGGTACGTACGAGATCTTGGCACGCGGTCATGACCACAAACGCGAGAGCAAACAATCCACTTATCGGAGTGTGCTTTCTCTTGGTTTTCCGTCAATGTTGGTGGTATAAGGTGCTATAGGCTAACGAAAAAAAAAAAAAAAAAAAAAAAAAAAAAACGAGAACGCGTTAGTGAGCGCTGCGCAATCGCAACACCTCACACGTGTTTCCTCTCAACGATTTCCATTTTTTTTCCTCTCTTTTTTTTTACAGAACACCAATGTGCAAACAAACATCGATTCCAGAGCGTGTCTCCGTAGTATTATGCGGCAGCGCCGATGCAAGTTTTTAAAACCAGCAGCAGCCTTTTTTTCACTCTCATGCAAAAGTTGAACAATCTCATTATCCACTTCCGCCGAGGGATTTGAATAATAACTGATCGACCGAGACGCTTCCTACGTCTTTTTCCGGATATGTTTTCATTCTGTTTCTTCTTAAAAAAAAAAAAAATAATCATATCAACACATAGTTTGCCTTTTACACGGGGAATTCCATACGGAATCCGCGACTCGAAACAATCTTTTTACGTCCTCGATAAAAATTACACAGGATACAGATTCCGCGTCTTCCCTCGGGCGAGACTCGAGCTATACATCCGAGTTTTATCATATTTCTCGAGCAGCATCATCCTGAGCATTGCCAAGCAAGGACGCTTTGGTTTGAAACAAGAAAAATAACTAGATGAAGGAAAAGTGAGGAGCGAAAGGAGGCTGGCCCGAGGAAATTCCAACGGGTTAGTGCTTCCGAGACTAGCGTTCGAAGAATGGCGCAAACGCCTCGGAATATATTTTTTTCTCTTTCTCTGGTGAATATAAAAGCAGCAAGCGCTGCACTACAATTACCCTGGAATCCTCCTCCGTCTCTGCAATGCCTACGTACCGATTCTGCTTGGATTGTAGTTAGGCTCCATGTACCATATGAATCAGTAGCGAGAACTTAACAGGCCATTTGAATGTTCTGCCGAGCCATGTTGCGACAATTTTAATTGCGACTTTAATAGCGTTGGGGCCGTTTTTTCAAGCATGACCAATGCCATTTTCCTTTTCCAAACTGTGATTGTTTTTGATTTGGCAAAATATTTAAATTTTTACGTAAATCACACATGGTCTTGTTCGATCATGTAATAATTTTGCGGAAACTCACTTTAGTTCACTTCATCCGCATTGAAATCCATGAATTTTAAAAATGATTTATCATTTTTCAGTAAAATTTTGCTGAGGAGGCAGTATTAATCATACTTGTGCCGAACAAAGGGACAAAATTAACTTTATACACATCATAGCAAAAAAATTAATATTTTTGCTTATCATCAGAGATGTTTGTAAAATAAATAGGTAACCTGAGATATTATGTATCCTTCTGTTTTTAATGTTTGACACGTTATTTTTAAAATTTTTAAACACTCCCCTCGAAAGCGAGTAGATAAAGACTCACGCACTATTAAAATGATATTTTAATTTGTACGTGATGTATATATGTACAAGGTTTCAACTTATTCTTAAGTTACAACCAAAGAACTTAAATACACATTACTAGTACCAATTGTAGGTGTATTCGAGTTTTTAACGGTGGATCGTACCAGTTACTAGGAGCTGAATTTGTTTTTTACCAGTTGATTTTTGGAAAGATACTCGTTCAAACTATCAAAGATATAAGTGGACAGAGAAATAAATACAGGTAAGTAAATCTATCTCAAAATCAAGTACTTGCAGCCAAGACGATTCATCTTGCTTCTTTCGCCAACAGAATAACTTTTTATGATGACACCCTGATCCTTCAATTGTAGGACGACTAACACGATCTCATACAATCAACCGCAACGATAACCACAAACCTAAGCTGCTGTTGCAATAAATATCAGAAAATATTTGAAGATCACGAGCAGTGGTTTAACTTGAGTAAAATGGAGGGCTGCATCGTTTTTTGTCGCAAAGAGTGCAATAGAATTTTTACGGGTGTAACTCAACTGCAAAATCACATGTCTATTCATTTTCGCTGCAACGTGTGCACGCAAATTTTCCCTGATGATAACAGTCTCAGAGATCATAGAAAAATACATTTTGGCTGTCAATATTGTACTCGAGAGTTCGACAACAACAAGGCTCTTCGGCACCACGTGTCTACACATCCTAAGTGTCATATTTGCCTACTAACTTTTTTCGACACCTTTTCTCTCAACGTCCACCTGAGAAGATGCCAAAAAAAAGATTTCACCCACGTCAGTTTGGATGATAAAAAAACGCAATTTAAAATCCAGGGGTACTAAATTCAAGTCTCAATCTGTGTGTTTTTACATTTGGGCTTTGCGCCCTTCAATGTATTGAGGGAAAAAATAAATCGATTTGTTTAATTAAATATCTTAATGTTTAACTAAACTGTTTTTTTGTGTTCATATTATTGATCTCTTTTATTTTGTATCCAATCTCTTACTAATAACAATTTATGCAGGAATAAGAGCAAAATTCTTCACCAAGAAAAACAAAGAACAATTTTTCGAAAGCCGGAAAGTAATAATAAATAAGTTGGAATAAAGATTTTCTTGGCGTAGGTCATAAGCAGTTGTATTTCGAAATTATTACACTCAAACAATCAATAATACATTTTAATAACTAAAAATTTTACATATATGAGGTTTCTTAAAATTCGGTATAAGACTTGCTCAACAAAGAAACCGAAGTTTGAATAATATTTTGTAAAACTTAAAAAAAGGCTTTCCTGGAACGTGCGTGATTGTGAAATATGTAAAAAACTGACCCAAGTATCCAAACTCGAAAACAAATCAATGTGTTTTTAATACATTCTGGAAAATTGAAGTTACACCAATGTTTTACCTACACAAGTAATAGTTATTTTTAGAACTTACACAAAAGTTTATCTATTACTATATAGTATAACAGATAAATACATGTGAGTTACTCCTGCATGAGTAGCCAACAACAAGGTTCCTACTGATACTACCAACAAAGACTGACAGAACCAATATTTCCTGGCAGAGTAATTAGAGTATGCACTTAAGTTGACTCCAAGTTAATGTAAATACATATCTATGTTTTATACTAGACCACAGAAATATGGATATATATGTCTAGTAGCTCGGGATAAACCCGAATAGAGAACTGAACCTAATCTTACTACAAATGTAAAAATCTGAGTTGTACTAGCAACACACATCTTGCGTTCTTGGTAAATTAGGAAAATCGCTATTTGCATGGTGAATCTAACTTCTGTTTTGCCGCTTCAGAATTACTTCCTTTAACAATAGTATACAATTTAAAAGCTTATTTCTTGACCGTAAAACGTTTTTTTTTTTTTTTCAACCTTTTTTTAAACGTCATCTTAGGTATTACTTAATCCCAAAGAACTGTGGAACCCGTACCTGAAAAGCGCTATTTAATTTTCTTTCCTTAAGCTCGTAATTAAATGACCTCGCCAGTATGTAATGCAAAAAATGCATTAATTTTTAGGTCTACAAATTATAATCCTAACTCATTCAAGAACCATTGATAAAAATTATATTGAACAAAGGAAGGTTTCTAAATCAGCGTTTACTTGATCTTCATCACATTGTTTGTGAATAAACAGTAAACAAAATTTAAAAATCCTCGTTCCTTGGCAGTGTTTGACACAATATTTTTTCTTCAATCTCAATTTTTTTCCATTATTCTCCAAATAAATATTTCAAATTTACCCGCCCTTAAAAACCACCTGATCTACTTCAACCAATCACTCACAAATTAACTAGTATCAGCTATATGGCCATTAATCTTCTAAGATAGAAAAATAATTAAAGAAACTATTGGAAACGATTAATTTTATACTAAGCTATTGCAACGCCCCTCTCCTCTATTTTTTTTTTTTTTTTTTTTTTTTTTTTTTAAGAAAAACAACTCAAGTTACCTGACAGTGACACTCGCAGCACCCCAAATCATTATATCAATTAACGTAGACTATAGATACGCAACGTCGTTAAAAAAACAAAAGCTATTTCTATTATAGGTTCGCTTAAGTTCTTAGTGCTTGGTCGTATGAATCATGATTTTTTATTCCTCCGTGAAACATTGATTCAGAACATAATCATCTAATTTCTGTGACTTATGTGTTCAGTTACATTGGGGTTATGTGAATGACAAAAGTTGAAATAACTTGTTCAACTTCTCGAGACAGGAAACATGTAAGTGCATTATAGTTTACTCTGTTACGTGGGAAATTGTAAGACTTGTTCTCTCGAGGGTGTAGGTACGAGTACACGAAATTTATATTTTACATTTACCCAATGATTGATAATCATTTGGCACACTATCATGTAACAACAAGATCCATTGATGTTAAAAGTACTACGCATAGATTTAGTTATTCGTCAGATATCTTTCTATACCAATGGAGATTTTTTGAGACACAAAATTTTGGTTTTTGCTTACAGAATTTTATTTACCATTATATATCTTCTTACTTTGATATCGAACAAAAGGGTTCATATTTTTGTTTGCAAAATCAAAAATAGTACATTATTTACCTCGGGAGGAAAAACAAAAAATGCCTCAGATCGCAGACAATTGATAACTGAGCATGCAATCAGAGAAGTTCTTTGTTTCCTCCCGTGGGTTGTATACTATTTTTTATCAGTCCTGTGCCGGGAGAAGGAATTAATAAGTCTGCGAAGCGGGACGAAAGTGTCCTCTTTCGGCTTGTTATGATGAAAAATCACTATGATAAAGTACAGTGGTAACTTTCAATAAATGACTATGAAAATTCATGTTAGAAGTAGTACCGGTACGAGGAAATTCGAAAAATACAGGTAAAAAAATAAGAAATCACGCACCTAGGGAAAAAGTAAACTTAATTCTTCCATGGAAATTTAATTTTTAGTGGAGCAAAAGTATTGTTGCATGGACAAATTTCACAGTAAAAGTAATTTTACTGGAAAGTCCGAGTTTGTTGAGTTATTTTATGATCTAAAAGGTGTAGTATTTTCTTCAAGGCAATTTATCTTTGGATTGTCTCTTGGAATAGTATTTTACATTGAAATATTAAATAACCCGAAATTTTCAGGATAATAAACATCATTTAATAACACAATTAACAACATGTTTCTTCATAAAGTTTCAAATAAGTACTTTTTTCAACAGGACAAGAATTTCTTAAGCAAGCTGTTTTCAACCCCAACTCGTAGAGCTACTGCAAATCAAAGAAGTTAACGACAACAATAAAAATCACAGAGCTGCTATTACGTCAGATGACAAGTTTCCCATATACTCTCGAACAATGGAACCTACTAATCCTCATACAGAAACTTCTAATATTACCACTAGTTTGACATCAAACACCCAAGATGGCAAAGATTACCGCTGCATTACGTGTAACATAACTTTTGGTTGTAAGATTCAACTAGATAATCATGTACAAAATCATGTACGCTGTAATGTGTGCACGCAAACTTTTGTCGATCAGAAGAGTCTCGAGGACCACAGGTTAACACACTTTAGCTGCAAATTGTGCGAAAAAAAATTTGACAGTAAAAATGTACTTTGGAATCACATGGCCGCACATCCTAAGTGTCATTTTTGCTTAACAAGTTTCGCTGATTCTGACCATCTCAACGATCATCTAAGAATGAAAGCTTGTCGAACAAGCACAGAAAACATTGAGTAGCTAAAATAAGCATATTTTTCATTGAGTTGGCTATTTATTGGGATACGATTCAACAATTTAAAGATAACTTACCAAACTTCTAAACAGCATGATACTTTAACTAAAAATTGCCTATGAGGAATGTTTAGTGCAAGATAAATGGGAAAATCATAGCTAGATAATACCACTAGTTTGTTGAATTACATTCGTAATAATTATGTTTAAAATGTATTTCAAATCAATAGTACTGCACTTGGTGTTTGTGACAATAAACTATAAATATGATAAGGAATACTATTCGAAAATAATAAATACGTATACTGTGATCTTCGTGAAAATTTATAGACGTTTGATAATCTTTTATTGAGAATTTGTTTACAACATCATTTTAATGTACACAACCTTTTTTTAAAAAATAATAAACTTAGAAAAAAAAAAAAACAAGTAAGAAAGACAAAAAATTTTGAAAAAATATACGTATAAATGTTTATTTACCAGCTCCTACTTCAAAAACAAAAACATTATCATAAAATTATCATGAGTCTTCTAAACCCGTAATAACAATATCAAGTTACGAGATAAGAACTTTCCTGCAGGGGGTTTGGCCGTAAGCAACAAAATCATCCATTAAACTTCTCCGAGTCGAACTAAAAAAATCAAAATATCTCCCCCCTAAAAATCACAAGATAGTGCGATGCGGCTAAATTCCTAATAATCATGGCTCACGCTGCGCCAGATACATCATCACCACGAGCCCGAAAAAGAACCGTAAAAATAATAAAACCTGGAGAAGAGCACTACAAAAAGCCCAGTCATTTATACCGAAGTCTCGGCCATTACCCATACAAGAGAAGCCGAGAGAAGAAGCTGCGGGGCTGCCCCTGCTGTTACCAGTGCAGCTTCCCCCCCTCCCCCCCATTGCATCTGTAGGCAATAAAACGAGCACCTGATCGCTATCCCTACACCATTATTACAAAGCCGCCCCTTCGCCCGGAGTGCGGTGCATTGCTAGCTGTCATTGTTGCTGCTACATACCTGTCGGCTGGTTTTATTTTTATCCCCCTTCTTTTTGCAATTCCTTAGCACTGCCTCTCGCAGATTCCTAACGATGCTCGCCCCTCTGGGACTGAAAATCCTCGGTTTTTCGAAAATCGCAATTATAGCGATTTTTTCTCTCTCGGTACAGAGACCCGATACACGAGCTCGCTGTAATCATCAGCGGCAAAGCTCGAGCACAACGAAAATCGGTGCACCTTCGATCGGACAGCTCGATCGGGGCACCGTAAATCAAGCGCGCCTCGAGAATTTCGGGGCCCAACGTCTCCTCCCCGACCTACGGGGCCGGATGTGCCGAGGATCCACGATCGCACGGCCCAGATTAATCCTGCCATTTTGTTTCGATGCTAATTCGTGTTCACCCCTTTCTCGCGAATCTCATAAGTATATATATTTTTTCCAAAGCTTCGGATGCCCCATAGCACCCAAAACTTACCTTTGGTGCTTTTTAATTGGCAAGGCGCGATGGGCACAAATAAAACAGTAGATACATTTATAACGACAATGCCGTATAGGCGAGGTAATAAAATAATAGGGAAAAAAAAAGATTCACTTACCGTTAGGAAAAGCAGTCGAGCGCATTCCGGAGCAAGGCGCATTCCTAGCTACGCCGGCTCTTCCGTCAGTCGGTCGCTGCATTTTTCCAGCGTGACGAGCTGGATTACGCAGCCCGAGAGATTTTGCGTCTCCGCGAGCGACGCTGGTTAATTTACGAGGGCAATGGGGGGAGCTCACACGTGTTGCCGATCAGCCAAATTGTGCCCCCGGGCTTATCGATCTCTGCATTATCCTTGCCGATCTCTATACGACACGGCTGTGTGTATACGGGGGTGATTTCCTGTGACGTTGTGCTGTGGATGAATGCGAGTGCACCGGGGGCTTGAAAATAAGTTGGCCCGCGAGTGTCATTTTGTATGGGAGGCTCTAATAAGCCGGTTGGACGATTTATGCGAGAAAGCGCCGTGGACGAGATTCTAATCAAGTTTATGTGTGTACAATTGCACGGACGGAGCTGCAAAAAGTGTGTGACTTGTACTTTGAATGATGGGGAACAATATATATTAAAGAAAACTCTATTTATCCGACCAAAGATCGAGTTGGCGTTCGTAAGGAAGTAAAATGAGCGCGTGCGTGTTTGGTCTCCTTCTCTTTATTTTAGACCCGAAAATTATGGAAGAAAAAATCTCCGGACGTGCAATCATCTAAAATCGCAGGGCAAGTATCATCATGAGTATAAGAGCCTCTTCGATGGGGGATGATTCGCTGCAGCACGTGAGAAGTATCGCACCGTGAAAATTGGCCCCCGTCGAAGTTAGCTCGGGATGCTGCGGATTTTGAAGTGCAAAACAGGACCTCGAGCGTTGGCGGGTCTCCTAATAAATACACACTCGTAGATGCATTGTCGAAAAAACGAGTTTGGTAATTTTTGACGCTTTCAATAACGCGTGCATATGACAGGCACTGATATTCATCGCGGGTCCCATTTTCAATGCTCAGTGGTTTCGGATGTATCTCTCGGGCCGGTGTCCAGAGTTGCAGTAATGCAGTCCACTTCCTCGGGCAGAACTTGTATCTGTAAGCAATCTAGACTGTACTAATTTCATTCCATCGAGTATTGCTCTCTCGACTTTTGGCTGGCGTTATATTGTCCGTTGGACTCGGCACTGGACGTTTTTCTCTGCATAACAGATAAATCGTTTCGTGCCGAGCACGGTGACTTTGCTTGGAAATCTTAATATTTCAAAAAAATGAGCTATGTTTGAGTATGACTTGACCAAGGATGAAAAAATACAGAACGCTCCGATGTACCAGCATGATGAAGTTGACTTTCGGTATTTACGAAATCGAAACTAGCAACAACGTCGGTGCTGATGCGGCGCACGCGGAGGATGTGCTATTCGACGTTAATTTTATGTACATGCCTCTGGTAGATTTTCAGCGTCGGTCGGTGGGTGCCGAGGTAGCTGCGAAATTTTCCGGAAAAATGCAACCGAACCCCGCCGATCATGAAGCGAATGGAGATGCGATCTCCCCCACTGGTACTCACGTGGACGAGAGAGACAGAGATTGTTGCAGATGGCGCATGCATCCTTGCTTCGGTGAAAATCAAGTTATTTGTTTGCCGTTTGGCCACGTGTGGTATCGGAGCAATTTGAAAAACAATTTAATTTAACGCTTCACCGCAAAAGGTTTCTCAGAAAAACGTCAATTAGGACACTGTCCCGCCCTCAAAGTCCCGGGCACCTTCGAACGAGAAAACACAATACATCGCCCGCACGGAATTTCTTTTCTCTCTAGCCGCCACGCAGCAAAAGTGGGCGGATAATCCGAGGAATGCGCACACACGTATACACGCATGGTCGAAAAGGGCGACGGCGAAATTCCCCGTGGATAAAACGAAAATTGGCGCGCGTATCTGTTGGGACTCGAAGCGGCGGAAAGGAAAGGAGGAGAGGGACGCGCCGCAGGATAATTATTTACGTCAGATAGGATCTCTCGGCTTGGGGTCCCGGGGCTCGCGCGCGCTTGGGAAACAAAACGTGCATATTTCTTTTTTTCTCCCCCTCCCTTTTGCTCTTGCTTCGCGAGCCTATATATATACATACGTATATGTACACATGTGAAATCGAAGGTTCGCGTTTCACGTCCGTTTCGGCAGAAGCTTATAGAAAACACGCGTCAGAGGGCACATTTTTTTTTTTATCCCATTCGGTCGCGTATTACATAGCACACTTTTCATAAATTATGAGACCGAGGTGATTTGTGGCTCCTCGGGCGAAGTAAATTTAGTATCGAGTCGGGAAGGTCCTATGGGAACCTTTCGTCCTATCGCGCCTCTCAATCTCATCCTCGAATGGTTATTTTTTTTTCCTTCGCCCCCTCTCTTCCACTTCGTTTTCGACTTTTTCACGTGGATACTCGGTTCGATTTTCCAACCAGCGAGAACCACTGGTGTGCGAGTTTCTGTATTTTTTCTCCCCGGTACAATCAAAAACTCATCCTGGAGATCGAACGAGAAAACGACCGCACCGATCTCGAGCTGCAAGCTTACGGAAGACAGACAAAAATTAGTTGAACAATATTTATAGTTTTCTTGGGAACATCGATACAACAATACACACATACACATATTAATATGAATAGGCAACAAAGTGCGCGCCCCGAGCACCATGTACATCGGATGCAATAGCGCGCGCACGTCAACTTTGGACGATTAACGATCGAGATCGAGAGCTCGAGCTCACAGGTTCTATTGTACCCAGGCCATAAACCCGCGGCTTCTGTGTCGTCTATGGGCAGTAAACTCGTCGCTCTATCGCCTAGTCTCGTTTGGTAGCTGTTGTTAATGTCTTCTATCTCGTGAACAGTAGCCGTCCCCGATCGAGGATCTATCGTAGCTGCTGCTCTTTCACTCAACGGCTCTGCTGGTGAACATTCGGTTCAGCAGGGAAGGGGGAAGGGGTGGGGGTAAAAAGACAGGACGCTCGCAAATCGCGATTTTGCAGCGATCTAAGCCGATTTTACGAGCGAGTGTATCGTAAATCGGGCTCGTAGATTTGCTGGGCTTCGCAAAAATGAGGGCGCTCTTTTTGCAAAGTACCCATTTCATTACACCCCTTCCCCCTACGGATATGAATCACGTGGTACTTTACGACCGGTATAGCTAGATAGTGTAAAATGTACGAATAGCGGCATTTGTTTTATACACGATAAACAGAGCGACGCTAACAAAATGAGTCGTTCCCGTGTCGCGCGCCGCTGGACACGCGCCGGGCCATTATATGGTAATGGGCGCCGTCATAACAGCTTAGAATTATTAAGATACTGAAATCGTGGGCCGTAGGAGCGGGGGGTGCAACCCACGGGGAGCCGGGGTCGTTTGGGACAGGGAAGTAAAGTATATCTCAAGGTGGACGGACGTGACAAATGAGACAAAATAAATAATATAAACAATATCGTACGATCGACAACACTGAAGTACCGATTCAATAGAAGGGCCCGTGAAAACGCGTGTCTCGATTGAGCCATAAATAGGCCGAGCAACCGATTTCTCAGGACGAGCGAAAGTAGGAAGGGAAAGAGCAAAAGATTAAAAGAGAATAGGAGCGCGCACACGCGTCATCGTAGAGCACATCGCGTTAGACCGCACAGGGGGGAGGGAGGCAGGAAATTTCAAGAATTTGCACCGAGAGCCACTGGGACGCACGTCCGGATGACTGACGCGAATCGTTATTATACCCGAGCGCATTGCCTGCACCACTAAACTGCCATATACATTATAATACATTCGCGTCCCTTTTTCTCTCCCCCTCCCCCCTACACTTGCGTTTAACCATATCTCGTTCCTTGTAATGCACATGCCTATCTTTCTCCCTCACCCCCTTCCTCCGACCACCTGTTGCTCGAAATCAGGTTGCAGTACGTGTGGGTACTCGTCTAAAAGTACCTGCAATGGTTGGCTTTGAACGAAATTTATTCCCGATAACGAAGGGGTAAAAATAATAGTGGAAAAAAGAAAGCGGAGTGAAATAATCAATTGGGCGCAGCGCTTGTATCGAGCCGACGATCCGACCAATTACGCGGTGGCGATTCTACACGTGTATATTTATACAAAAACCATATAACGAGTACACCCCAGCCGAATATACGTATAGTTACGGCACGGGACGTATATCGTCGATCTCCCCGGGCTTTGGCGAAAGTATCCGTAAATCGACCGCCGAAGCTCATAGATACCCCCCCAGCCCCTTAATAAAAGTGGCTGCGGCGTGCACGGGGCGGAACCGCGAACAAAAGGATTCCTCGGCGGCTGCTCGCGTTTCTCGTGCGATGGAGCTCCCGCATGTGGCATCGAAAACTCGCGGGAGAGAGGGAACCGAAGGGGAGAGAGAGAGAGAGAAAGGGGAAAATAAAAAGAGCCGGATTCCGAGCGCTCCCCGGGTCCTATATCCTTGTAAAACAACTTGTAAAACGAGCGACGGGGCCCCCGGATCTTTTTTCTCACACGCGCGTACGTGTAGTGTCCGAGGGCGTCCGTGTGCGAGAGTACTGTCTCCAGAGGAGGAGGGCCTCTTTCTTCTCCTCTCGGCCATATATATATGTACCGGCCGTGCAGTTTGGCCGCCAAGTCGCGGGCAGATTTATCGGATGCGGGCAGGATGGCCCTTGATTCGCTCGCGGGGAAGCGTCGAGTCCGAGTTTGTATTGTACGTCACAGGTAAACTGTCGCGCCCTTTTTTCTTCCTCACTTGTTTTTTTCATTTATCTTCGGCCCAAAAAGTACAC
Organism: Copidosoma floridanum; assembly: GCF_000648655.2. The sequence goes on along the minus strand of NW_019379471.1, from coordinate 221,148 downwards.
CCCGTACCGAGGCCCGGAGGAGGATATATCGTCCCTTTGGATCTATTAGCCGCGAACAAAAAAAAAAAAAAAAAAACCAACCAGTCTGCTCTTTTGTTCTCTCTTGGCGTATACATGGTGTACGTGCGCGCACGATACCTGGCCCGGGAGAGTGGAATAAATTGCCGGTGACCTTCCTTGGGGCGCTCGTTTTCGGCGCACGAGAGGGAAAAGAGGAAGAAAAAAGAAAGGAGAGGCTGATTTACATAAGTACGGTGCGAACCACGCGCTTACACCTCCGGTCCCTGTACGGCGTTGCACATTGTATATGTGTAGATACGGTATCAATTTTCCGCGAGTTCACCCACGCCGCGTATATATCCCAAGCGCTTCCGCTCGGGGCGCTTCGCTAACCGAATGTGCTTTTCGCTCGGCTCGACAATGATTATACGTCTCTGTTTTCGCGTATATACGTCTTTTCCACTTTGCGCGGCTTTTTCTTCTTCTTCTGCCATTTTCTGGTATTTTTTAACACCCGGCCATTGTGAAGTGCGTGTGTACGCGAAAGGGAGGAAACGCGCCAACCCACGTGGGCAGCTGTATAATTGAGTATCGGGTATAATTCGTTGGGCAACTTTTTTATTTGTCTCGGGCGTAAAGTGCGTTGGTGCCCTGAAAACTGGATAACTTGAATGGCCGTAATTGCATGCTCTTTTGCCTTAATGTTCCATCTGCCCTTTCATTATTTCCTTCTAATTTTTTTTTTCCTTTCTTTTCACTTGTTCATAAATAGTGATCCGTGTGTGATTTCTATCGCGATATTGCACCCAAAGAGGTGTTAATTTACGGATGTGCATTAGAATACGGAGGGATAAAATTACAAGCACACGCGTGTCAATTGAAAATGGTCAAAATTACTCTATTCATTCGAAATTTTTTGGCAAACTTTTTTTCAAAAGCAATTCGCTCAAAAGGGGGGGATTGAATTATTGAGTTCTCGTACATGCATACAGTGCACGTGCATTACCGACGACAAAGCTTATAGTTCTGTGTACACGTGTAAAAAAAGGTGTGCGTACCATTATGCACGAGAGAGTCACCAGACAAATGCGTTTATGTAAATGGCATGCTTGCATACTTAAATGTATCGGCAGTACTGCGTGTCGTTGCTACTTGACTTGCAACAATGGCCGGTCTAAAGAGACTTACAACAACTTACTCTCTTTGCAATTTTTCAACCGATCGCCGTACCGATAGCAGGGAGAGAAACGTACCCTAAAAGTTACGAGAAAACATTTGTCCGACATTAGTTACCGCGAGAAAGCATTAAAATTTATATATGGTTACATTTTTAATGGGAAAAAAATTCGAGGATCATTGGGAAGCACTATACCGACGAGGGAATACGATCGGTAGGATTTTATCTCAAAGGGAGGACTCGGAGGGGCTTACGAGGGCCTCAAGCGTACGGAAATTAATTGGGGTGTGCGCGTACGCATGAGCGATTGAAATCGTAGTTTCTTAATCAGCAAAAATGCTGCCTCGATTTTTCACGGACATTCACATTGAACCCGTAGCCCCATGAATTTGCACGATCGAGCTATCAAAGCATCACTTCCTGCCAATAAATTTAAGCCAACTGGCGCGAAAAAGTGACAAAACGACGGGGTTGCTCGATCGGCCGGGCAAATAATCGAAACAGATTTCGCACTTGTTCTCTCTTGTATATAAATATGAGCATACGTTTTTTGCCTTTTTGCTTTTGGATCGTCAGAGTATCGAATTCACGCGGACGAGGGATCCAAAGGAAGGACCTACAAAAGTGGACTGTGTGCAAAAATCGCACGGTATTATAGGGCGACAAAAGGTTCTGGCTCATTCGGGAAGTCATTCGAGCATAAGGCGATTCATATCGCGCACGCGAGCGAGCTGGAAAAAAAAAATTGTGTTTCTGCGCTTGTCTTATAACCTGTTCGTCGTCCCGTAAATTCACAAGAGAAAGCAGAAAATCATCTGAGCGCTGGAAAGGAAAAAAACCATCTCAAAGTTAAAATGACGGGTAGGCGGTGTGCTGAAAACGCTACAGTTGTTCGAAAAGATGAAGGCCAAAGCATACCTAGTCGTGGAGCTTTACCGCACTCCTACGCGTTACTTTCATCGGGTGCAATTTGCCGTTTGTGTTTCTTGCGGAGAAGAGCAGAGCCACCAACAGCAGTGATAGATCCTCCTTTTTTTTTTCTGTAATCCGGTAATCGGCAGAATCAGCCGAGTCAGAGTTTTAAAAGAAGGAGGAGAAGAAAAAGAAAAGAAAACGTTACGTCAGTCAGTCAGCGAGTGCGTGTAGAGTCGCATAACACGTGTTTTTTCGCCTATCGTGCCGCGCGATCTAGCCCCCGTACCACCTACTGTTCCCCTCTACCCGTGAGAGAGGAGAAAAAAGGAGATGCCGCTCTCCTGATCCCGAGAAGTTTGGCAACGAGCGATACAGGTATACCCTTGTCTTTTGGTATACCTGCGCGTCCACCTTTCCTCCTCTTTTTTGGTCCTCCTTGTATACTCGTACAGCTTGGGCCCGGACTTTTTCTTTTTTCGGGTACTTTTTTTCTTCTTCCTCTATTTTATAGATGTCAAGCAAGATTTTATAATAGATATCGAGTTGTCGACTCGAGCGATTTATCGACTAATTAAGTTTCAACGATCCATACGCGTATCGGGTTTTTATTATCATTATTTTTTTTTTTTTCAAGACGAATACCGACACAACGGGTACGCCATAAGTTGCCGAAATATTAAAATTCGGGTTTGAAATTAAAAAAAAAAAAGTAAAATCACAACAAAGTTTTGGTCATTTGGAAGAGTCATTCGCGGCAACAAAGAAAAAAAATGAATCGCGTTAAAAGAAACAGCTCGGCCATCCTCTTCTTTTTCACGATCGGCCCGTATAATACCAGCTCCTCTCCGGCCGCTAACGAACTTGGCGCGCATAGATGTTTATCGAGGCAGAGGAGAAGCACAAGACGAAGAGGAGAGAAAGGTGGTGCGCGCATTATCGTTTTGCCGGGCGTAAAATGCACTCGCCGAGGGGTCCGGCGTAGAGGTCACTTCTTCTCGGAGAGCCTCCATGGCCAGAGAGAGACTTATGGACGCAGGCGTGCGCGCCCACTTCTCTTCGTTGTGGTCCCTGCAGCGTACATGTATATATACCTACGTGGGGGTTACACGGGCTTACCTGAAACAAAAGAGAAAGAAGAAAAAACAATGTTAGCCATGGTACTGCTGCTTCAACGTTATACGTATAAAATCGAGGATGCGTGCGGGATGGGCATAGGTGTGTGTATAGGTAGATATAACGTGTACACAGGATTATGTTTTTTTTGTTTTTTTTTTGTTTTTTTTTTGTTTTTTTTTAGGATAAGAGAAACAAATGGACGGGCAAACAATCGCGCGAGGGGCGTGGTGGGCAGTCGTCTCTAATTACCTGCAATTGGGTCGATTAGCTGTACCCGTATCAGCTGATTATCGGACTCTACGATGGTTACCTCTGTGTACCGTTTGTACGGGCCATTGTAAGAGGACGAACCGGGAGCTGGTGTGGTCGTGCGGATAAAAATGGGGAGAAAAAAAATTCGAGGGACTTATCATTCGTATGCTGCACATATGTATAGGTAAATTACAATGAGATAAATACATGGGACACGCAAATGCAGTGAGGGAGAGCAAAGAGCCTGATTTAATTGGTTGTTAGCAAGACTCACCCCAACCTGATATTGTACCTTAATGGAGGTGATCTTTTTTCTCGGTGTAGTTACTTATATGTTACAAAGTAAATGCTGTACGTATGTGTTTGGCTATGGGTTTTTGTGTGGGGTAAGGGTTGACCGTATAAAGGTTTTAGTGCTGAACCCCTTGATGTCTTGTACGTAAAATACGCTTAGAGAATTAAAAAAATTTTCAATTGTGCATTATCGTAAAACGCACCCATGGTACAATTTTTGTTTCTTCTTAATCGGATTTTTGAAAATTTTAGCCACAAGCTAATAAACGGCAAAAATTTCTAATACCCCACGACCCAGTTTAAATATTCTTCTACTTACATGGGCATAAATTGCTCCAATCCTCTATTGACTCGAGGAAAAATATTAAAAGCTTGCACAAGTTTAAGTAAAAACCATGAGATACTCACAGCTGGATCAACAAAATGCAGCCCAAGTAAACGCTCGCGTAAGCAGATTACAGAGCTCGAAATTGAATCCATGCATGAATATAACTCGAGAGCCAGCACCACTGGAGGATCAGCTCTAACTTAATGCGACTCTCGAATCATTAACGCGAAAAAAATCTCCCCCGGCCCCTCTTCCTCCAAACATCCTCGAGAGTCAAATCCCGCAAATGCACTCGTATAAATTTTAATTATGGAAAGAGCCGTGGCAATAAGCCCCATCGAGTGTCTCTCCGGTGAAATATTCCGGCGTTAAGGCTCCTTTGGCATCCTTCCTTCCTCCTATATAGCCCCCACCTCTTGCTCTTAAAACCTCGAAAGAGAGAGAGAGAGAGAGAGAGAGACTGTTTGCGCGCGTCCTTGCTATCCCCTGCTAATGGATCCTTCTCACTCTCCTCCAGCCTCTTTTTGCCTCTCTCTCGCGTCTTCTCCTCCTCGTCCACAGCTCGCGCCAACTTTCTTGCTCGCTCGCGCTATATCTCCTCCCATTTTTCCTCTCCCTCTTACTCCCCTTATCCGGCTTTTCTCTGTTTTGCTCCTCGCTTCCGTTTCCTTTTTTATTTACCTTTTCGATTCTGGCCGTTGGAGCGTGTGTCTCTTTTGCACGCGACTCTACGGCAAGGAAACCTCAATTGTTGCTCTCTCCTTCTCGGATGTGTTGTGTGCACAGGTATAAGGATTGGCCACTTCAACGGTACGCGCAAGAAAATCGCTCCGAGAGACTTTCCCTATTCGTCCCGGCTCTCCGCTACGTGACAAACGCCAACACCGCAATTACATTGTATATTTAATTATCATTTACAGGACTGTATGTATATTGAAAAACCCGTTGGTCGGCCGGATGGTGGTGCAAACAACCCAATAATCGATCGAGAAAATTTGGTATTATTAGTCAACAGACGGCAAATCATTGTGTTTTAAGAAATTGCACAAACAAAATCGCGAGGGTCCTGTAATTTTAGTGCCGCAACGATCGTCGGCCCAACGTGCCCCGTGCAGCAATAAAATCATCTTCGATCGATCGCTGCATGGATACACAGGCCAAGAGGCACACGTGAGCACACGTACGTGTGTACTCTGAGTCGGTTTGGCGAGAGAAAATTAATAAGTAACGAGAGAGGGATGATGCACGTGGATCGATTGCCTCGTATCCGTGGATGCGCACGCATAGATCCTTTCGAGGACACTTTGCTGTGCAACGATGATGTTGAACGTGCGAGGCGGGACTCTTTTCGAGGCCTGTCATCATGGCGCCCGACGACCTCCTCTGTTTGTTTATTCGGGCACAAAACGCATACCTTCAGAGGGATTTATTGAGTCATTACTACGTCCTTTTGGACGTTGTTTTCTTTTTCCTCTGGTCTCTAATGCCTTTTTAATCCTTTATTTTTTCAAACGTAATACAACTTTAATTGCACCCCATGGCCATTTATTTCCATTAGAAGGGACTTTTTTTTTGACGAGTTGATTCGTCGTTTTCATATTTTTTTTTTCTTTTTTCTTTTGGGAGCACTAAGAAGTTCCCCGTAAAGCTATCCTCGAAATTTTTTCAACCGGGCGATGATGATGAGGAGAACATCATAGTGTTTTCTTGCACGATTTAGACCTCCCCCTGCCCCGAGTAATTATGAGTGGCTACTGGTGAGCTTCTGGATAATATAGAGGAAATCCAACGAAAAAAGTGCCCCATTACTATTCCCAATTAGGGATGATTAGGAAAATATGATTGCCATCTCGATTAACTGTATACTCGTATTGCCAGCCATACCGTATTCCGCGTATCGGTCCGAGGCATTTTTTTGCGGGATCGACTCTTATGTTCGTTGTACCGTCGAGAGATTAAATTTTAACTGTCCATCGAACAATTAGCCCATATACATTGTTTTTTTTTCCCCTTGTACCTCTCCTCCGGGGGTACTTAATGAAGCATCAGCGGCATGCGTTACACAATATCCCTCCGACCATCTGTAATTAAGGCGATAAAAACTTTTTGAAGAAACAGATAATCAGCCCGTTAAATTATCCGCACACACGGCTCTATTATATGCCCGTAGCTATCACAGATTGACCACACGTATTTTTCTTTCTTTTTTCTTCACTTGTGCCACTATCACGATATTTTTTGCGTTTTAGCGGACAATCCTCGCTACACCGATGGTGATTCCATTTCCGGAAAATCCAGATTCCACCTTCGTAGCGCCATTATGGGCGGCCGGACGTCCTGCAGATCGATTTCCTCGATCGTCCCCGCACGAGCCTCCCGAGTGCGGGCTGTGCTTACAAATTGCTCAACTTGCCCGAAAACGAGGAGCCAAGTGGGTAACTTGAGCCGCCGGGAGCACGAGCCGTCGTCTGTCGTAAAACGTCGAAAAATCATTGAGCTGCTCCGGGAGGAAGGAAACGTGTCATCCGCTCGACAGAGTCCATCGGCTCTTGAGGATGAAGGTAAAAAAAAAAAAAAAAAAAAAAAAAAAAAAAAAAAAAAAAACACAGCCGGGACAACCCGGCGCCATAAATATATCTCGAAAAATCCATTTTCGCGAGAGAGAGATATGTGCACGGCAAAGACCAGTTACGTCGCAATATCGACTCAGACGCGTGCAANAAAAAAAAAAAAAAAATCAGGGAGAAATTTTCATAATACCCATGTCCGGGCACGCGTACGGACTCTAATCACGGTAGCCAGAGATGAGATGGTGCACGTCCGACGACGGCGGCGAGCGGATGATGGTAAAAAAAAACTAAGAGAATCTATAAGGTTACGGAGGTACATAAGTGCACACATGGGGAGAATAGGAGGGATCTCCGATGTGCTTCCTTCCGCTCGGGAATAAGATTGTTATACCTTTTATTATCATCGTCATCATTATTATTGTCTATCTCCTTCACTCGTTATATATGTGCACATGTGTGCAACAAGTCTTTCCTTCCCTTTTCCTCTTCTCTCGTGTAACATGCATGTATAAGTATATGCAACGAACGACAATCCATACACGACTTTTTCCTTTCTCCGAGGTTTTTTTGTACGAGGAATAATTAGCTGGATATTCGGAGGCGTGTGCCCTGCATTTCAAACCAAACAAAAATGTACTTAAGTGCATGCCCATAGTAGTTTACAGAGCCTCCATTATGTTTTGCAGTAAAAATAAATTATTGTTTTATTACATAAGAGAGGTGCTCTCGTAGAAAAGTGCAAGCGTTAGTTTTTAATTCTTCTCTCTACGGATTTACACTTGTCGATCTCATGAGTACTGCCAAGTACTCCCTACGAGTACACCTCTTGGCTACTCTGTATGTCAGAGCTTATAGAAAAAAGCTTATTTAATTATGTTGCAGGTAGCTTCGATTTTATGTCGACGCCACCTAGCGGATTTTACTGAACTAATGTAAAAAGCTGACGTATTTTTGCAATANGGTCCAAAGCAACTTCTTCGGTGCCGCATTATCCTCCGCAAAACTCGATGTACTTTTGCCCTTGAAAAACTCACGAAAAACGTTTCTTACAACCATTCGCAAAAAAAAAGTCATAGAAAGAGAGACGAGAGGAAAACATTTTCTCGCACGAGTCTCAGTTTCGCGGTCGCTGCAGTTTTACAACTTGGCACTGTTATACACGTAAGTGTACATGGCGTGTATAATAAACTACATATTTGTATGTACACGCACATCAGACGCCAACCTGCGTATGTAATAATGTGCGTTCCCGCACATATATATATATATATATATATATATATACTACCCATGTACAGTATAGGTATATTAAGTCACGTACACACATAGCCCGTCCAGCGGTCGTTATACAAACGATGAATTAGACATGCACGCGCCTCGGAGCTATATGGCGGAGAGTTGGAATTTTAAATCCTCGCGCCACGGTCAGTTGTATATACGCTACATCTCCGCTGTTTTCCCGACATCTTTCCCTACCTTTTGCCAATATTATGCATCCTTGCCTGTACGGCAGCTACCGGGCTAATGGCTCTCTGGAAAAATATTATACATTTTTATCGAGTGAGAGACATGTCGAGAGACAAGAGATGAGGAGGAACATTGCTCTATCCGACTTTTTTGCCGAGCTGTGTATACACACAGTCACTCTACTCGCTGAGGTTTTCTTTTTTACGCTGATTCCTCGGGAATTTCATCGAGGGCTTATATAAAGCATTGATTATAATTATATAGTTAGGTACAAGTCTATGGGCTTGTATACAATGATACACGTATACCAATGACTCGCCAACCAAGTATAACTTTGGTATCTACGCTTGATTTCAGTAAACATGAATACACTGAATTCATTATTTAATTACTTTTGGCTCGATCCGGCGAAACACCCGGGCGTTGCTCGCTTTGGGTGTCCGGGTATATACTCTTCTTACGGTAATTTATATCCCGATCGCACGCGTACGCGTATACATCGTCCATAGGTGGGGGTTTCGAAATCTCGCGAGTATAATTTTTTTTTTTTTTTTTTTTAAAGAACTGTCAATCATATATATTATGTACAGCGCGCTGTTATTTAACGGATGGATCCCCTTCAAAAGTACTGCACTTTCGGAGCCGCGTGAGTGACGGGCCCCGTAATTAAGCCACTCTCGCACACCTTTGGCCGCCTTCATTAAAGTAAGATCCCTCTCTCTCTCTTCCCACATATACACCGCAATGAATTTTCATTCCACTGTAACTTTGTCGTCGTCTCCGTCTGTTGTTGCCCTCGTCTTGGACATGATTCGCTTTGTCTCTCTCTCTCTGGTACATACGCGGAGCTATCTCACCGAGCGATCGCTTGAATTTTATACAAGTGTGCGCGCACACACGTACATGCAAACACAAAAGGGCAAAGTGGCGGGCGAGCAGGAGAGATTAAAGAGTCCGCGTGTGTGTGTGTACACGCGGTGAAACATGATCGTGCAGATCGAGGCCCCTCTCTTTTGCTTCTCTTCCCTCGTCTTCTTCTTATTCTTTTGGCCGAGCGCGCAGCGCTAGAGAAACGGGGCCTGATAACCCTACCAAAGTCCCCCCCCCCCGCCCTTCTTCTCTCGGGGCGCAAAAAGGAAATCGTAAATTCTGATGAATTTTGAGATTGCAGCCGGCGGATCCCTTTTCGTCCCCGCCACTTTCTCCCCCTCTTCTGGGTTCATTTTTTTCACCCCGCGATCGCGACTCTCTCTCCGTGCTTTCTCAAATTTCGCGATGATAAAACCTCACCGTGAGTACAAGTTACGAAAAAGTCCAAGCTCTCGAGATTCTTCCCCATCGCTTCGAGGGCAGCCTCAATTTTTTCACCCGTAGTTGCGGTCACGGTGTGAGACCAGAATATTTTGAAATCTTCGCACACGCGAACGTTAAAGGAAAAATAAAAAAATAAAAAAACATTGAGCCATCACCCAAAACACACCCATTTTCAAAACAATCTATACTTTCTGAAGTAAAAACTAGATGCTCAAATCCTGTTTCATCATGTAAAAAGGAAAGAAAAAAAAAAGAACAAGCCAAGCAACTGAAACTTATTGTGTGGCTAACTATCGCAAGAAAGCCGGGAGCACGACTGTATATTACATGAACGCGGAGACCGGAATTTCCAGAGAGCCAGAGATGGTCGTCCCCGACAATGGGTGTACCCGAGAGCTATAGCCTCGAGCACGTACACGTATGTATATACCCGCGACAACCGAGCCGCTACTGTTATGATGTTCTTATTATTAATTTGTTTTGCGCGGCGGCGGTGGCATACACCCAGGCCGGCAGAACCAGTTTCTCCGCGAGGATTGACGGGAGGGACGGAAAGACAAAGCGCCCGCGCTCTCTCGAAGGGGCAGAAAAGGAACAGATATGAGGTCCGAAAGGAGTGTCTACTTGAGCGGAGGTAAGAAGCAAGAAGGAACGGAGGGTGGTGGAATGCCCGGGTGCGATCGGCTAATATCGCATGAACCGAGTGCCCGAAATTTTCTGGATCTCCGCTCGATCTATCCTATCTGGTTCTCCCTCTTCCTGCGCGTCCTGGAGCTCTCGAGGATTTCGGTCGAGCTCCTTACTTTTCTTTTCTCTTCTCCTCTTCTGCAGCTCCTCATACACGGTCTCCGGCTCCTCTTTCTTCGGACCTTGGGACGTGGTTTCGGGTCTTTCGACGGTAATTGAATTCGACGGAGTGTGATTTTCAGACTTTTTTTTGGATTTTTTTGCCTTTTTCCCCTCCGTTTCGAGGGGTCGATTTAAAAGTATTGGGGGATAAGTGATAGAAAAAAAAAAAAAAAAAAATCACGTCAAGCTCATCAAGTTTTGCTCGCTGTTGGATGCTCGAGAGCGTCTTCCCATCCAACTGCATTCTTGAAACAGAATCGTTTGATCGGGGCCATATTCTGGAAAGTATATGTAAATATTCTACAGTAAGCGAGTTTAATGTTTTATTTCTTCTTAAAAGCAAAGGCCAATTGAATCGTGGCCCGTAGAAAAAGACGTAAAAAGAGAAATTCTTGCAGCTAGGAGGGACGTCCGAAGGAAAAAAGGAAAATATTCATGATCGCCGCGGGGCCCCGATGATTCGGTAAACGAGTTAATCGAGCAGCATCATTAGCTTTTTTTCTCCGAGATCTTCCGTAAAGTTTCCCCGGCATCCAAAACAAATAAATCAAATGCACGACCTCACAGGCGGGGACCCGGGAAACGTACCAAAAACTACGAGGTCCAGCCTCGGCCGATGAAAGAATAATCTACGGCAGCTTTGACAAATATCCTTATGGAATCGGGGCCCTCGTCTATGAAGGCGAGCCGTATCGCTTCTATTCAATCGAATAAAAACTCTGGCGCGCGCCTCGCTACTCACGCCCACGCGCGTCCTCTCGCCTAAGAAAAGAAAAAAAAAATACACGTAAAGGGATTTACTCGGCAGGCGGGATCGAAAACGACGACGTCGAGTCGGTGCTTATAATATTATGTACACGAAACTTTCTTAATTCACGTATGTTATTGCGGGCCTCTAATGGTCAATATGACGTGGTTATAAAAATGTTTCTCCTCCACACGATTACGCGGCACAATGGGATGGGCGCTATTGACATAATGTTTTTTGAAATTTCGTATGAAAAAACACGCGTTTCCACTCAAGTGTACAAGAGTATGGGGAAACACTTCCTCTTTCTAAGACTGAAAACTCTTCACTCCAAAAAATCCAGGTAGGTGCAGTATTAATAAACGCCATGGTTGAGATAAACCTGAAAAGGCGACTGGACCAGGTAGAAACAAAAAAAAAAAAAAAAAAAAAACACAGCCGGGACAACCCGGCGCCATAAATATATCTCGAAAAATCCATTTTCGCGAGAGAGAGATATGTGCACGGCAAAGACCAGTTACGTCGCAATATCGACTCAGACGCGTGCAAAATACGCGGTAGCCCTTTTCCGACCGTCACCCATCAGCCGTACACGTGATACGGGCGCCCAAGGCAGTGGAATTCGCGCAGCTACTGGTAAGTATTAATTGGTTTTTTTTTTTTTTTAATTTAAGACGCTGCCAGTACATACAGTCGCTCCGATGCGCGCAATGCGGGACTATCCATAATCCAACCTGGCTAGTTGGTCGAAACTAAAGCGACTGGCGCTCATTAGGCGCGAGAACCCGTTTACATCAGCGGCATCGTTTTCGCTCGACTTTTTCCTTCACGCCGACTCTGATGGGTTGTATGCATCAGACGAGGCGATACACGTCATTGCGTCAAGGAGATTTGTGCGTGATTTTTTTTCCTTTTTGCTTTTTTTTTGTTACACAGTTACTCTGCCCTCGAGATGTTGGTTATCTCTCTTTGCGGCCTAATGGAGTTTCGAAGCGTTTCTAGATCAATCAACGCTGGCAGTGCGCAGAATACATTTGCGATTCGAGAGAATAATTTTTGCATTCATCATAAATCCCGTTTCACTGTTTGTTTTTAGTGATTATTCATGCGCGGGGATGGGTTGGAATTCTCGACAAGAGTAAGTATGATCAACTTTTTTTTTTCTCCGGTAGAGATAAAAAAAAAAAATTGATGCTTGTTTAAGATGTATTAGGTAAACACGGCAAAAACTCCAGATTAACTATGAATATACGTATGCGTTATCTTCAAGGCGAGAAAGGGGACCGGACACTAAATATTGGCACAGCTAAAAATTCATACACGCCTGTTATCGTCAAAGGACACATTCATCAATGGCTCGTTTTATAAATGCGATACACGTGATTTTATTCCTCAAAAATTTTACTTGTGATACGAAAAACTTGTTTAAAATTGTACGCCTGCGAGCAACAGACATATTACCCGGTATGCTTCTTTTTTCACGCAGTAGGTACTATCTTCGCTCTGCAAATAATATATCTTCACACCGGATGCAGTCCATGTACTTACTTTCAGTGGATCGTCTTACGCGACTATAATTTTTATTTTGACGGACGGCAAAACGAGTGGATTGATCAGTCGCATGAACTGCTAATGTTTGCTCATCGTTGATAACATCTTTTTATATATATATATATAGATGATGC
>NW_019379471.1:76829-207807 GCF_000648655.2 Copidosoma floridanum | reverse complement strand
AAAAAAAAAAAAAAAAAAAAAAAAAAAAAAAAAAAAAAAAAAAAAAAAAAAAACCGGCTCTCCTCGGCCAATAACGCGACAAGCTTGCACTAATCGTACAACCCTCCCGGTCCACCGTCGCGGCCCACTTTTTTTTATTTTCATTTGCGATTCCTTTCCTCCTGCGCCTATACTGATTTTTCTCAATTAGGATGAGGCTATGAGAATACGACAAAATTACCACATTTCTAAACTAATCACCGAACGCTCTCATGTGAAACATGATATATGTATACAAAACCTACGATTAACGCGCGTGCACCCAGATAAATTTCAGGCTCAACTCGCGAGGCAGTACATATACAGGATATTGTAATCGCGTGCATAAACATGTCTCGTCCACGTGTACCCAAGTGCATAAACTCGAGATTACGAAGCCTCGGCGGCGTTACCTATAGGAGAAAATTCATTATCGTCCGCACAAAGTCTGAGCTCGTACGGGTGTAAATACGTAAAAATTCAGTCGGAGCCCCCCACAGTTCTTGACCTCTACGGTGTGTAATTGACTCTTCAAGCGCATACGAATCCCGGCAACGGACTTGCATACGGTATACCAAAGAGGGAGTTTACAAGCACCCTCGAGGGGGAAAAAAAAGCCTGTAGAGCGCCATTAAAAGCCACCGACGCCAAGGTGGAGTATAGGTGGCCCGAAAAAAAGCAGGGCTACCGTATTCCCCTCGCGCGGAATTTTAATTGAGCTTTTTACCTCCTCTCTTCCCCCGCCCCGTCCTTTGAGCTCCTTCGCACAGGGCCTTTGCATCGTCCGCAGTGAGAAATTAGCCGGTCGTCAAACCTGAAACGCATCTTCGACCCAATAACAATTACCACCTCGAGGACGGGGCGTCAACGGGCTTATATGATCGATACTTGAACATCTGGTCTGATGCTTTTTTTGCGCATCACCGGTACACACGGATGCAGACCAAAAGGGGCCCTACATTTGAATAATCGAGCAGACATGTAATAAATTATTCAAGCGCCCAGTGGCCCCGGGGAGGGATCGTTACGCGCCGTAGGAGCGGTTCACCGGTGACGTGGTATTAATTGTTGCGCGACGATCACCAGCGCGTGGGTCATTAGCCGAGGTATGCGCTTCACAGTGCCGGTGCTTGCGGATCGATGTCGCTATCGCTTTCTATTTTTTTCTTTTTTTCTGGTCGGTGAAGGGTGTAGTATACGCGACTCGAGTGGCTTCGTGGAGGTCTGCGAATGGAAAATTGTACAAACGCGAGTGTAACAGCTGGGAAATTCGGACGGAGGTGGAATAACGGGACGTCGACCGGTGCGTGGGGGAAAGAAAAATCGTAGCGATATTTTTTACAACCGTACACTCGAGGGTCTCTCCTTGTGTTTACAGCTGGTTATCTCTGATGTGGGATTAATTAAAACCCATAACGTGAGCATGGCTCGACCTCCAAAAAGTAGCTTTGCGAAAAGGTATATCCCGGAAAGGTTGTGATTTACGCCCGAGTGGTTCGGGAGGCTGATAAATGATGAGCTCGATCGCCAACTAGTGAGAATTTGTGCTTTTTGTTGGGACTACTTGGGCGTTGGGGATTAATTTTGTCTAGACTACCGTAGTTTTTGAGTAATTGTGAGTAGGTTGAAAAAAAAAAAAACACTTACTTCAGTTGAGCCAGCGTGACGTGTGGAAAGTAAAAATTGCTAAGAGAGTTTAGAGAATGTCAAAATGGGAGATTTTTTTCCGCCCCGAAACTCGAGTCAATTATACCGATCCGTGGCAAAAAAAAGGGGGGAGGAAGGGGAGATCTCCCGTGGAGTTTGGTTGATTTGCGTGGCAAGTTGCTCGTAAATCCTGCCGTCAATATGTACGTATGTATAGGCACCGAAGTTGCAAATGGTGTACATCTCCAGCCGGCACTTGATGGACGCAGTGTCGACACTCACGTGCCCGAAATTTCCGCGCAAAAAACCGGTTCTCCCCAAAAAAGGGGGGAAAAGAAGACGAGCGGCTCTTGTCGAAGCGTGTGTTCCTTCGTCGCTGCCGCTCCGCTTGATTTCTTTCTTAATCTCTTGGTCGGATCTGACCGGCCGTCGGATTATTAATGAATTTTTATGAAAAATTAAGCGGCGATTTTAATCGACGGAACTGAGAAATAAAAACGAATACCAGAAATGATGCGAGGGTTCCCCTTTTGGTTATACGTATACTTGTATATAACGATGGTGTTTTTTTTTTTTTTTCATTTCTTTTTCCCTCGAAATGAAGGAAAGGTCGAAATTTAGAGAGACAGCGATGAATATTTATAATTAGCCTTCGCAAAAATGTATGTTTTATTGAAAGGTCGGGACAGTAAATATTTCAAGGTTTGCCCCTTTTGTGGAGATAAAAACCCGAGGGAAGCGTCAATATCTGACAAAAATGAGATTTAGGACTCACAGGAAAGGATTAATAACACAATGAATAATTATACTCACAAAGTAAAGAAAAAAAAGTGTTTTGGATGAGAAAGATGTTGATATTCCTGCAGCGAATAGTAATAACTCACCTGAAACACAAAGAAAAATTCTCCATTAAAACATAAGCGTAACGTATATATAAGAATTTAAATGAAGGATTATTTCAAAATTCGTTTGTAAAGCCATTAAAATTGAAAATTAATAGAAATAATTTACAGGTTATGACAATTATAAATTAAAAAGTGCGGGACGTACAATACCATTATTATTGCCCAAGAAAATAAAATCAGCTTGAAATTAAAAACTGGCTTATTACTGCATAAAAGATTATTCTTCCTTTTTGTCTAGAGAGAAGGAAAGACGCTGAATCCTCGAAAAATGAGACACAAATCATGTTTCCGTCCCTTAAAATCCTCCTCCTCTCTCTCTCTCGCGCATAAATCGAGAAAAGGAAACTTGCATCAGCAGCGGCTTTCCTACCCACACACGAGTATTACCAGTTTCTAAAAATAAACCGTATACCCGCGCGCGTGACTTACACACACACACATTCCCTCGTATTACATGGAGAAGCAAGTTTCGCGGACAAAAATTGTCTCCACCGCCTATCGTTTATTTCTGTTTATTCAGGCATATTTCCATTACATATCCAACACACGTGCATTTGTTTATAGAAAATTTACACCCAAGACCCCACCAAAGACACCGTGTAACTCAAGTATATATTTACGAGCTGCATTACGAACGGAGCGGCCACCCACGCTCTGACGGATGGCCCGCATTCCTGTTAGAAATCACGGCTTCCCCTCTGCCCTTGCAAGCAAAGGAATAAAGCTCCTCCGTGCGCGGCTACAAGACAACATATTATACGCATAAAAAAAAAAAAAAAAAAAATTATTTGCAAACGTGCACTTCTCCCCCGGTGGGGTTGAAAGAAAAAACAGCCGTACAGGTTTCGATGCAGGTGTGATTTTTCAGCCTCCTCCGCCAAGGCTGTCGAGAAGATTATAACCACGGGGCCGGGGAAAGGGGCTTCGAGCTACTTTACAAGCGCGAAGGCTGCACGTAAGCCCCATTTGAGTGATGTGTACATCGCAATAATCGCGGACGAACTGTTGATCGGGGAATCGTGTGTGAGTGTGGAACAATCAAGTGGCGTATATTATATGTAGAGCCTCTACTTTTGACTCGTCAAAGGTATACGCTCGAGTGCCAGCTCAGGTTGCGTTTGACTAGTATCCGCGCTAATGACCAGGAAGAGCCGAGCGAAGGTGCAAATCAACCTACTTCCCCTCGGCAAGTTTACTGCAGGGCACGTACGTTTTTTTTTTTTTTTTTTTTTTTCGGGAGAGGGGGCTTTCCTGGACGGAAAAAGGTCGGATAGCCACTCATTTTCCTTCGTAGATTAATACTGTTGTATATTTTTCGTACCCGTGTGTATGTATTTCCGTCAATATTGAAAATTGTGGGATGCTCTCCTTGAAAATTCCCCCCACGGCTATGTACCGCGACAAAGTTGGGCCCGAACAATCTCAAATATTGACCCGGTGTGGGTACACACGCGCCCCCAAGCGGGTCATTTCGTCCCTCCTCCTCCACGGCTGGTTTCTCCGTACCTTTTTCCCTTAAAAGCTCCGACACGTATATTATGTAGTACGCCGAGCGACCTGTTTGTCTTTTAAATTACCCTTTCCTACTTTTCCTCTGTGTCGCTTCAAATCGTGAAGTTTTTAACGGACTCCGGAATACCTTCAAAGGTTTTTTTTTTTTTCAAAGACAAACACAGGTACGCGCTCGCGGTCCAAAGCAACTTCTTCGGTGCCGCATTATCCTCCGCAAAACTCGATGTACTTTTGCCCTTGAAAAACTCACGAAAAACGTTTCTTACAACCATTCGCAAAAAAAAAGTCATAGAAAGAGAGACGAGAGGAAAACATTTTCTCGCACGAGTCTCAGTTTCGCGGTCGCTGCAGTTTTACAACTTGGCACTGTTATACACGTAAGTGTACATGGCGTGTATAATAAACTACATATTTGTATGTACACGCACATCAGACGCCAACCTGCGTATGTAATAATGTGCGTTCCCGCACATATATATATATAAGCAAGAGGAGACCCGCGTAACGGGTTTACGCTGCTTCGCTCGGCGTCCGGTAGGTGATGCTGCATCCACGGAGAAACGAGCCTTTTGCTCTCCCGATCCTTTGCCCACAGGCCGTCGACCTCAAAAGGAGATGTGCCTTCTCCCCTCGCCTCTACCACACACAGCATCTTCGCTGCCGTCGTCCTCTCGTATACTCATATACGTATACACGACCCTACAGCGGCGCACACGCGAGCCTCTCATTGTCGTACATTCTCAATCATGCGACTTTACACGAGTCGAGATAGAAATTCTGTCGCCGTCACTGGGAGGGGGAGGGGGAAAGACCCATCGGCTGGAATGTAAAACGAGTACTCGTGTGGCGCAAAAAAGTTAAGGAGGAGGGATGGTTGCACAATTGCATATCCAACGTGCAAGAGGATCTCCATTTTTTTTTACGACAATTTTGTAAAACTCCATTATTTGCCCAAGAGCTAGAGATGAGGTCACTATATACAATTGCTGGAATAAAAACTCGCGCTTGGAAACGCAATGTGTATCGCGTGTGGTTCACCAAAGCTTCCTACATACCTTCACTTGTGAAGATGTTTGCACTCAGCGACGGTACATGTGAGAGTTAAGCGTTTTCGGTGATTTTTGTAACCAAGTCGCCATACGCACGGCAAACATCTACATCCATTACGGTGGGGATATGTAAGTACCGTTCGTTGGATTAACAACGATAATTTGTCCTTGTTTCGGAAACGAGAGTCCCGGAGTTACACATTTCTACGATCTATACTGTACACGCAAAAGAAACTCTTTGCACGTACACAGGCATTACAATATGTGCCCGCTACGCAAGAAATACTGTGTGCCATATATACTTTACGGGAGTCATTAGCCGCGGTCTCCTTGGCGAAGCGACGGGCGTATTAAAATTATCCCTTTCTAAGGAAAAATTCCGCGCAAAGTGTGTGTATGTGCGTATTGCGCAGTTGAAAAGAGAGAAAAGCAAAAGCCGAGGAGGATTCGCGAAGTGGCTTGCGCGTTCATTTGAATGGACGAGGCACCGAGAAGGGAAGTTAATTTTTCCTCGAACTGCAAGTTACGGGCGATCGGGGGAAAACAGATGGATCGGAGGCAGTTGTTATTTGTTGGCTTTAATGACAAACCGCGAGTGTCTCTTTGCCGATTTCCGGCCGATCTCTTCCGCCGCTCTCGTTCCTCGTCTTCTTCGGCACTCTTTTTTGCAGCCGGCGAGTAAATCGGGGCCACTCGCTATTGTCGAACAACGGACCTTTCCCGAGAAATATCATCATCCTCTTTCGATCGAGCCTGTATTGCACGTACTTACCGCAGGGGAGAGAGAAAAAAATCGGCGATGACAATAGAAAACTTTACACTTCTCGGGCGTCAGACGCATCGAATTGTTTTTTACTCTCCCAAGGATGAATGTATCGTTGACTCCATTTTTTCTCAAAGCCGTCGGTATCTGTATGCGCTTCGGCTCATTTCCTCTTTTTTCCCCGCGAGAGCTGTAAGGGCATATCGCTTCCTCTTCGTGGCGCGAAAGTACCGATTTCCGGCCGTGCTCTGTCGCGAGACGGGAAAAAGAGGAAAACTCAAACTTTTTTTCCTAATATTTACTTATACAAAGAGCCAAGAGAGAGAAAGAGAAAAAGAGGGCAACTTTGGCATACATCACTCACAAGAGCAGAGCCCACTCGAGGCCTTGGTGACGCGACGCGGGTTTTTTTTTCCGTCTCTTATTTCTTGTCACGTTGCTTTCTCTCGTGCGACAGTTTCAACAATGTGTATAATATATACTATACGTGCGTAGGTACTTTTTGTGGAATGTGGGTACAACAGTGGTAGGACCCGGTGTGCCGTATGGCGTCCGATAATTAAGCGCGGCTGCTTACGTCACGTCGCGTAACGAACAACCGGCGAAAGGATTATTCCGTTTGAAAATAAAAACAACCAACCCACCGGTTTACGAATGGTGAATTAGAGTACATACGTTTTTCAGTTATGAATCTCGTCAGCGCTTTTCGAGCGTTTGATCGTCCGATAAAACTCGAACACGTTATTGAAGTACCGGGCGTTTGTTGGGCACTTTTCGACCATCACAGGAAAGAGTATCAGGTTCAGGCTGTATGTTAATGTAATAGCGTTGGTACAAAGCGACGACAGGGCATGATCGATGAATTTTTTTTTATTTTTCACCGAGATGATGGCGTAATTATCTCCACGGGCTGGTCCCTCTCCGTCCATGTACTCGAATCGAGCATAATAAAGCAATGACGCCGTTATATTAGAAACGCGCGTATACACGGGCAACATGTACTGCGGGGAGGATTAAAAATTCCTTATGTTTTTCGATATTCAGAGTTACTGTGTATTATTTTGAAGAAATCGGCTCGGAAATCGGTAAATTCTCCGTAGAATTACTTGGTTCTTCATTTCTTCAAACATTTCGTAAGAAAATTTTCTTAAGTATTATAAATATTCCGTAGCTTAAGTACACAAAACGACGCATCTTCACTTCAGCGTATAATATATGGCACGCTCGGACGTACACTTAAGATTTATCGTTACGCTGCCGACGGCATTCCAAAACAACTTACAAGTATATACGAGAAGCGCTGCAGTAACAGCTATTTTTTTTTTTCAAAGTCCGGCGTTTGTAGGTAAGCCGAGCTATTTATCTCTTCTCTTTCTCTCGTTTTCTTCCTTTCTTTTTGTTCTCCTTCAAGGCGAGATCTACACCAAGCAACGATCAATAGCGCCACCACGGGGTTCTGGTGAATCTTCGAACTAACAGCTTTACCAGGACTGTCGGTAAGACAGGATACTGATTTTTCTTCTGCAGCTACAGGGCCTCACGCGGGAATAAATAACCTTTACCCATATACTATTATAATAACACATTGATTTGAACTACGTAGTCATGAAGATCATAAATGTTGAGGAAATAAGCTAACTAGAAGAATAAAGAAAATTAAAAAAACTCCGAAGATCACCGATCTCACGACCAAAGATCGGTAAGTGTGGATCCTGTCAGGAGATCGAGGTACAGCGCGATCGAAAGAACCGATCGACCGTAATGTAACCCATATCCCACTCTCGTATACCTGGCGAAGTAAGAAAGGTGCTCTTTCGTACCCACCTTTGGAGAATCACGTACATAATATTATCTCCCCAATCACCATCCAAACTCTTACAAAATCTGTATAGAGGAGGTTGCGTAGAAAGGGAGGTATATATATTAAAACGCAGTTTCGCGAAAGCGAAAGTACAGAGGTGCAGTGAATTCGCACGCTCGCGCAATCTGTACACGGAGCCGTAAAATATACTCCGATACGCCAGTAAACATTTCACGGGCAGAAACAGCCGTAACTGGCGTTTTTCTCGTCTCGAAGACGCAACAATAGGAAAAAAAAGCCCCCGATCAAAATAAACTTGAGCGAGCAAACAATCGTGACGCGTTTAATCGCAATGAAGGTAACGTCAGCCAAACGGCATTCATTATCTAATATCAACACGCGCTGCGAGAGACTAGCAGCTGAAAACATCTTTTATGCCTCGCGCTTGGACACAATGATCGAACCGACCTCAAAAGCCTCAAGAGAGAAAACGAAGGAAGAAAAAAACATAGTCTGCGAAGAAAAGAGTCACGCGTTGTGCAGTGACGCAACGGCTCCAAGTAATATACATGTAATATACACACGTAGGTACATATGCGTGAGATTGAAAAACCGTCTGATTGTCACTGATCTGTAACAAACAGTACGATCGATGAACCGATAATGATAAGACAACGAGATGTAAAAATTCGACGACACAATCATACTCTGAGTTTTTTCCCTATGCTTACCAAAGCTGTGCTCTCTGTCGCTCATCGCTAAAGTTGCGGCGACGAAGAGATATTGTTGCTATTGTCCAGATAAGATGTGCCTTTCTGATTACGAGAGACATAAATATAGACTAAATTGACCTCTACTTGTGTTATAAAACTCGTCTTCGCGTTACTTGTGCCATCAAACAACAGCTCACGATTATTCGCATGACTACCAATACCGATTTGTGAACACGAAATACCGATTTTTTTTGTTTGTTTTTTTATTTCTAATCAATTATAACACAAAAAGAATCACACCAACGCTGTTTACACGCACACCTATACCTATACCTAAAAAAGCACAGGCTAGGCCTTCGACAACTCAGCGTCGACATTTCTTTCGATTTCTGTCGTTCGCGCGCTTCCGACCACCGTATGACCTCCGGTAGTCATCAGAGTATAATATATGAACAGAACAAAACCCCACCTTATTCCGAATACCCGTGGCATCGGCATGCTATAGGGCTACCGTATACACTCATTATCTCGGTGCTCTGATTTTTGCTGGTAACGTCCACCAACTCCTCCTTCTCGTGTATATATTATATACATACACACTGCATGTAAAGTCGAGTCCATCAGACTGGGGCGTCACGCTCGAGGCGATACGAGGGGGCTTTTGCCCACCAGAAGGAAGTAGACGCGCACGCCTAGCCGACGCTGAGCAAAGTACAATATCGGTACACGCGCGCTATACAGGTATAGGTACGTATATGGTAAAGCCGACCTCATTGCGCAGATAAGATAGACACCCGTCGCGACTTGCGCCAAATCACATGTATTGCATAGTGGACGCTATTGTGCCCACCTTTACGTTATTTTCCAAGTCTCGCAACGTTGCCCGGAACGGTCCTTTTTATTTTGCACGCTCGATAAAAGTGAGTAATAAATAGTGATTCAGTTGCGTGTGGGTATATATTATTCTTATTAGCCGATGATTCTTGAAAACGTCAACAACACATTTATCACTCGGACGCGTAGGTATATATATATATATATATATATATATATAAATGCATCATTACTCGGATAATTTAATACCATCGACACGCGCGACAATGGCGAGCGTGCGGTAGTCACGTATACCTACGTATCGGGTATCGATCTATATATACGCATACAAGTATCGCAAAAACGAAAGGAGCTGAAACAACAACTCGGAGCTAAAGAAAAAGGAGGTTCTCGCCATTGTCCCAGCTCGTGCATATCAATGCTCTCCCTCTCTCTCCTCTATATACCTTCATAAATGGCACATATACAATAACTTTCCCGTAGGAAGCCCATGTACGCGTACGCGCTGCACCGTATGTACCAAAGTCGCGAACTTTCCTCGCGATCGTCGTTCTCTGCGCCAAATAACTTTCGCGGAGTGCAAAACGTACAAACTCCGGAGTGGAGTGTGGTACGAATGTATACCAAACAATGGAAGCAATCGATCGAGCGCCTCTATCCTGCGTTTTGTTGGGAAATACATTTCTGCATACCTATACACACACGTCGGCGTTTTTCTCCTCCTGCACCGGACCGCCGCGTTAATTAAGGATAATCCCCCAGATGGACGCACGAGAGATTCTCCGGCGTATAGGTATAACATTATCCGTTGTGTATTGGCTTTTGCCGCGCAATCCCTATGTAATTAAGTGCTCTCTCGGCCGCACGGGGTATAGGGAAACGAGAGCCAGAGTAAGTCGAGACGGCGATTAACGACGTGCAGGCGCAAAGCTGCGTCCATTTGTGTGCGCGCAAGTGGGGAAAGAAGAAAAAAAAAAAAAAAAAAAGGAAAGCTCGCGCGAACCATCTGTTGCTGCGTAACATATATAACACGGAACTCGGTCGTTTCATCGGGGGCCGATTTGGTTTTTTCTAACGCGTCGTCGCGATCGGCTGTAATCGTTGTGTGCGCCACTGGAAGAAAAAAAAAAAAAAAAAAAGCTCCTCGGAGATGAGGACCCAAAAACGTGTGTTAAGATCAGTGCTTTTTCTTCATACGCAGATCCTATACCAACATCTGCTCCCATATACATTACAAGGTGCTCGCTTGTTTGTGCTCGGCAAACACTCCTCGGGTTGTAAGTGTACTTTGCTCTCTCTGTGATGACAAGTGCGTATATCCATTGTTTCTCCACAAGACGCACCAAACATACCGACGGCTTGGAGGTATTGGACGGCCTCGCCGATTGTTGCTCGTTTGCTCGATTTTGCGTCTGTTATCGTCGGACGTGTACTCGAGAAAGTGCTTGCATATATGGATATCACCGTGGTGATTGTCGAAGGAGACGAGACAATGGAAATGCAAGCATATACTATAATTCACCCGATGCATAAAAAAAAAAAAAAATACAACTCTCATCAATATCGAGTTCTGCACGTACAATAAAGTGAAAAGTGATGGGTATATTATTGGAGGTGAACGTAAACCTTCCACCGCAACGGACAAACGAGCATCGGAGGAAGTGAGACGCAGGAATTTCTCACTTCCGAAAAATTCTCAAAGAGAAAAGAAGAAATCACAATGGTGTGTATATGTATAATATGGGGAAAAGCGAGGCACCTGAAGAACTCTCGGTCGGAGAAAGAGACGACAGTGTACACTTATATATACATATACACACATGCGTGTCGGCCTCGGAAGCACTCGAGCAAAGGTCGGAGGGTATATCCACAGCCTTGGGAAGAAGAAGGGCGTGATGGCAGCTGTCCGTCCCTGGCGCTGCTACCGGGAAAAGAAGAACCCCGGAAGGTGTACACAACCTACAATGTATTTAAATGTGTATACACATAGGGGCAAGAGCCCCCGAAAGCCATCTGTTTGGGTTCTCCTCCTCGTTATAGCTATCCTCCGTGCGTATTACATGTGATTAAATGCACGGGCCAAGAGAGAGGTGTGGCCCACAGGTTACATTATGTGTATCTTATACTCTCCGTTCCTCCGTAAAAGTAGTAGGCGTATATTTATATGCGTGTACACGGGGACCCCTTTGGTTATACCTATACATTGTGAGCCGTGCCTGTATTTTTATCCGAGATTGTATGTTTTCGAGCAACACCTTGTACCTACGTACACACACGCACACACGCGCGCACATCATTTATGCGCGATTATAACATAAACAGAGAGACTCGCAAAGCCTGTTCGTCTCGAGCCCCCCGCAGATATCGTGTGTCACTCCTCGCCTCCTCCTCTTTCTCATCGTCATCTCCTTAATCTTTTTGTTCGTCCGTAGCTCTCTCATATTTTTTTTTTTTTTTCATCTCAAGTGCCTCTCCCTGTACCACTCGATACCCACCGGTACCCATACACATCAGATCTCCTCACTCCGAGAGGCGATAGGGTTTTACCCGAGCCTTGTATTTCATCGCGCGTACACACGTACACGAAGTAATAAGCTCGATGGGCGTGATGGAAATTTATATTTTCACGCCGAGCGAGAGAAAAAGGGGATACGCAAACGAAGGGAACAACAAAGATCTTTGCGCAGCCTCCTTGGGTTTTTTTTTTTTTTTTTTTCCAAGCACGTGGGCACTCATGGTGTGTACGCGTATATATGCATCCCCAAGGGCTGCTCGGAGGATGTGCGCCGAGGAGACAACAGGATGAGCCACTTAATCCCACTTGGTTCCACATCACCTGTCTTTCCGCTTTCCTCGGGTAAGTATATACACAACTATCGTATAGGTACATGGGGAGACGACGACCACGACGATGATACTTAACTAGGATCGAGAGAGAGAGAGAGAGAGAGAGCCCCGCCTCTTCCGCGTAGCCCAGAGGTTCGATCGGAAGAGCGGATAAGATTTCCAAGGGGGAGACAATAAATAATTGCGCCATCGAGTGTCCCCCCTCCCATTCCCGATGCGTATAAGGCAGGGGAGATCTCGCGCTGATTTCATTGTGGCCGACCTGACAAATTGGCCGCTGCTCGCACGGTGAGCTTTTGATTCCTCGAGTGTTTGCACCGACACCTAGTTTTTTTCTACTCCCTTTTTAACCATACGTGGAACTCTTATTTTTACTTGCACCGGCCGTGCAAACGTTACTTGATGCATTGTAGCGCGACTGATAACATTAGGTCATGGGTGTCTAGTGTTGTTCTGGCTCTTTGGTTGTTGAAAAGGCACCGTCGCGCGGGAGCGCTGAGTCAGATCTGGGGAGCGTGTGTTAGAGTTACACGATACTTGCCGGGGAGTTTTGGGAACGTTGCTGATTCCACATTCCTCCAACAGATACCCACTGACAAACTTGACACCTACCTCCAATGTCTCTTATTATTATATATTTGTTCTCTCGGAAACACGTATACGCATTTAGATTTCCTTGCTATCGATGCGCAATACTTCCAAGTCCATTTATGATTACTGATCTGCGTGTTTTGTGGAAAAAAGTACCCTGACCCTTCGAGCAACTCCAGCTTTCTCTTGATTTTCTTTCTCGATGCAATCCCTCTAACACGCGATTATTTCTGGACAAATGTTTTCGGGCTCGAAAGAAATCGGTATACTCTCGACAATGTAACGTCACTTTCGTATCGAAGGGAACAAGTCTGCTCGTGCGAGTGTTAGTACTCGTGTTGGTGCACTGATACGAGACTCTTTGAGGCGATTGTCTCGGCTCGCGTGACACGAGATATTTTCAAAATAACATACGAACGCCCAGAACTCGCGTATTTCTATACGCACGTAGCAGTGCTCCAATGACCGGTTGATGCCCATTTGCGTACGCAATAAAATTATAATATGTACCTTCGATGTACGCACGTATGTCATTTCGGCTCGTCCGAGGATTGCACACATTTCGACAGGAACTTACTCGATAGTCCTTTACCGGAAAATGTCCGGATGTGTGTTTATTCCTGCAGCGCCCGCACAGGAAGTCGATCGCTCGCACGTGTGCACCGATTTTCATGAAACAATGATTGACCTTTATTTCCTCCCTCGAAATTGGTTTTGTTTGCGCGCCCAAATATGAAAAAAAGGGCCTGTAAGTATATACCGGTGGGCTTGTGATTGTAGAGTGATGATTTTTTTTTTTTTTTTTTTTTTTGTCACATTTGTTTGTCCAATATTTACTTATCAGTGACACTGGCCATTGAGTCACGAGCACCATATGCACTCATTGTTGAGCTAAAATATGAGGATGCGCTTTTAGTTGACAGTCGTTCTATATAATTATGTTGTTTACTGTTTACAAGATCAAAAGACATAAATACTACGGTATGAATTTTGTAGGCTACGTTGTAGGTATTTGCAAGATGACTAATACCATGCAGATGGTCATATTGAATACTTTTACTATATTCAATTTCATTGTCTAAGTAAACTCGTCCGAGGAAAAGTCGATGATCCAATTCTACGTGTACCTTTAAACCAACGTATTTCACAACATAAAAATATTTGTGATTTGACAGGGTATTCGTTGTACTCTTTATCTATCGAAAAAATGAAGTAAAAAAAAAAATAAATAAAAAGAAAAATCACGGGCGCACACACTCACTGAGACAAATGGCGTTTTTTGTTGAATCGATAAATTGCAAGGCACGATTTTTGTTTTCTTCATTTTGCCGACAGATTTTCGATCGACATCGGAAGGTAAGGAGAAACCAAGAAGTAGGACCTGTGCACCTTGTGCAGAGAGAAAAAAAAAACAATTGGTTCGTTCTCGCAGGCGTCAATCAATGGCTCCTGAGCAAAATTTCGAGTCCCTTTAATTTCTTTGTCGGTCCAAGTCCCAAGAACCGAGGGCGGACCTGCTCGAGGGAGGACGTTTGCAACACAAAAGATCCGATCGCTTTGGTTAAATTAAAAAAACTCGCCGAGCTATCGCAGCCTCCCACTGCCTATTATTTTTCAATAAAACAAATTCTATCGACAAAGCGCTGTGCGTGTATAGGCACCAGTGTTCTCGTGCACTTTTATTCCACGCCCACACACGTCCATACCGGGGGATAATCGCGGTGGTAGATGCTGCTGGATCGAAGCAGCAAAAGGGAGAGAGAAATCGAAAAAAAAGGGAACGAAAGGAAAAAGGAGGTAAGGCACGAAGGGGTGATACACGAAGGTACAAGACGAGTCGATGTGAGAACTTTCGCAGGAAGGTTGGGAAGAGATTTCTCTCTTGTCCGTATGTGAGAGTCTTTTTTTTTAAATCATGCCAAGAGAGGATGAAGATTAACTCCCCTCGTCTCCCATGGATGATGCAGGTATACTCAGGGAATCGATGATGGAATAACCAACTCGGAAGTTAGCCCGTGCGGAATCTGTGCTGGGAAGAGGTTGGGGGTACAGTGGATGTGATATCTGATAGACTTCTCTTACCTGAATCAAGTCGGGAGAAAAAAAAAAAAACAAATTGGCTCATTCGTTTGCATAAATTAAGATAGGAATTACAGTGATCGATAGTCAAAAACCATCATTTAAAATAAAAAATTTGAAAATTACGTCGATTCGTACATAAATTGATAATGGAGCTATCAATACTCTTCGGGTCACCGTGAAATTAACGCAAAGTACAATTTACATCGAGAGTGCGTGTACCAACATTATACCTGCGGAAAAATACACATCAACTACACATGGCCGTTATGGCAAGGTTCTCTTGGATATCTGCGCGAGATCTCGTTGTAATTTGCACACCTACATATGAAACGGTATCCTGGCGAGTCGTGTTCATACTCTACATCTATACTCACGAGCGAAAATGTAATAGCTGTTTTCCTCTGTTCTGGATTATTCGCGAGATCGTGAGTGTAAAACAAAAATATACCGATTGCACCGTAAGCGTTTCTCTTTGGATTCGTTTCGTTGAAACTTTTTTCATCGAAAAATTGTAGAAGAAATAACTATATGTGCGTGCGTTGTCTTTGATCTTTGTTGAGAGCGAATTGTTTTAAAATTATAAAGTCGAACGTATCGTTGAAAACGATAAAAAAATTAATGTATTCGATACATCAGTACTATACCAATAGAATTACATTTTTATGCTTCATTCTATTTGTACAATTTCATCAAAGTTTTTACAATATTATCATAGTACATGAGATACGTTGAGACTCGAGCACTGAGGTACACAATTGTGTATTCGCGTTGTTGTACGCCAAATAAGATTTGTGGAAAATCAACACCACGGAAAATGTTTAAGTACAAATCACAACAGCATAAACTCTAATTTTTCGACGACTGTAACAACAAGATACAATAGCCAACTCGTAGCGTTCTTTTTTTTCTTCACACCATGTACGCAACACACAATGAAAAAGAAAGAGTTCAAACAGCTAAGCCATACACAGACCCCAGCCATCCTGAAGCCGCAAGGAGGAAAAAAAAAAAAACTATTAAATCGCTCAACGGTACGTGTATAGAGACCTTAGAACACGACGTAGAAGAGAAGTTGTCCCTCGGTCCTGTTTTCTTCGACGCTGCGTACAGCTATATTGTTCGAAGGACGCGCCTTTTGTACACCGACGCACCCACAACGTTTGCTCCACAGATACCGTTTTTTTTTTTTTTTTTTTTTTTTTATCATACAGCTACATAATATATAGTGTTGTGTACCATTCAAACATAAACAAATATACCTCGTCTAGGATACGCTTCCTTTGAAGTTGAATTAAATAAGTACCGTCAACGCGACGCCTCGAGGACGAATAAATTTTCGACACGAGATACCGCGGCTGAAGATAACAAAGGGGCACGTGCGCCATACGAACAATAATCCTTATCAACCGCGATTCCGAGAAAAGAGCACTTAAGGATTCTGCCGAATAAGCATTTCGCGCGTTCGTCTCAACGAAGCTCCGAGAGAGCGCCCCTCGATTGAAACTGATGGAGATCGCGGAGAGGAGTCGGGTGTCGTTCGGGCAATACGTGTATTGAAGATTAAAGAGGAATCTCTGTCGTACGTATATAGCACACACGAGCACCGACTGACTGATAAAGCGAGGGTTATATTCGTCACGCGAAATGTATATATACACGACAGGTGCCCGCCGTCGTAGAGCGAATGATGTATTGGATGACATTCGCAGGAATCCTGTGAGTGCGCAAATTTGCTTGGAATAAAATTTTACTTCAAGGGAAAAAAACTGCACCAGATAATGAAACGCAAGACCAGATTCAATAAGACCATCATCGAAGCGAAAAACTCGTTTGAAACAGTAGCTAACACAAGTGTGAAAAATCATCATCAGTCTTTATACTTTTACCAAAAGTCTTGCGGTTGTCAAGGATGGCTTCGTCCTGCAAGGTGTAGTAAGTAACGTGCATGTTTGATAAAGCGAAGGATGTCCGGTTGCGTAAACGCAAAAATGCTCTTGGCTGCTTAGGAGTGCAGTTTTTTTTTTTTTTTTTTTTCAAACATGCGCCAGTATACGCAAGCACACGTGTATACGTACGTACAGCTGGTATGGCACTGGTGCCATTGTATTGCGATGCAGCTCTCTCGTGTTGCGCCAATGTGCACGACCGACGCGCCTTTATTTTTTTGTTTTGAGGACCTTCGGTATCCAACCTTGGACCAGTTGCTACAAATACACATGTATTTGCGATAAACGAAAAAAAAAGAAGGAACAATCAAAATTAAAAATTGAAGAAGAAAAAAGAAAAAAATCAAGTATATCAATGTACCATATACGTAAAGAGGTTCACCTGCTGCGAATTGGGTCACACAAAAATTACAGGACACGGAAGGCAGAGCGGAAAATTCCCGCTTCCCGTGCACGCACGCAGTCATTTCCACCTGCAGCTCAAAATGTACACCGGCTATCCTTCCCCTTGTGCATGTATACACCCCATACGTAGCTGCGAGCCCTCGAAACCCCTTTGCACAGCCACAGGTACTTACGGATGGACGCAAAACGTCCCGTGTTTTTCCCGCTTCCGTCGAAAAAAAGGGGAGAGAGTCACTCGGAGTGAAGGAACTCGTGGCATGCAGCGGGGCGCGTTGTAGGGGACTCCGTTGACTTATTATCGCGAGCATCGAGCGAGACCGTTTTAGTATACACGTAGTGGCTCGCACGCATTATGCGCGCACACGTTGGATAGTATATGTATTATATTATACGAGGGAACCCTTTATAACTTGGGCTCGAGCTCGGACCTATACCATATATACCGTAATTGCGGGAGATATCGGACTCGACGGGGAGAGAGTCTCCCTAAACCTACTTTTTAACCGCTATACTGCGTGCGACCCGTTGAGGGAGCGCGCAACCAACGTCGGGGCTTGGTGATGGCTTTGATTTGAGGATAGGGAAAAAAAGTAGGAAACATGGGCAGCGCCAACAAAATCAGATAATTACAACGAGCATGGGTTGGTAAGTAGGGACTTTTGGGACAACGACCACGATGACGACGTAACAAGGGTTACGTTTGAAAGAAAACAAAAAAAAAATTCCAACGAACCTGTACCCAACGATGGGACGCAATTACGATTTTTATGATTGTCACCTCTGTATAACATATTATAATGGCACTTGTGAAACATCTGACCGAGCAACATTGCTTTAATCATCAAAAAAACATTTTTGGGGACCCATTTAACCTTACGTAAACCCAACGCGTCGACCTCCCCTGCAAAGCGTTTTATCGGGCACCAGTAACAGTTTAGCGGCAAATCGAACGCCAGGCGCGTCGGGCTCTACACAGCAACAGCTCTCCCATAATATGCAACTTCCATTACCGTCATAGTGGCGGAAGTAGTGGTAGCAAATACACACAGACACACACGTGTGCAAACAACAGTTGTACGTATAGTACGCGCTAAAACGCCATCGGGGCAATTGACGAAGGGGCAAGCTCTTCCATTAGAGTGATGACGGTCTATTGGCGCGGTGCAGCAAGTGTCGCCCGTGATGGCCACAATTCCGTGATTATTTGTTACTTCGAGCGCGCACCGTCGTAAAAGGGGACAATTAAACACCATACCGTATAAATATATAGCTGCACGTGCATGGCACGCTCGGGCGTACATTTATATACACGCACATTTGATGGGCTGCGAAAGCTGCTTTGATGATGTTACCTCCTGACGTTAGGTGTTAAAATGCCTCGATGGGTCCATATTTCTGGGACTTTTCATGATTTATTCTTGTACTACGAGTTACGGCTTCCACACGCGTATCCCCGTGGGATACCGATTTTCCCCCGAGGCCCCTTCATTAGCCCTTATTTTGGAAAATGTGTTTGCCCGAAGCTTGAACGTATAATGGCCCACTAGTTGTTCCAATTGGTATCTCTTGGGCTTCAGATTTATAATTAAAAAGTCATGAGTGCCTTCACAAAAACAGTGCCCATCTTCAAATGTATACTACACCGAAGACGATGCGCGGCATTCAATACATCTCCTCCCACGGTCGTCTTATCTCGGGCACTTATGCAACTCGAAAGGGGCGATCGTTTATCTCGTTGCACATGAAAAAAAATATAGGAGAATTTGCCGATGCACTGAGCATATCATTATGATGTATTTACACTATTCGCACGAGTGCACTTGCGTGGCGTAACTTTCACTCCTCCATGTGTAACTTTCTGCCTCCGCTCTCTCGACCATCGGAATCTTCCAAAACCAAACGGCCAAATGCGCTCGGGTACGAATAATAAAATCCACGATTCACCTTCGCCTCGTTTATTATTCACTCTCGTGTGTGCTAAGTGGGTACACCCTTATACTTCCGTTTGTTGTTTGGCTGAACTTCACCTTTGAGGGAACTGCAACAACTCGGAGGGCAGGAAAAAACACGGCGCGTAACACGTTGCACTTATACTGTTATTGTGCTCCGCGGCTGATTTACGAGGCCTATACGCTGTGCTTTCGATGGGTCGAGTATTTTTAGACCTATTCTAGAAATCGGTATTATTCTTGTTCTTCTTCTTCTTTTTTTTCAACAAACAAACTCTGGTTGGGAAATCTGTACGACTTCTTGGGCTCCTTCCTTATAATTAATATTTTACTTCTCCCCGGTTGTACCTAGAAAACCGTGCGTATACGCGCCATTGTAAAAAGGTGTTTATTTTCGTACACTCGAGCCTCGGGAATTCGTTTGTTTTAAAGAAGGAGAACGAGGTATGCAATGGTATTTCTTTCGTACACGCACCGCCCGTTTTACAACCACTGAAAGTTTTTTTATTATCGTTATTATTATTTATTATCTATTTAAACGCATCAATTTAATAATTGTTTACCAGACGTTACTCGGCCGAGGGAATCCTTCCTCTGTTACGTATACTTATCCGTACACGTTTCAAAATGGTTGGGCAACATATCCATTAGAAATTGAACTTCGAGCAGTTGGAGGGAGGATAACAATCAACGAAGAATCCACCGGAGCGTTGATTAAAAATACACGAGAGAGAGGAGAAAACACTTTCGGTATGTAACATGGGTTCACGCGCGTAATCATCGCCGGCTCACGGGGACGTGTTTACAAGCTGTACTTTGGGGCTCTGCCGTGCATGCTAATAGCTTCCTCCTCCGGCTGATGTGTATTCGCATTATGTACGATCGGCCATACGGCGCGTATAGAAAGCGTGGGCGCGAATGCCGGCTCTATTAAAGTCCTATCGACGGCTCTTTGATGTCGCGCGCCTCTGGTAAGTTTTGTTTCTTTTTTGTACGTACATCGACGTACGGACGGTAAAAATGATCCACATCCATAATGACTCTTTTTTTTTTTTTTTTTTTTGCAACACGTAATAATATTGCTATCGTCTCTTTTGTAACTTATATGGATTAAAGGCTTAGCTATGTGCGAGGTACGGACGAGAAAATCCGGAGTAAGACGATTAGTGCATTTTTTGGGGACCTTATGGATTGTGAGGGATTATATGGATGTTCGATCCCTATCAAACTTCTTTCGAAAAGTGTTCACAGATTTCATGTGCATGTCAGCGCGAAAAACTAATTTTCATCAACCGAATATCGTATCTGTACTAAAAAACTGAGGTGGTGTGAAATTCACGAAAAACGAACTCGTTTCTTGCAAGTTGGAGTTTCCAAATGGATCTTTTTGAGTTTGCATCGTGATAGCTCAACGCGTAAATGTAAGTATATACACCTACTGTAGTTCTGGGAAACTTGCAACGCGACATAATATACAGCAGCATTGCAGATACATCCGTACGTGTGTGTTATGATTAATACGTATGATATACGGCAATGGTACTGTAAAACGTGTAGCCCCGGCAGTTTCCATACGTCGCCAATGAAGAACAATTGGCCGTGCGAACGATGCGAAGGACGCGACAGCGTGTAGCTGATGAAAAGTCTCGCGATTTTCCCGCCGTCTAGTCTCTGGCTAAAGCCAACTCGAAACGAGAGCAATAAGCTACAGAAAATCATCTTCTCGTGTTACATCACAGGCAACTACCAACTTAACATTTATCCTATATACGAAATGTTCCACACCTTTTTTATTCTTTGCAAGAACTGGCGTTTATCATCGGATGGCGTTTTGCATTTATCCATATACGCATGAGATGCGGCGTGCACAAATATAATCCGTTGCACAATCTTGAAATAGAACTTTTGTCCATGTGCACGCGAGCTGTAACATCAATGCATTTCGACCGATTTGCTTGTCTCGTCTCCCTAATGTCCCCCACTATTACAGTGACTTGCGCAACCTCCGAGGACTCCAAATCGCCGCAGTCGTTGTGGGTGACATGATGCGCGCGCTTTAGCAGATTGGCGTTGTTTTTCGCTACAAAGGAAAACCCGAGTGGCCTTCGTCGACTCATTGGACGGGCTGTATATAGTTACGTGGCTCTATAGGTGTGCATTTACGTATATATACTGTGCGAATTTCGCGGCATCGCGAGTTTTTATTGTTTTCGCGATTTGTGTGGTAGCGGGAAGTGTGTTACGCCGCTGCTTGGGAAATGGATGAACGGGGCGTTTAGACCTGATAAACGGGATTTAATTGCGCCGCTCCGCTTAATTAGCACGGCTCGAGGCTTTTGTGCCCCGCTATCCTGCGTTTATAATGCACTTGTTGCGAACTTTTTAATTTCAAATGCATTTTGTTGTCCAAGTTATTCGCGAGTCTATATATTAGTCGCAACACGTGGCGAGTGGGTGTAGAAAAAAAAATTGTTTAAAACTCGTACGATGAGTGACGAGCTACGGCAACTGCACCAAACTAGCGTGGACGAGAATGTATAGGATCGCCCCCCTCCGAAATCGGTAAGGGCATAGAGTGATCTCTTTTATCTCCGCAACGCTATATAGAGCCACTCTATAATTGGACCATTCCGCCGCTACCCACATTCTTTCGGGAAAAAAAAGCAGGGCGGCCCTTATTCCCAATTAAATAGTAATTTTTC
Organism: Copidosoma floridanum; assembly: GCF_000648655.2. Next base: position 186,043 of record NW_019379471.1, on the reverse strand, counting down.
ATATTTCTGACGACCGGGTGTAACGTTGGCTTTCGAAAATTCGAGCCTAACTCGCGTACATTAGCCATATGGAGATGAAAACGCCCGCATCTGACGGCACAATTAAGCCTACACCGGTATACATGTATATCATATGTCACATCTAGCTTATTATGATGCAGAGTGACACGCGGGCGCATCATTAAATTAGTGGGTGCACAGCCCCGGAACGACGTTTTAGGACATCAACACCGAGTCGCGGAACGGATGCTGCGGAACGCGACACAATGTATTGGTCGAGCTTATATACTACGTGGAGCATGGCCTATCTGCAAACGTAAACCTCGTGATATGCAAAAAAGCGCGTGAGTTCACATGAAATTTATATACACACACCGCGCACACGGCCAACTTGTACAGGAAGCGCATAACAATGCGCGTAGGTACGTTATTAGCGCCTTGGAGTTTTGACCGGCGAGAGATAACTGGCATAGTTCTCACATTAACAACAGCTCCTGTGGGAGCTCCATAGGTACGTTATAGAGATCCAATGTTCATTTTAATTGATCGGACCTTAAAGTCTCGGCTCTGTTGTTTCATTCGCTGCTGTCCGAACCATCGATACCGCCCTGGCGCGTGTTACTTATTTCGGGTAATCTTTTCGTCATTCGTACAGGTAACCGACCAACGAGTGAGATCTTTCGAGCGTATATCAAAGCACTTGACGAACCTTGAATTATACACCGAAGAAAGAGAGGCGATTTCGCAAAAATACACCGCGTCTGGAAGTAAAGAACCGCCCGTGCGAGCGTTTATTGGAGAAATCGGTACTTGGCTCCGCGCACCGAACGTACAACACGTCAATACACAATGCACGCACGAACATCATCATCATCATCATCATCGATCCAGCCACACGGCACTTACCGCATCACATGTCCGCTATATATACATGTACCAGGACTAAAACTTTTCTTTTCTCTCGACGTAAGTATATACGCGCACACACACACTTTTTGCGATAATTATCGACACGCATCTTTTTTTTTTTTTTTTTTTTTTTTTCGTGCCCTCTATAACGTGCACTGGGGTGTGTAGTGTACGCGCGGCTGGAGCAGCTCTGCGGGCTTCTCAGTTTCGCGTTCCCAGAACGGTATACGTGGGAAGCGAAAGGCGCGCCCGAGGAAAGGCCTCGCGCAAGCGTTACGTACTTTGAGTGCGCGCCGTGCAACAACTGTATACGTATATACATATATGTGTGCCTCTCGCACATGTTCAGATACCATATACATACACACGAGAGGGAGGGAGACGAAGCACCCGGAGGAGAATTGGGTGGCGCTCGGGGCACATGTGCGTCTGTCCGTACACCCAACGCTCTCTGCTCTTCGGGAAATCTTTTTTTCTTCTTCCTCCTCCTCCTCGTCTTCTTTTCCTGCGGCTAAGGATTTTTTTAGAATATGGAAGCAAACGTTTCTTTTTTTTTCTGAATCGAAAGGACCTCGAGGCTTGCGACCTTTGCGAGAGTTGACGATTTTTGTTTTCCAGGCGGAAGAGAGGAAAGACACAGAAGACGCACGATTTTTGAATAAAACAATCACCTCTATACACTCGGTATCGATAGCGCGTTTTCTTTGTATTATCTCCGGTATTGGGGTCCCTCCCGCGCCACAGCACTCGAATCGTTATTCCTTCGTACACCCAAGCGCTCCGCCAGCAAAATTCATCGGGAGGAATGTCACGAGCCACGATTATTCAAGGCACACTCGCGCATAATGGATAACACATGTATGCACACGCTGCCGCATTCTTGGATCAATTGGACTACTAATTGTGCGCTGACGCGCTTGCACTCGCGCACACGTTTTTTGCGGTTTCGGAGATGAAGGGAGTTGGATGCGCGTCATTGGGAAATGAGGCCGATTGATCCTCGTGGCTCTTTTTCAAAGGATCAGTGACAATATAGTTGCACACATACGTATGTATAATACACTAGCACCCGAGTCATCGACTCGGCGATGAACAGAGAGAAAAAAGGGGACACATGTTATACGGAAAGGGAGAAGAGGGTAGGGAAGTGGAGGAAAAAAAAAAAAAAAAAAAAAAAAAGAGGGAGAGGAAGGGAGGAACGAGGTTCATCAAGTTTTCCTGGTTTAATCGCGCTCATCCGTCCCTCTTGATTCCATCGCATCACATGTATACTTTTCCTTCCCTCTCGCTCGCGTTTCCCTCTCTCCCGTGCCCCACGGCACTCGGCCGACTTCCCATACACTCCGAGTATGCACCATCGCAGCCGCACTGCTTCCCACACGCTCCATATATATATAAATGCAATCGTATGTGTCGTATGTATATATACACTCGTGGGCAAAGCTCGTACTTTCCGAGTCCCCCCAGTATACAGCGGTGTCACCGATGCGTCCACGACTCTCCCCCAAGACCGTGGACGCGTGCGTGGAAAGACAACGAGCTTTTCGATTCCACCTCCTCCAACCGCGTTTACTGGACGAGCGGGTGGTTCATGGGAGGCGAAGCCGAGACTCGGACGGACTTTGAATTTCATTTTCAGGCGACCCACGAGGGCTATCGTTTTTTTTTTTTTCATCGGTGGCTGTCGCTCGAAAGATTCATGGCTGCTTTTAGCTCGTTTCTCGAGCCCGCACCGATGGAAACTTCATTCATATACACGAAAATGCAAAGCAGCGTCGGTTTCCACGCGCTCGGCTATCGGAGGTAGGGACCATTATTTTCCAAGCTTCTGTGTAGCCGTGAGTTTTCGCAATCGAGAGACGATAAGGGAAACCGATCGAGGCGAACGCCACAAAAGGCGCAACCCCGTTGGCGTTAATTGGAACGCCAGTAAATTTTTACCCTCTCCGACGCAGCTGTACGGGTACTCTTAAAAGTGGATCTAGACATTGGAAGCGCGAAAATTGAAAAATCGCGCCAATCTTTCGCGCACAGAGAAACTCAATTAAAAGTCCATTTGATCTCGCATAATGTTACACGTATCACGCGCGTATATATACCACCGGTAGAACGAACAAGAAGCACTTATTATACGAGTGGGCCGAGGTTTCTATGGACTCAACGCAATCTCGGCGCATATTCATATTCTTTATAAATCTGCGCGCAACATCTCAAAGCGCTCGTTTACGGCAGATGCGTGGACTAGAATACAGAGAGGGAGACGCGAGGAGTTGTGATTCGCGCGAGCTTTTATCATCATACCTCAAAATTGACACTTGGGCCCAACGCTGGTGACAGAGTGAGTTTCTTTGTTTGGATTAAAAACTCCGTTGAATGCCAATGCAATCTTCGGGGGGAAGAAGGAGGAGAAAAGTACGGCGTGGAATACGAAATCACGCGGTCGATGATTTCGAGGAAAGCGAAGGCTCGTAAATACATCTGCCCCGACGTGCGCCCGCGACGTTGCACTGCTACACATGGGGAGAGAGGAGAACAAGAGACGTCTCGGGTGTACATATTACAAGAGTGATTTTTGTCGAGATTCGAGTAAACTCGACGACAGTGGCAACGAGGCGTCGCAAGTATGGTTGTACTCCTTCCCTGATGAGAAGAAGAAGAACAAATGTACTTCTGCCGTTGAGTCACTCATAAAAACGGCACGAGCTTCATTGCTCGCTCCCCTTGGCTTTGCGAAGCGTTACTCTCTACAGACGGCGAAAAGACTAGGTGGTAGGAATTTTGCTAGTGACAAGATGGCAATCATCGCGCGAGAATCCATAATCGACGCACGGATACACCGATCCGCCAGAGGTGATACCCAGTGGGCACGTTAACTTTACGGGCACGAGTGTAAAAAGCTAAACGAACGACCACTGGGTTATAATAACGGCGGCGTCCGTTCGAGTAATTGTCGGCACGTTGGGGGGAAAAAAAGCACGGGCTGTCGTTGTAACTGCGCCTCTACCCGTGGATGTGTGGCATCCGGAGAAAAGAAGGAGGAGAAGAAGAAAGGTCGGCAACAACTCGTGGCTCTGCTTCTTTATAGGACTTTGCCCGCGACTTTGCGCGATGGACCGTAGAAAGCTCAGCCCTGCCCCCGTAGTTTATACAGTGTAGGTGCTATACGTACTTAATTTTTTTTTTTTTTTAATTACTTACGAAAAAACTCGACCTTTACTTTGCAATGACACTCACCTGAAACAGAGAAGAAAAAAGATTTTTTCTTTATTATCACATAGTTGTACAAAAGGTATAATAATTTTTTTTTTTTCCATCATCATTAAATTCTAGTAATCCCTGATTAATCGTGCATGTGCAACAAACTCCGAACAAAAGCAAAAATCTCGATTGTCGAGCACTGCCTTACTCGTAGCTTGTGCGCATTGTGATTGTTCGTAGAATATATAAATTCCTCCTTCGTACCGGAGGAATGTAAAGTCATACTCACGCTCTACCTTTGTCCCTCTCCCCCATCTTGTCAACGAGTGATATTAGTTACGGTGCCATTGAATAATCGGACACTAATTTCTCGAAAACTAAAATAAACAGCTGTGACTGTACGTACCCGCAAATTGTCCAGCCAAAGTAACGAGTCAGCGGGTACACGAGCATTCAATGCAATACATGGTCCGATGTGAAAAAATACCACTATTTCCGGAATTCAATTAAGCTCGAGTTCTTATGCTTTTAGGAGACAATAATAAGAATGCTTTTGCGGACGAAAGACGAATGATTAACGCCGCCGTCGAACAAAGGACTCGACGCTTATACACTGCCATAGTCAGGCTCGCAGCTGCAGCCACACTTGATGTATATGCATTAATCATTCATCGTTCGCTTCGTTACCTGTCGATGTTCAACTCCTAATAGTAGGTAAGCATTGCACCAAGTCGTGGACTTTACGACTCGGGAGGAAAAAAATAATCATGCCCATGTTCCCATGGTCGCGTGTATGGGTACAAGCACGTCGGCAGTTTTGATTCAAATTTACACGGATAAGGCAGATAAGGAGAGATAAAAGTAACGGAGGAATTATATACTATACGACGAGCAAAGCGAATGAAAAGACATATTTTACGACTCCTAAATAAACACACGTAAAATTGCTTAGCTTGAGCAGGTTGAGGGGGGGAAAAAAAAATAAAAAGGACCCGGCAATTAATGCGGCGTTAGTCAGAGAGCGAGGGATCCCTCGTAAATTCTTTGTTTCGACGGAGCTCTTTCTCCGGCCACGCTTATCTGGCCGATCCATCTTAAGACCGTCGGATGCGCAGGACCCGAGGAGATGCTGCCTCGGGAGGAGGAAACAAAAGAGACGACGCGAGTTGTTGATTTTAGAGAGACTGCGGGGCGAAATGAATTTTTTAACAACGACGCCCATAATTTCCACGTCCGATTTTTTTTTTCTTCCCAGCGCCCCTGCAGCTGGAAAAAAAACTTCCCAGGGTAACCCTAGAAGGAGACTAGCCAGAGGAGGAAGCGTTTAGGGAAGAGGAAGGCAAAAAAAAAAAAAAAAAAACAGGGGCGAGGGAGGGAAAAAGGTGTGGAAACCAGGGGTGGTGGGAAGAAGAAAAAAAAGGAGATCGGAAGATTCATTTCCCCCGAGTCGTCCGAGTCCACCTGGAAAGAAAAAAGCCCCCGAACGTATAACCTGCGACGGCGCTGCAACCGACTCCCTCGCCACCTGTCCGCACTGTACCATACATACACACATGTACAGCCCTCGACGTCGTGGGATGATGCACGAAAGGGAGAAAGGGAGAGCGGGGGTGCGGAAGATATCCTGGGAATAATGTGGACTTCCAGCTCCACTATTAAAACCCGCCGCGTGAATATAATACAGACCCTCCCTCCCTCCCCCTCCCATGTGCGGGCGTGTATGAATGTGAATTTCGGCCGAGGGCAAAGCGAGAGAGGGATATAATATCGTTGATTCTCGAGTTCCGTGTATCTCTCTCTCTCTCTCTCTCTCTTTTTTGCGTTAACGAGCGAAACTACTTTTATTGGTGGGCTGTCGATATAAATTTTTCTTTCCCCCAAGCTGCCGTGGAGGATATTTGGAAAGCTCCACTGCTGGAGTATCCGTGTCTTGAAAAAAAGTTAAATAAACTGGTGTGAACTTGAACGTTGAATCGTCGGCGAAGCAGTTGACAAAATTTACGGTGTTATTCCTCGGACCCTAAACGAAATTCTTCGCGTTCACGGAATCTGCCTAGACAGCTGCTGTTCCCCAACTATACACCCTAGAGAGAGGACCAATAACTCGATTAGAAAAACAAACAAAAGTGGAAGGAGTATTTTTTCGACGTCCCGTTAATGTTGGTAAAATTTTCCAAAGCAAGCACCCGCGTGCGCAATTGCCATCGCAGCATCCGAATCGAGAGTTTGCCATGAATATGTTGTTTCCCTTTCCGTCCGAAGCGGCAATTGCAGCAGCAGCGATGGATTTCCTTAAAACAAGAGTGAAAGACGATCGGCCTTCCCTCCCTCCCCCCTCTCCTCTTCTCTTTCCGTGCGTATGGGTGCTCTACACGGTCCAGCTGCCCCTGCATGTGCCTCCACGCGCCCGCACGAGAGTTTTCCCGTGTTCTCGAGCTAGAGGAGTTGGAGGAAGAGGCGAGAGAGCAGGACGCGCCGAAGAGGCTCCGTTTCCGGGTTCCGCTCTTCTGTCTGGCCAAGAGAGTGGCGGTGTACCGTGGTACTTGCACTGAGTGTATTCACGGTCGCAGTGCACCTGGCACTGCATGGGATACACCTCCGTCCCCCTCTTCCGGACACTCGTTGTTTTTTATCGATGCCAACGGAATCGCTTCGTCGAGCTTACTTTTTTACCCCATCAAATCAATCCCTAGTTGGATGTCGCGTGTAGAGATTCCTCATCCTTTCACGTCCCGGTGGAGGGGATTCATGGACCGGGATATTTTACTTCCAGTGACAATGGCTCAACAATTTCGGAGGGACTGCCGTCTTTTCGCTTTTGGTGAGGAGAAGTTTTTCAAATTCCATCACCGTTAAGTCAATACGCTCGTAGTCTAATGTTTACCGAAAGACCTGAGAAAACAGTGCTCTCGAGTAAAAAGTCCTTTCACAGAGTATCCTGGCAAAAGGGAAGAACGACCGACGAACGGTAGCTGCTGGAACGACAAGGGAGGAAGAAACAAAAAAAAAGAACCGAATGTTCTCAGTAAGGAGTGGAGAACTGGTCGATTTTTCCGGAAGGACCCTACACACGATTTCTGAGTTGCAAGTGGCAAGTATGGCAGGGACAGTTAAGACTTTGTTTTTGAAAGTTTTCAATGAGTTGTCTTCATAACTTAAATCCAATTGGGGGATGAATGCACACTTCGAAAAACAGGGTAAGCCTGTACCCTTTAAGGTGAATATTTTCAATGGTTCATCTTTATTATTCTTGATAACTTTTTCATTGAAATGTCAATAATCAGCATTTTATTAGGTAAATGTTGAAAAGTCTAATATGTTGAAATCTGAAGTAACTCTTGGGATCAACTACATTTTCGCTAAAGAATTCGTGCTTATTGAATTACTGACTCACAACTTCTCGTTTTCTCAGAGAACCTGTATAATTTCTTGTGTTAGTTTTTTGATATGTTTCTTTTGATTAATTTTTAAATATTGAATCACAACTCAAATATCTCTTTTTTACAAAATAATATATTTAAACAAATGATAAATCAAACAACTTAGCTTTACAATGTATTTATAATGAAAAATATGTGCCAAATCACCACAGCAAAATGAAAAAAAAATCTAACAATTGTTTACTTATACGAGTGGGTTTGAAAAGGAAAGCATAAAAATAAGGTTATGAAGAAAGAATTATTACTGAAAGAGCATGTAAAACTTGTATATTTTGGAATAAAAACTCGTGGTCCTGTTTGATCAGGAAAAAAAGAAACGTGTAACTCAGGAGTATCCAACCTGGATGTTCAGCTGAGCCAAAGGCTCCGAATCCGGGCTGTCGCCCTTACGAAATGTGTAAGAACAAATACTCGTGAGAACTGATGTTCTATAAACTGTGAACTCGTGAACTCGTATTTTTTTAAATATTCTCGTCCCACCCTTTTTGCCTTGAAGAACTTGCTCACGGAGAAGTATGGCTGCGAAAAAAACTAGCAAAGACAGGAAGAACAGCAGCAGGAAAGCGCCCACATCGATGGCAACCTCAAAAGACGAAGAAAGGAGACGTTGATGCTGTGCGCTTCTGGATGGTAGGTCAAGGAGTGAGTAGAAAAAATGCGTGAATTGAAGGTTACGGCAACTAGCGAAAAAAAATGCAAACCGGTCAAGAAGACGGTGCGAGAAAAATTGTTTTTTTGCGTTGGCAAGGTGAGGCTCGCACATTCGAGCAACAGCTGAAAATCTGCTGCCCTTTCTTCTTTTTTTCGAACGCTATCGGCTGATTCGATACCGATACCGTTAGATATCAGCCTCTTTATATTTTTTCGTTAAATACGAAACACCTATTGCAAATGTCCATTAAAAAATTGCTATATCGGCTTGGTTTTTTTATCACGATAATCATAAGTAGATAGATTTCCGAGGGATTTCTTTTATGTTTTCCCTCTCGTTGTTGAAGTAAATGCTAGAAAACAGTTAAAAGTGTCAATTATGATTCAACAACACTTTTATAGGCTCAGATATTGATTTGAACCTACAGTCTTTGCTTCCGCAAACTTTTTAATTTATTTATCTGTTAAAAAAAATGTAACTATCCTGCTGAGAACTGAAAGTCGATTGAACTATACTTTTTCTTAATTAAGAATGTATTTTTTCAAAAGTACAATGATTTCATACCACTTACGGAAAAAATAAATTTGATGTCATTTAGCTCTAGGTTGAGATAAGATAGGAATTGAAAAAAAAAACTTAAATTAAAAATTTATTTTTTGGTATTGAGAAATGAGACTTAGTAATTATAATGTGGCGACTGGATAAGGAGGGAGAAGTGTACAAGTAGATATGAACAATGTTAGTTTGGAAATTGAACGATTCGAAGACGCTCGTTTTACGAAACTATTTCGCTAACATAATAAGTAAAAGTACTGCAATTTGCACGGACGTTTCATCTATTACCAAGTTATTGATATTGCTGTGCAATATAAATCTATTCCCAATGATCTCTAGAAGAAATACGCGTCTCTGGACTTACGAGTCTATAGACTGTGTAATATAGGCACACGTATACAGTAAAAGGTGGGGATATAGAGGAGTACACCGAGTAGCGACAAAAGCTCACGATACCTTGCAGGGGCTCGCCACACATTGTCGAACGGTGAACAGAAAGTGTGAACATACCTTCATCATACCATAGTAAGTAATAACATATTTCTTGCTTTTATTAATATTTTTGTCTCTTTTATATATTTTTATATTCAACATAAACAGTGTACTTCAACTTGTTAACCGACAATTGCTTGACTTTTTTTATTATTTCCAATAAAACCGCGTTTGTACAAAAATAATTTCCTTATTACTGCGTTTGTGATTTCCCGCTTGCGGCATTTCAACGAAGTTATTTCTCCATACGCTCACATGGACAGTCAAAGGAGAAATCAACTCATTCGTTGCCATTCTTGTGGACAAACTTTCTCTCAATACAACGATTTTGCGATGCATGTGCGATATCGTCACAACCATCGCTGCTACAAATCCAGTTTGTATGTTATTTTGAAAATGTGGGTAGGCTAATATCTCGCTGACCGATCAGGTGAATCGTTGAAAGTGACCAAAGCAACATTTTAAGAATATCTTATGATGATACCAAGTTATAGCTTCTCATGTAATCGCAGTCCACAATATTTGTTTTACAAACTGTTATGAAAACCGTATATACTTTACATTGCAAGTTGAATAAAACCATAAAATAAATGCAGTAAGTCTTTTTTACTCGAGTAGGCATCTAGTGAAGTTCAATGTAGTATATACACACTTGTGCAACGGACATAATAAAACAAGAATTCATTTAGAATTCTATGATCCTAATATTTCGTCAACAAATGTATGTACAACAAGCAAGCAAATTTTGGTACTCTTCGAAAGATAAGTTAAAAGCGATGACAATCGGAAATGATGTACCTATTTAGATTGTTCATGTGTACACAAATCCATGTGGATCCCTTTGCACAGAGAACTTGAGATTGACTCTAGAGTATAGAAAGAAAAACAACTCACGGGCCGTCAAGACACGAGCCAGAGAGAGAGAGAGAGAGCCCTTGTGGGATATGTTACGGATGGTAATAATATGGGAACCCGCCTAATCGTACCCCGACTGGGAACTCTGCACATAAGTATGATGTGCGAGACGCGCCCGCAGCTCTTTGTAAGTATTGCTGTACAGAAAAAGAGAGATGAGAGTCAGGGAGAGCAGTTTGGGGAGTCTGAGGAATTGCTTCTTGACTTTTCGAGTGATAGATAGAGACAGATTGCCCAGAGAAGATGGGACACAAGCGGGTGCAGTGTGTATATGGCTTGGTGGTATAGCGACTTTTTTCGTTTTCTATCCCGAACAGAAGCCGGTGTTGTTGGGCATGGAAGAAGCTGCCACGATGTTCTTGGAACGAAGAGCACACGAAGAAGCTCCATCGATGGCTTTCGAGGAATCGGCTGTTGCACTCTGATACAGTGTCTTTTTTACGGCCAGGAGCCGTTGTTGCGCTACCCCGTTGAGCTTTGAATGATAAGAGAGAGAGATCCAACTTCTCTTACGTCAAAGGCGAGCATTTGTTTCGAAGGAGGACAAAGAAGCTGCTGGATTTTATTTTTTACGTTCATTTGCAGGTTTAAAAATACACTGGGAGAAAAAAAATAAAAGTTGTGCTAGAATGGTAATCTGATCTGATCTGCCATCTAGGGACTTTTTACTTTGGCCAACCTAATTTTTACCATTTCACTGCTAGACAGTAATTTCTATTGTACTAACAGTAAAAGTCATTGTACTTACAAACAAAAATTACTGTTCTAAACGTTAAAAGTTATTGTTCAAATAGTAAAAAGTCTGTAGATGACCGAACAGTACCGGTTTACCATTCTAGCACAGTAATTTTTTTTTTCTCTCAGTGTACCGTCGTAAATGAACCATTTCCATTAATGTGTATATGTATACAAACTTTGACATCCAGAGCTTGCATTCAGACCTTGAAACAATAGTCACCCAAACTATCGGCCTCACGGGTACAAATCACACATAAAAGTATCGAATGTTAGTGAATAAATAAACCAATAAATGAAAGCGATTATGATAAAAAAACGAGAATTGCTTCGTTTGTATAGTTGCGTCATCCTCGAGAATCCAAGCACTGCAGTGCAGAATATTTCATGCCTTCACATTGCGCAGTGGGCACTACTGTATCCAACACCGTGTGCTCCAAGCGATGTAAATAATTATTGTACTCTCGATGCCAAGCGCACACGCACGCTCCTACGTATAGGAGACGTAAATACATAAGTATACAGGTACGCATGTAATAATGAACATGTTGATGTGCTCCCGCGAGAAAACGGGTGCGGCTCTCTGGAGCCCCTCAAGTTGTATGTTCATACGTGCGCTCAACAGGTAGGTTTATATATGGACGTAAGGCGAGGAGAGTAACTCTATACCTCTCCTTCGCATTCTCTCGTGCAGAGAGTTGTCGACATGTATGTGTGTGTGTCCATACACGCATGCATGGGTACATTATTCATGAGCCACGAAGAAAAACTGCTCTCGGGCATGTGCCGCGGATCGAGTTCTTTTATATACGAACATAATGTATATGCAAAAAAGATAAACACTTTATATACGGAGTCGCTGTAGAGATTTGCGTTTTATTGATCTTTCGTTTTATAATTTGCGCCAATAAGTGTTGTTGCCGATTTTTTTTTCCTCGCCAGGTGTGGTGAAACTCGCTGCACATGTATGATTGTACTTTATCGGAGTTTTTTATTGCTATTTAATTATCTTCTTCTCACCTTACGGTTATTGCAAGTAAAAAAATGAAGAAATAAGAGAATATTTTACACCAAAAGTTGCGAGCCGTGCATGATTCGTCGTCCAAAGATCGGTTTTTTTACAAACAAGATTCCTGTCCAATCGAATTACATTAATCTTAATTGAAATGAGGCACGACATCATAAATTCGACAAGCCACTGACACAACGTGAACGTATGAAAGTACATTTGTCTTCATCAGCGTCATCGATGCGTAAAAAGCCATCGTTTTTCCTCCTCGTCGAATGACTCTGTACAACAGTGCATCCGCGTCGTATATACGTCACATGCATGGACATCCCTGTGGATGTTAGATCATGGACGGGCCATCGTGTGTCGGGAATTTTCGTGAAATTAGTGGGATGCAGGTCGGTACGTGTCTCCACGCACATAAACGTACACCTACGCATTGGGTTACACAAGAGAACAAAAGAAGAAGAGGAAAAAAAATCTCTTCACGGACCCCAAAAAACTACCAAACGGCCAACAGCTCCAAACTGGAAAAGATCATTTCACACACTCACCGGTGGATTTGAAGTGGTCTGGTATTGGGTATATACAACATGCGTATACGTATACACACCCACACGTTCAGTCCGTGCCATTGTCTGCGTCCCCATAAATATATATGTATATGCGCTTGAAGAACCTATATGTTATACTACTCCTGTAACATAGTCGAGTGTATAATACTATCTACTGCCTGCATGTCGTCTTCGAAAAACAGAAGCGAGGAACGAAACGAACGAAATCTCGACACATCATTCGGGTGGTTTTGAAAGCGAAAGGAGCTGAGAGAGGAGCGATATGCACCATCAACAATGACGCAGTGAAAGTTTTTGATGAAAATGCGATGGGGACGAAGGGATGGACGATATGTGTGCCGTGAGAGTGAAAATCGCGATATTTTAGGACTTGCGATTGTTCGCAGCGGTCCAGAGCTGTAGGTTTGGGTGAGGAATGCTTCTTCAGAATATATTGACTCTCAACTTTGATGTGAACCCTTTTGTGGGATCACGGTGTTAAAGGCTCGAGTACCATGGGAATGAAGTAAGTCTGGTTTGGATGTGTCATGTCACGAGTTTGAATTCACTAAGTTTCAAAAATTTGAAAGGATAATATTTACGTAGTTTTTTTTACATGTCCAGTGGTAGCCTTGTGCTGTTCTCAAAGTCGTTTGAAGATAAAAAAAACCGGTGTATCTCTCTCGAAACCATCAAACCCCGTTCCCATGTCCCTCGCTTCTTCTAAACAATTCTCATTCACGCAGCGGACTCGCGTAAATCAGTCGAAATTGCGGAATTATACGTCGAGTCCGGCCACTGCCTCTTCTCCTTTTCAAATACTGCAAAAACCGAATAAACCAGTGAATTCCACACCTGTGCTAAATTTATTGCATTCGCATGATTCTACAATGTCTTTCTCTTCGCGTAACGGCATCAAGAATGGCTTGGAGCCAAAGAGTCGCACTACTCCGGACTGGATTGATTTATATACGTGCTGGTACTTTTGTTGCGACTTGCAGGAGCCTATGTCTGCTTTTGTTGCTCTTTGTGTCATCAACCACTGGCTTCGAGGACAGCTTAGGTGATGTACATTAAACCAATGGCATCTGATACACTCTGTGCGAACATTATTGTAGACTCGTTATGAGACTTACATGACAGGAACGGATGAATTATCTTTATTGATGCAACGGTTCTAAAAAACAATTTTTTTTTTTTTTTTTTTTTTTTTTTGCTACAGTTCCATAAAAGTAGATATTTTACCAATTATCTCATCAAACTGCTAAGCAACAAATTTATGGCGTTTCTTTTGATGGACTTATGTAACTTTTAATGTGCCATTATTAGCGTTCAACACGGTATACAAATAATATAATATAAAGAAAGTTACATAAAGACGTGGCGTCGGAAAAAAAAATATAGTGTTGTACGCAAAAAAATACGAAGTTGTTAAATTTTCAAGTTGAAAATAGTTGACGTCATTGTTCGATGTTAAACGTGAGAAATTACGCGGTTCGTGTATACACGATGCGTAGCAAAAAAAAAGGAGTAACGAGGAGTTGAAGTATTGCGAGAAAGTCACATGTGTGTCGTATCTAAAGACCACAATGAGTTACGACATGTACATGTGTATAAGCATATGGCCCTCGAGAGATGGAGAAATGAGAAAGTGTTGTTTTTTTTGCACACAATTTTTATTTGCTCCTCATACATCTTTTAAGGGATCGGGTATACATATATAGATAATAACTTTGTGAACTGCTCGACAGAATTTTGTCTTTTGTTCAAACACCATAACTTAACAAAATAGTGCCAACGTGAGGCCTTTTAATTATATTCAAGTCCCATAGCATGTGTGAATCGAATAAACTAAACAGTTTGAATAATAAATCTTAATATACTAATAAATACTAATTATACACTTGTTAATATTGCTGCATATCTTAGAAAAGTAGATTTAAAAAAGAAATTGGAAAATAGATTATAAATATTCTGCTGCAAATACGGTAAAAAAAAAAATCCATTATATTCAGATTTCAATGTAAAATATCATGTTGAAACATATAAATATAGACAAATTTTATTGTGATATCTATACTGATAAAGATTTGAGTTAACGTTACAATGGCAACTTTTCTGTCCCTGAAATACGTGTCATAAATTAAACGAAAAATGAAATTTAATTATTATGCTGCCTCTGCGAGTAAATTTCGTAAAACTGGTCCAAACGATGATGCTAAAAAAAAAAAAATGTCATCTTACTACTTTTTTCGTCCCCGTGTCTGCGACAACAGCGTTTAGCTGGCTCTAATTTTGAGAACAACTCCGAGGCACACCCTTTTCCGACAATAAAAAAAGCTAGTATTTCATCTTCCTATGAAAAAAAACGCACTTGCTGCAGAAAGACGAAGAAGAAGAAGACGATGCGAACGTTGACAAGTCCGGTTCACACACATACACCCAATATATATATATATATACCTACTCAGTACCCATATATAACGTAAAGAGTAGTGCGATGCACGTACATATATACAACATGCAGCGGCTCTCTTTCGTTCCCACAGCTAGAAAGCAAGAGAGAGGAAGATGGATGAGAGGCGAGAGGGAAAAAGAGGAGCACCGGTGTAACGCTATACGCGCGCTCGCAACTCAACGACGACGTAGATGATGCCGACGACGAGGGGGTGGAGGAGGAGTGTAAGGTACACACACCGGCCAAGTTTCACCCGCACGGCTCTCTGGTGCATGGTGTACAAAATATATATTCATACATGGATGTAGTCGTGTGCGGTGCAAAAAAAAAAAAAAATACGCATGTCCACTGCCAAGGATACCCCGATGCAGGAAATTCTGCATGGGTGGGCTCCCGAGTCCTTATTCCTCTACCGTCGTTGCACTTTTCAGTACCACTGCAGGGTTGGTACTACTGGTTAGGTCGTTGGGCCCTGAGGTGAGTAACAGGACTATAGCGCGAACAGCATCTCAGTTCCCCGGAATCATTTCTTCACTGTACCGTTTGACCATAAAACGTTGAACGAAAATAAGTATGATCCAACGAAGACAAATGTTTTTTCTTCGACACGTTGATTTTTTCGCGATTCTTGAAAAACCAAAGCCTCGAGACGATCGAAATAAACGCAAGGGGTGGGACCTAAACAAAAATCCCTGTCCGTAACGACGTAAGTATAGAGGAGGTGGCATCATCCGAGCGTTTCTTCCGGCGGAGGCTGCAAGTATAAAAGCTATACAGAAAAGCATCGAAAGGGAAGAAGAAGGAGAAGCAAGTAGGGCGAGTGAAAAGCCGAGGAGTAAAAAGTGAGAAAGAGATGGACGGGGCGCATCCCCGCGAAAAGGTGGAATGCAAGAGACGCATGTATGTATGTATATAGGTGTGCCTGTACAGTCAGGATGAGAGCCCATGCGCGTGCTGCACGCGATGCGCCATGTGCACATCCCCCTCGGAAACGGCGTGTGTGCGTGTATGTATGTATATAATAAAGTATCCGAGGAGGCTTCAGCAGCAGGAGAAGAAGAAGAAGAAGAAAACGATCGAGGAGGAGGAGGAGGAGGAAAAATCTGCCGTAAGTATTGTATCCTGCCGGTATACCTCCGGCTGCAGTGCACAGGAGAGGAGGAAAAAAAAAAAAAGAAAAAAAAAAAAGAAAAAGGAGAGCGAGAGAATGAGCTTGAGTTACCTGCAGCAGGCGGGCGGGCAGGACTCTCTTCTTCTCCTATATATATATGTAGGTACTGCACCTCCTTCCATCGCGCGCATTGTCGCGCACATATATATTCTTGTGTACCCCGGATAAAAGAGAGAGGCCCAAATGGATGGGGACGCGTGTATGTATATGTGGACTCGGGGTAACCTGCGGCTGTTTGTAGGTGGGTGTACGGGACTGCACTCTCCGAACTTGAGAAGCCGGCCCGTCTCGACTGGCCCTGCAGGGTCGAATATGGTGGGAGAGGGTTCGTTGTGGCTTGATATTTATTCGGGGGCCCACGGGACACCTAGCACCGTGTGCTGATTAATTCGCGTCTCTCTCTCTTACTCTGTTCCCGTAAGGTATAGATCATATCTTTTAGCAAGCAACCTCGGGGCAACGGGTTATACAGCAAAGAAGATATTAATTGCCTTGGTAATTCAATCCGCGCCCAAGGGGTGTTTGCTCTGTTTCTTTTTCGTCCCTTCAACGCTCGGGATCACACTTCAAGCCAAAAATAAACAAAAAAAATTACTCTCCGTTTCTATTTTTATTTTTGAGAATGAAAAAAAAACCCCAGTTGTCATGGATTACAAGTGACGGATGATTTCGCATTAACATACAGGCAGTGTACGTATGCAGTAACAAATTTATAACACGGCCACACCTCGAAGGCAAGCCCCCCGGCCGTTTTGCTATAGCTCGGTCGACCTCGACGACACACCGAAGATCGGCCGTTGCTTGCCCCTCGCATCGTGGTAGCTGTGGACGTTCACCTCACTGCAATGGCCAGCATCGCGCCTCCATCGGGGGACTGGACGAGCTACAGCCGATCGAAGCTGTACAGGCTAGTTGCCGGTTTTGGTCAATGCAGCTAGGCTCGCTGTCTCGCGGATAGAACCGCAACGCGAACGGATATGCCTCGTTTGCCCCCTCCAACTCTTGAGTTCACTGCTCAGTTAGGACCGAAAACCTTGTACACCCGTGTCACGACGACAACGGCATGTATACTCTACGCACGCGTGGTTTGATATGCCGATAACGCGTGATGGATGTTGCCGATCGGCAGAAAAACAGCGGGGCAGGATTTTTGATGGATCGTGCGTCAAACGACATCCATCCTCTCTCTCTGTCCGTTTTACGATAGGTTACATACCTGTATATAGTCTCCCATACCTTCGGGGAGCAAATTAAACCGGAGGAGGAGGATGAAACAAAAAAAAAAAAAAAAGAGTACGCGAGCGGTCGTTCGTTGTTTTATGCCTCGACGAGTCTCGAGGGCTGTGTAATCGTTTGCTACGCCATTCGCGGCTAGACGTAATGAGGCCCTGTTTTTGCGGCCGCTCTCCAAGTCTATACCACGGGGTATAATATATGGACGGTATCTCTCTCGGTGGTGACGGGCAAGAAAATCCTCTGGCTGCTGCGCGGCTCATCTGGACCTACGTATATGGCACGAATGAAAGGCCGTTCCAGCGTCTATACGTATATACATAACACAAGCTATGAAAGCAAGGGACGTGCAGTTACTTATAAAACAAAACTATACTGCATTCGTCCTCTGTGAAAAAAAAAATGTCGAATCCGTCCATCGCTCGAGTTTTTCTCTCTCATCCCTCAAGTTGCGGACGCCTACGCAACAGCGCCTATTACGTTTCACTTCCTCAAACCCATACTGTAGACACACGCGCATCCCTGTCTCGTTATGTGGAAGAGCATCCCCCTGAATTCCGCTCTTCGAGTGAGGGGGGTGGGGGGGGGGACTGCTCTTTTCCGCGTTTCAATCACATCCTTTGTGCCGAGCACTAAACTCGCCGTCGAGAGGAGCCATTCATTTTTCCTCTTTGCGCACTTGCTCTTACCGCCGAGACGTGTAATTTTCGGGATGGCATTTCTTCCTCGAAGGGGCAGCGCGAGCAGGGGAGAACCGAGTTTCCGATTACCAGCTGCGCGCGGACTTGCGAGTCGGAGGAGCTTGTCTACCCCACCTCCTTCTTCGACTATATTATACACGTGCACTCTTCTTCGTTGCGTTTGGACCGAACGAGGATACACGAACACGGAAAGCCACGTAGATATCCCGTGTGTGTTCAAGTATTTCGATGGTCCATACGAATACGAAATATCATGGAGTGGAGGTATAAAATATGACGACCCGCGTTGTCCCAAAATCCGAGGGATAGCCGTCTGCCAAAAGTATGATGGAACGGCCGTTGCCGCGCCCAAGGGCATGTTTGTTTAGCAAGTAGATACAGGATAGGATGGACGAAAAAAGAGAGAAAGAACGGAGAAAAAAGAATAAGAACAAAAAGGTGGAGTGAGGGAGGAGGAGGGCCCTGTTGCTCGTAACATGCAATCTTGGCCCATTGAGGCCGCGCTGGGAAACTGCACGCTTATTATATACGTACGCCCCACTCAGTGGGAGCTTCAGAGAGGGAGTCGAAGATGCCGAACTTGTTCGATGAAAGGAGGATCGAAAATCGATGTTGGGGTTGTTGTAACCCGACGCCCAAGCTTTTGCCTGTTTCTTCTCTTGTTCCGGCACGCGATGTCCGAGAGCGACCGCAGATAATTTCACGTGTATGGGGTGCTCTTTCTCTCTCCCTTTCGACTTTTGCCATTTGTTCGGTAAAGGCGGACCCTCGATTTTTGCACCTTCGAGGCGAGGGGAAGAATAATTCTTGGAAATTTCGGGGCAAAGCGGACTCGCGTGATCATCACCGATCGAAGCGATCGGACCGAAATGCAGGCTTTTTTCGAAATTGACACTCAAGGGCTCAGCCTCGAGTCTTTCAGCCACATCTTTTGCAATACACGATACGACGCTGAACTCACCATTTCAACTGCAAGTGGAAGTTTTGCATAAATGTGCCCGTGTTAATTGTACTCATCTACAAATTGCAGTTGTATACAATATGTGCTGAACTACATTGTTATACGAGTGACACACAGCCAAGCTCCGTGGTGGTGTTCGCAAACGCGAAAAATTAAAAAAAAAAGTTGAGGACGGCTTTTAAACCCATCTCAGATTCAAGTGCACGCACACGCGGAGAAGGGACGAGAGGGGGAGGGGGATCGAGTGCTTCGTCTCACGTACGCATGTCCCATTACTCGACAAACGGCTTGTATACGCTCCGAGGCGACAATTTCTCCGCGCGAACGCCCATCAACAGCACCAGACCGCGATGACTAATCCCTCGGCTGTCGTGTGTCTCTCCCGAGGCGGCACGGCAGCGGTACGATGAAAGACTCGAAAATCACCCGCACCGCTTGCGAATTTTCGTCAATGCCCCCATTGGTAACGTATATTACTTTTGCGCGTAAGACAGGAGGTTGACTCGATTATCGGAGCTCCATGCGGATGCCGAGCAGTCGTTGCACCCTTTGTGGTACAACACCTCCTTGGCTGATGCGAGAGTGAGAAATGGTGGTGGTTGAAAGCGTGGTGGTAAAACAAAAAAAGTAGCTGGTACGTTGTGTGTTGTGGCAAGCGAGGTCGAGCTGCTGCGAATCGTGCGCTCTCGCGATTATTGATCCAATTGAGTCGGTCATCGCCTATACGAACCGCCTGCGGTGTAATATATATAACGATGATGCCTTTGCCTGGGTTGGTTTCGATTATTGTTGCCGATGCCGATTCGTGTGAGAAAGACGTTGTGGATCGTGCAGCGTTTCTAGCCTTCTGGAATGTTGGAGCGTTGCTCGCGTCAAAGGGATACCGCCATGGGCTTTTGGCTGAGGCTTCTGTGCCGATCAAGCGATTTTTTTTACCAAAACTTTGGTAACAAGATATACTATTAGGTACTCATACTGATGTGGGGTTGCTTCAATTAATTTTTTTTTTTCCCCCACTTTAATAAACAATAAAAAATAAACGCTCGTCAGTAAAATAAAACAATAAAGTGTGAAAACGTAGAGTCCTTTTTTGAAGGGATAATCACTTTGATTTTACGTAAAAATCGGCTCCGAAGTGAATTTTGCAACGCGTGAGTTTTGAGTGATTTCTCTTGGTTTTGATTCACGAGAGTTCGGAGGATGAACGTACCCAAGTAACGTGGAAGCAGACGAGATGCCCATCTGGTGCGGTTTCAATTAAAGTGGAGGGGCAGCAAGTTTTTATTGTAAACAATTTGAACGAAGGAGAATTGATTATCCCCGGAGCGAAGGATCAATTTGGAGGGATCGATGAGATTCGATTTCCCGCGAGGCTGCTGCTGAGAAAGAGACGGAGATGTTGTTTTTACGAGAGACAAGACGCGCGGGGGGATGAATAAGGAGAAGAAGAAGAGGCGAGGCGAAAGAAAGAAAGAAAGAAACATCATATCTCTCTCTCTCTCGGCATTGAATTCCAGGCCCGTGCGAGCAGCGCCTCCCTCATCAACCTCAATTAAACTCCGCAGCGTCTCGCACTTGTACTTACGACCGCGTATATATATATATACACGCAAACGTGCCCCTCTCTTCGCTTCTGATGATGCGTGCATGTGGGCTCTCTTCTCTTCGCGCCCAAAGCGACGAGATGCTGCTGCTGCTGGCGAATGGAAAAAAAGAAAAAAAAAAAAATTTCCATCCAAATCCCGCGGAGGTTTGTTGATCATGGCTCTCTTTGGGCATTCTCTTGGCATATCGCTCAATTGATCTGCAATTTTTTCATATAACAATTGGATCTCGCTGGTGCTGGCCGAAGAATTCCCATTGTGTTCATGCACCAAGACTGCAAAGAGTAGAATAGAGTAAGCCGGGAAAAATCATACGATTGTTTTCAAGGTGCTCCTCCTATTAGGATAGGCACAAGCAAACGCGCGTGATTACGAGTCTCGAGAGTTGAGTACGCGGAGTCTGTGGGGGTATTATTGATTCTATACTGGTACAGCAGAGCACATAAGAAAACAAGAAGGAGAAGAGACGCGCGTGTACTTATTCGTTCTTTATCTTTTTTTTTTTTTTTTTTTTTTTTCCTCTGCTGCTGCATCTCATTGGTGCGATCACGTGTCACGCTACAAAGACGCCTCAAAGACGTATCTCTTTTATTCCACTGTGTGTATCTACACTCTGCTGTCACGTGTATAGGTACCAGTAGCCATTCAACGATGACGTGCTTCAACAGCACGAAACTCCGAGACGTATACTGGCACTTTTTTTTTTTACCGGAGAGCGAAATCATCCGACTCTTGGCAAAGTAAATTTGGCCTTTTCACTTGTTCAGCAACGGCGAAGAAATTGTGCTCTGGACCAGTTTTTCTTTTTACGATACAAACAGTCTTCATATTCAAATTTTACGTGCGGATGAGTGGTACAAGTTTCTTTTCTTCTTCACCCGTTCAAACAAACGATTCGTTTGAATCGCCAAGCCCGAAAAATACATACCTCCAAGTCGTCTCGTAACTTTTATTTTTCCAATCAGCTCGAAACGAGATATAAGTACACGTGAAATTCACGTACAGCCGTAATGAGCCGTGAAAGTGTCACCAGCCTCATTGATCTGGCCGCATCTTTTCTCCGCAGCCCGCACGCCTCTATAACCATTGTTTTTTCTTCTTTGCCTTCCCGCATGCCCACTATGGCACACAATATCGGTACCAAAAAAAAGAGTCCGAGACAAGAGGACATATAGCGTCAAAAGTCGTCCTCGAGGACTTTGGTAAGTCCAACAAAGCTGCCGTGTAATATCACGCAGAAAGCAGATAAGAGCGCGGAAGTGGCTGAGAGGAGCCGACGATCTGGTCCCTTTGTGCAGGGCGCATTCACGGCTCCATGTACCCACACCTACAATCGCGACAGGGGCAAATGAGTAGTCAGACGTATAGAGAGAGCCAAAGGTCATTGAAAGAGACGGCTCGCAAGCCCGCGTGCATGGGAATGTGCGTCCCGTCCCTCGAAACGGGGGCTCCTGCACTTGAGAAAACCTTTGGGGAGAGACAGTCGCGTGTGCCGAGTCATATCACTCGCGGATTAGCTTACGGTCCTCGGGTGGTTGAACCCCGCAGGAGAGAGCAATGGGAAACGTGAGAGAAGGGGGGAGTGAGAGCGGGGGAAAAAAAAGAAAGATCGACCGCCTCTGAAAGCCCATCGGCATTTGTCAGGACAAGAGAGAGATGGAAGTTGGCTAGCTGCAGCGAGAGGCAAGCGGGGGCTTTGAACCTCGAGGAGCCTCCGTCCGGGAGAGAGGAAAAAGGGTCCGCTGTTGTCGATCTCCACCGCGCGCGTGTCCCACTTCCGGTTCTCCTCCCTCGCAGTGGAGGAAAAAAAAAAGAAAGAAAAAATTACAAGAGACCAAAGAGGAGAACGCGTCCGGCTCCCTGCTTTTTTTTTATTGAGCAACAGTAAGAGAGTACGATCGCCGGTGTATACGATATAGGTACGTCGATTATGCTACATACGCCTGACGGTGCTCTAACGCTTCCCTCCCCCATGTACGGCTTGTTTACGGGCCGTGTCTTTTGTGATGCGCGATGCGAGCCGACCCGGCGGGGAACCTCCGATTTTTCCCTCCCCTCTTGCTCGCCAGCAGTGATCGAAGACCTCTAGTTCTTTTTTTTTTTTTTTTTCTACCAATGGATACGGATTTTTGAGAAATCTGGAGCAACGCGCCAAAAAAAGAGAGCGTATACTGAACGAAAACGATTATTGGTCTGCTCTAGGACTGTTGTTGAAGAACTTGGGTGATCCGAAAGGTACGACTGGCGTCTTCATAAAAAGTTACTCGACTGCATGGGTGAAAAAAAAAAAGAGAGAAAAAAGGAGATGAGCTATGATTTATAAAACAAACAGGGTCGCCACCGCTGGATCGGTCAATTTGGGTACTGTACAGAGACTCGCGGGCATCGGGTGCGCCGCCGAACCGTTTGATGAGGGGCTTTGGTGCCGAGGTACTCGAAAACCGCAAGAAAAGAGAGGGACGGAGGGGGCCTTGACTGCATTCTTGGCGGCTACGGCGGACAAGAGATCGAGTGACAAAAAAGTGCCCCGGCTCGCTCTTCTTTCGACACTTATCTGCTGGGACTCACAAACGAGCAGCCCAGGAATAACGTGGCCACTTGTGCGGGACAGCTTGCATTGCATAATGGCCGATGAAAATTCTTCGGCACTACTTTTTTTTTGTCAAATGTATTTTTTTTTTGTTCATGCGATGCTTCGATCGGTAAAGTATCGAATGCGAGTATGGTGCAGTACGGGTCAGACAGGTAAGTAACGCGGGTGTTAAATTACTTGTCTTCTCCGAGTTTATGGATTAATTGGCAAAAAAAATGTTTTTCTGGTTGTTAATTCCGAGGACGGCAGTAAAAGTTGAGCAGAAAAGGATAAATGAAAATTTATCTGAAGCTCGGTAGGGATCGATCATCCGGTGGTAATGATTAGTTTCCGGCGTCATTCGTCGATTTTTGCATGAGCCAAAAAGATGTGCTTGCACCTCGTCAGGTCCAACGAGACGGAAAGGAAGGAAAAAAAAAAAAAAAGAGAGAGAGAAGGTGTGCTCGCGCAAAAACTGGTTTCACCAGCCGGAAGTTGGATTAAAATCGGTCCCCTGGAAAAAAAAATAAGGCTTTCGATCCAGTTACGCGCGCAAGTGCAAGTAAAAACGTTTCGCATGCCCACTTGGAAGAGAGCCACCCTGGGAGCATGTGTGGGGATGTAAAAAAAAAAAAAAAAAAATCGCGTCACCTGCTCCGTGTACAAGAAACTCGCGCGACAGGAAACGCCGACGAGTGTGTCGTCCGCTCCTGTTGTCGTGCGTGTGTTTTCTTTTGTCAACCGTATATACAAGTAAATGGGCATGCACACGGCGACTGACCTTCGTTTCTCTCTCTCTCTCTCTCTCTCTTTGCTGCATCAAGGATAGCCGACTATAAAGTGTAGTAGAGGGAGAGCTTCATGCAAATCTCGGTGTAATTTTGTGATATCAAGGCTGCAAGTGCGCAATTACGTGCGCAGCAACGATGAAAAATGAGAAACGTGCAATTAGGCAACATTGAGGCAAAAAAAAATTCAGTCCTTTTTTTTTTTTTCATCAATCTTATATCGATACTAGATATTACGATATAAGAGTCATTTTGAACTCGCATGAGGGCTGTGGTGCAGTCGATCCTATATACGTGCTATCGAGGCAATTTCAGAATAAATTGCCCAGTGCAACGATAGGTACGCTGTTTGCATGCAAATGGGGGATTTCTCCGTAAATGAGATGTATATATAGATATATAGTTTTTGGCTGCCTTTTCTTCTTCTTCTTCTCCTTGTTTTTTCATATTCATCGTAATTTTGCTCGAACCTCTCAATACGCTCAACCACTTAATTACACCTGGGAAAAATTAAAAGAATAATGTCAAGAGTTAAATAAAAATATAAAACGCATATTTCCTAGGTGATTCCTTTGCCCTCGTCCAATAAACCCAAGGGATTCCTACACGTGCAACGCTAGAACCATGTATATATATGCACCTCACCAACACCATCACTACACATGCACGTATATATACCGAGACGTTTCGAAGGTATTTCGTGAAATCCCGGCACCTCGTTCTCCCCGCCTGTCTTCTATGCTCTTCTTGCGCCAGGTTGTTCGTCCGCATGAAAAGAATGAATGACACCCCCGTTAAGGCCCCGTCCCTCGACGCACAGGGTGCATTTCTCTCTCTCTCTCTTTTTCTTCCTCTTTTCTCCTTTCGTGAACGCCATATATATGTATAGATGCTGTCCAGGATTCACCGTCCAACCCCACCACGTATATACTTTACTGCTGCTGCGTTGCCAAGTCTATGGGGTCCTTCTTTCTTATGTGCTTTTCTCGGCGATTCGCAGCAATGACTATGGCTTCTCCGCCAGCGCCCGAGGAATTTCGGGGTCTCCGTATACACGACTCGGCTGCGACAATTTTCGTTCTGTTCGCTTTTTTTTTTTTTTTTGTACAATGTCGGGGGGTCCCCTTTTTTCGGGGAACTTTTTGCAAAGACTCGATGGGGGCAGACGAGGGTTTTTGTCCTGTAATGCCACCTTTGAATCGGCACAATCATCGATGCTTGATTTTTCCGTGACCCAATAATACACCCCACCATCCCTGAGCTCCTTAAATAGACGTTGACGCAAGGACTGACTATCCTTGCGATATAACAGAGTATGATCGATTAAAAACAAAAAACCAAAAATTAACAAATGCATTGGAATTCCACCGATACTACCGAGGAATCTTCCCCCTTCGTATGGGGGGAAAAAAGACCCACGTTAGCCAATAAAACACGAAAGAACCTCACACTCGCATGCTCCGCAGAAATTTATCATCTACCGTCCGTGAGGACGTAGGGGCCTGTGTAAGTATGTGTAAATCGAAAATAGCAACCCCTTACCGATCTTCCTCCGAGAGATAAAACCGGTTGTCGCGCGCGCGTGCCCTTGTATGCTAATGAATAGAGAGTACGGGGCTAAGCGGAAAATAAAGGAGAATAAGCTTAAGGACATTCGCCCTTCTTGCTCGGAGGGTTTATAGTTTATACATGGACTCGGTGCACTAAGGTGCCTGTAAAATGTGTTTGCGATCGAGCGACACTTGTTGATCTCTGAAGTCGAACGAGCTAGAAATAATAAATTTCCTTTTAATGTTAAGAATCAACCATCAGTTGTAACTCGTACAGCTATACTTTAGAAGGTGCAGCACTTATACGTACGCGTTTCTTGTACAAGAATTGTGTAGGCAGTGTTGCTTCCGTGCAAGTACACATACCTCTAGCCGTCCGTGACCACTTGTGCTTGTGTTATACCGAGCTAGCGACCATCCACCCTCCTCCTCGATCGCTACTTTCTATTGTGCGCTCGGCTCGCGACACGAGGACATTTCCATTATATTTCGTTATACTTACTACACGCGCTGCAATTTACCTCTGTGTGTATACACCCATTGTCCCGTTCGACTTTACTTTTTCTTTTTTTTTTTTTTTTTTTTTTTTTTTCTAGGAAGAGTTTGTGCTTTTGGGGAGGGGTTTTAAATGGTCCCCTGGCGTCTACCCTGGAAATCCTCGGTTGCTCTTTTGGCCCGAGCTTTTGTTCTCGGATGAGTTAGGGAGCGGAGCTTTGAATCACGCGTGCCTCCAACGCCCAGCCCCCCGAGTCACTTGAGATCGATTAAAGTATTCGTCGCGCGCGTTGGTCATCCAGACCGAAGGACGATTCTTCCGAGAACATCATCGGCATTTTTTTTCTTTTTTTTTTTTTTTTTTACGTCATCGTTCTACATACGCCATCATATAACTCGTCATCAATTTACGCATGCAAAGAACTGCCCTGCAATACATTTAAATCCACGCGACTGAACAGTGGCTGTACGGCGTGTGGAAGCAGATGCCGAAGCGGGTGACGAGACTCGTGTGTGTCTTGTGGGTCGGCGTCACTCGAACTAATCGCCGATGGCAACTGATTCGCACTGTGTGTACTTATAAATATTATACAGCAGCTGAATTATCGAGAGCTCCGGTGGGACGGTTTGTTTCGCGTAAGACGTTGTTGCGATTCCTCGCTTTCTTTCTTTTTTTTTTTTTTTCATAATTTTTAGCGTATGCGTAATCTTTGATCACGCCAAAAGATGCACTCGTAGCGTAAGTATGTTATAGGGAAAAACCGTAAAGTGACCGGTTCGTTTATGTACGGCAAGTAAAAATTCAACGAATTCACGCTCCAGTTCCCGAACATCACCACGCACGCTGCAGTCGACCCGCGATTCATACGCGGATCGGCTGGAATTGCAGCTCGAGCCGATGTATTAGGGCCAATCGAGCATCGCGCCATTACCATACGTCTTTTCAAACGCGTGCCTCCGACATTGTTGTCGCTCATGGTACAACATTTACATTGTGTCCTGTATATACTGTAGAAGAACCCTTTAAACCCTCGATTGATACCTCACTTTATTTTTTCTCGCCTTTTTCGAGAAAAAAACAGGGCCACTCGTAAGCATGCCGATCACCAGTAGCTGCAGCCAAGTAAAGTGTCCAATGCGTGTACAATACAAAGAGAGGCGAGTGGCACGCATCGGCCGAGCGACAGATCTCGTGTTTGTTTTTTCCTCGTCGTCGACGATGACGGCGTTGCTTTCAGAATCGCATCCACGTATGGGTACATTAAAGCGGCGACGTAGACATGAGATGATTCAAATTTTTATCGTACATGTCTCTTGCAACTATACGCTCTTCGATAGCACGCGCTCTGCGAGTGCACGCTTCCAGTACTTACGTGTTGGGTGCACGAGGTGGACACACGCTTTTCGTGGTACACACAGAGACCGGCAACTCGTTGCGATCGGGTCTCTCTTTCTATTTTCGTTGATGAGACGGAATGCGCGATGACTAAGAATCACCCCCCCCCCCCTATCCACGCTTGGATGCTGATGATGATGATGTTATGTACTGCAGGTTCCACTGGTATACATGATATGTGCCACGAGTGCTCGCGCCGATCGAAGATTTATATGTTCTCGTACGACAAGTCAGTCTACGCGCCTTGGGAATTTACTCAGTCTCGTGTAAATTTACACGTTTGGAGAAAGTGACTTTTCCATGCTCCAAGGGATGTTTGTGGCTGTTGTAGAGACTCGTCGTCGAGGCGTCGTAAAGAGGGAATCCCTCCACCCAGCCAATAAAATTTCAATGCGAGAAAATTCTGCGTCACAAACGCGTATACAACATGTTTCACGCGCCATTGCTAAAAATATGTTACAAAAGAGAGAGGAGCGAGAAAAGAAGCGTCCTCGCAACAGGTTCTTATCGGTCGGCGGCGCGAAAGATGGACCCCCCCTGATGGGGAGAGGAGTACTCACTTATGCGTCGAGTGTTCGTGACTTATCGGACGAGTGGAGGAAAAGAGATGGATAGAGAGAGAGAGAGAGAGAGAGAGAGAGATACAATAAAAGAGCTGAGCGGGAATGACGCGTCGCGAGTCTCGTCACGGGCGCGTGTAATTGAGCCATCAGAGCTGCATCGACGACAATCAGGGTCGAGACCAGAGATGTGCATATACATTCATACGTACACGTTTTATACCTCGACGGTATATAGGCACGTGCAGTGTACGTGGTGCATTGAACAATATATACCTTATACATACATTTGTACGCGATACGAGCTCTCTAATCTCTTTTCCCTTGCTCCCCTTTCGCTCTGGATCACCGTATTGTACTGTTTTCCCTCGTGCCGATCGTGTCCGAGTGCCAAGGCTCTTGATCTTGAATTTCGCCGACAGCTCGACAAAAGATTAACTTTAAGGGATATATGTATATACACATAGGCGCTACGAGTCTCATTGCGGGGATCGGTATTGCGCACTTTTGCGGCTACCAAAACATCGGTAAGGGAAAACTTGAATTATGAAGAAACAAAAAAATGTATCCATAAACGAAAACAGCGCCTGTAATACGTTGCACTCGAGGTTGCACTTGTGTTACGCCTTGCGTTAGCTGTCAGGGAAAAAGCGACCCGATCGACGCACACGCTCATATATAGCCATTGGCGTCCTTTCCTCCATACCCCATGGGTACACTTACATACCTATATACCCCGAGGTAATGGACATGGATTTGGTCTTACGGTTAACGCTTGGCTAGCCAGCGCTTCTCCCCGTACACATAGGCGCAGCTTTGCACGCACACGTGTGCGCCTTTCCTCGCGACTGACCACAGCCACATAGGTATACAGGAATGGTAAGGTTGTTGCAGCGTTGGAGAAAGGAGAGAGAGAGAGAGAGGAATAAAAGAGGAGGTTCAGGTATAAACATATGAGTATCGGTATATACGAGAGATGGAGAGGGGTGGCGCGGCGCAACTCCTCGTGCAATGGATGCAAGATATAACGTGGTCGAGGTGAACCAATGCCTAGACCATTCGGTGCACTCGTGGATATATAACGCAAGAACTTGCATATGTAACTTGTATGAGTACATGTGTGTGTAGGTACACGTTAATGCGCCTTTATACGTAGACGCGAGCTCGTGAAACAAAATGCACGTTACGCTTGATTTTGTGCAATGTTTCTTTCGTTTAATTTTTTTTTTCCTCTTTCGAGATAATGATGTTTCGTTTGTATGATTTTGTATGATTTTACCATCCCTACTCAAGTACCTATGAGGTAAAAAAAAAAAAAAAAATGCTATCTAGTATTTAATTAGGATGACAGAGCACGAGTTCGCGGCAAACTTTCATCGCGTTTGAACAAACTCGCGCAGGTACAGCCTCTTTCAACCCAACTCTGTGGCATCACAAATGCCTACATATGTATGTACTTACAGGCGACTAATGTATAATTACAAAGGCCTCGTCTTCTTTTGGCGGCACCAGACGTGCAATTATACAATTTTCTTGTGCGTGGGCGCTTGGATGTGTGCTCTCGTGGGCTACGAGGACGCAGGCACTTTTTTTTTTTTTTCGTAATGTAGCTCTTTTGCCCGCACCTACGTTACACACGCCGTGAGAAAGGAGAAGTTGGCGCGTCAATTAGGCACGACTGCTCCACAGGAGCGCCTTGTGTTTTCACCGCACAGCAAAAAGTCTGACGCGTTTTGTCTCGTGGGTTTCGCATGTTAATTGACGGTCCCAACCAATTTATTGAGTTTTCCTTTAATCCATTAAAACAGGACAATTAGGCGTTTCGAAATACTTGGATCAAAACACTATTAGTATCGTATCACATGATGAATGTTACGATTGATTCGACTAAAGTAAAAAGTGTCAACGCAACGATATGGGCTTCAAAGTTGAGTTCACGATCGATTTTTCAGAGCGATTTTCTTGATCATTGGTGTATTTGAGTAAGTATTCGTCTTGCAATACTAAATCGATGATTCTATAATAAAGTAAAACTCCAATCTCCAACGATATTTAAGTACCAAGAACACATTTTTTTCAAGGTTTGCTTTTTTAACACGGATATCGAGGTGATTGAAAACCAATGTATCTCTTTCGTAATCATCGTGGCATCGTATGTAATGACATACAATCTGTCAATTACATTGAACTGCAATATTTTGTGTAACTTGGCATCAAAGCAAGCTGAGGGGTTTTTTTTTTTTTTTTTCTCCACCCGAGGATCGAGGTAATTGTGAGGCTTAATCTCCTCCACTAGTTCGGTGTCATCTGATTTTTTGAAATTTTAATACTAAGGAATAACAATTTAAACAAGAAATAAGAAGCAAATCAAATTGCTTGTAAGTAAGGTGAGACTTAATTATTAAAGATAATCGAGTACGAAATTGACCAATTGATTTGGAAATTTCTAGTCGCAGACCAGGTTTAAGTACACCACATAAAAGTTTTTCGATCCGATTTACAGGTACTGAGACGTATTTTGAGCCCAAGTAGGTAAGTATATTACATTATCGCTCGGAGCAGAAAGTGTGCATAGCGTCACCACAACTGTATAGCTGCTTACTGCAAAATTGTGATGTATGTAAATAAACAGATATCGCGAAAACTAAGCCTCCCACCACCACAGAGTAGACACACATGTGTGTATTAAATTGTACCTACACACGACGAGACGAGAGAGAGTCCTGTTAGGTGTACTCGAACGAAAGATAGGCCACCACCGCTCACGAAAATTAAGGCCGCGATAATTTTTTGATACGAACGGGAGGGGGGGCGGGGGATTTTAAATGCCGCGGTTGTGGCATAATTTACGAGCAGATATAGTGGGAAATTGTAATTGAGCAAGTGTTGTTGCGTCTAAAAATATATTCGCGCGAGCGCTCGTGCCTCTCCAACGGCGATCAGTAACGTCGCACGGACGGTGAAAACGGAGACGGGTAAGTAAGTAATGTTTTTACCCGAGACTCGAGCCGAGCATTGTTATTTGTTTCCCTTATCGCGCTGCGAAGACTTATCAGATGTCTTACCGCTCTCTCTTATCGGGAATGATTTTTTCTTTTATTCCAATACCAACAACAAATAATTCCGCAAGCGTATACGCTCGTGAATTTTTACGCAGAAGGGAGGGAAAAAAAAATCATCAGCACCCAAATTGTCTTTGGAAATCATAAGCAGCACCAGTACAGGTACGTTACCTCTTTCTTCGTAGACGGCTAGGGCGAGGGAAGCCATGGCCAGCACTGCGAGCAACAGGTAGTGGCGCGTCCCCATGGCCGGCGGCATCGTCGAGCTCTTGGAGATTTCAACCAACTACGAGGATGTGTCAGCTGCTACGCGACGTATAGGTAGAGCACGCGGCAAGCAAGGGCCTCACGATCTCGGCGCCTCGGAGACGAGCCTGGCGTAACGATCTACCTGCCGGCAGCACATATCGCGACGACTGATCGGACACACAGATATAAATATATATATATATATATTATACAGGCACACTGGTTTTTTTCCCTTTTTTTTACGCAATGACGATATTATTATTATTACTACTTGAAGGCACACACTCGCGGACACTGATTTACCGAGTAAACTGTACTTTTATACTTGAAAAAGTGCACCTGTTCGATCGAGCCACTCGATCTTTTTCACTCTCGCGTTTGCATCACTTTGGAGCACACAACGTACACCTAAGCTGGCACGTGCAACGCCGTTGGTGCAGCAATCTGTACATGAGCACCGATCTATGTAACGATCCTTGGCCGATCCGTTTTTGTTCGTCTCTACGCACAGGTGTATATATATTTATAGCACCTGTTTCGCTGGCAACTGTTGCAGCACAGATTATATTATTCTCTCCTCGCCGGGAGACAGAAAGAACAGGAGGCAGGTAAAAAATAAAGAGCTGCTCCGTCGATACGTATACCTATACGCGCTCTTTTGTTTACCTTTCACCGCAGCGCGTATATATATATATGTATATAGCGCCAAGAGTCTCGGGCCGAGCTGCGAGTCACTTCCGTCTCGGCTCCGTAAGCTCCGACTCCATAAATCCGCGAGGATTTCCAGCTGCGTGGGTGTATTATAACAATCCTTGTTGCTCTTTCTGGTGCAGCGCCACTATCCTGTTTGCGTATAACGTTGTAGCTACCGATATCGTGGTCACAAAAGGCACACGCAACTTATACATACGATGTATGTATTATATCGTCCTCCCACGCGTATTACCAGCCGCTCTCTTGGACGGTATACAAGGGTATGCGGCTCCCTTACCTGCGCTGCGACTGCTATGGTAGCTTGGTGGGTGATGTATATATATATATATATATAAAGGCACACTTGTGTTGTGACTTCAGATCGGTATTGCCGTGACACTGTGAAACGGAGCACACTCGCGAACCCGAAGGATCGGCCGCACTTGCGATGCAGGTATACGTATCGTATACTTTCACACACTGGCGCTGCAATGTTTGTCGCGACGACGATTCACACGGTAAGTATCCCTCTTTTTTACTTATCCTTAAAGTTGAGTGGAAAATTCTCGTTTGAGGGGGAGGGGGGGGGGGCACACAAAAAACAACGCGATTTTTGTAAAACGATATGCGAACAACGCGATCAACGCACGCACGTACGTATACGCACGTACGGATACGTATCGGACCTTACTCTTGCGCCGTTCGAGCGAAGAATACGCGCCGTGGTCGCATTAGCCGCGGAGTGGGCCCCCAGTGGCAGTCCCTCCAAAGAACCAGAGCTTCGGCTCGGTATCGCTGCGCGCCGCCACCGGAGCGAGAGGCATATAAGAGCATTGCCGTATACATATATATATATAATGTCTGTGAACGGTGATGTGACGGTGTGCCATTTTTTTCCTTCCCTCCTGTTTCGTTTGCTGCAAGTTCACGTCTCGAGCTCTCGGGAGGATATAGGTATTGAATTTTACACTACTACATACGAAAAGATGCCATGCAAAGAAAGAGCGTCCCTTTTCATTCGTCCTCGCCCGCACTACCTTACGGACGCGCGTCTTTGGAAGAGGTCTCTTACACTCTCCTCTCGTGCAGTGGAACAGGACTTGTATATATATACACCCATACACAGGAGCAGTGCATCCTTGTTTGCTCCCTCTCTGCAGCGCGTACAGGTATATACACACGGGTGTGCGGTCTTTTGTGCTCTTCCCTTTTTTTTTTTTTCTCCTTTCCGATGGCCAGTGCCGGCCCATTCAATTTGTTGCCTCAAATGAATTCTTAAAATGACATTCATCCCGACGTAAATACTCACCTGGCACTTTTGCCTCCCGACAGTTGACTTTTCATCCTTCTTTCTTTCTTTCTTTCTTTCCTTCTGTCTCTTTCGCGGGTCCGTATGTGGACAATAAAAAAACGGTTCTCACTTTCAGATCCCAAAAGCTCTCGAGCCAAAATTTATCGAGACGAAAGAGTGTGTGTGTTTTTAAAAATTTTTTTTTTCCAAAAGTGCCCTCGTTTTTTTCTGGTACGCATCCCAGAGGGGTGGGTTACGACTGCGGTTGCTCACTTGACGCGCCAATTTCTCCAGCTTGACTCCGATCCGAGGATCTCGCTTGACAAAGGCACCAAAGAGCAAAAAAAAAAAAAAAAATAAATTTCACATTTAAAAGCTTCCTCCTCCCCTCCGTTATACTACGACACGCGGGGGGAGAGAGCATCGCCCGCGCGAGAAAGCGAGTTTTTTTCCCTTCTTCGACGAACGGCATCTCGAGCCATTGGCTGACAGTGCATCCTATCTGCGTGTATATGGCACTGCTCTCGACTCGCGGTGATTATTTCTCCCGAGCCTCCATACAGTGAATCAATAACCATAGGATTGGATCACCAGATACAGCTGTTTCTACTAGATGTGGCTACTTTCCCAAACGGCTCATTCGAAATCGTTTTTCACTCCGTTTGACGGTGTATCGCATTCGTTTGGTGCCAGCAGCCAATCTCCTCGAATCCGAATCCTAGTTCCAATAAACTTTGATCAATCAAAACATGCTGTACTACCCACGCAAGTCGCATTATCCAAGCGTGGTGCATCATACTAACGAAGCGCCTTCGGTAGCTGGGCTCCTCAAGCCGGTGGATACACACGGAGGGGGGAGGAAAACGCGCTTGCCGAGGCGACTTCTTCAGGGAGGAGGAGTCCGGTGGGTATATTCCTCGAAGCGTCGCTTGTCGTTCTTTTTCCACGCGGCCATTCTCCGGCTTAGTCGTCGATGGGGGGCAAAAATCGCAACGAACCGACACGGCCAACTGGTTTCTCGCTCGAGTGCACACACGTATGGATAAACGCATACGTCGACTTTCTATACCCGCACGGATATGTGTGATGATACCACGGGCAAAGTCCGGTATCCATATACGGCCGATATCGGTATAAAATAAGCTACGTACGCAACATCCCTCGGCTCAACCGGGGACGAGGATTGGCGACTTTATGGCTGTACCTACACTGCGAGGACATCTATACGAGAGTCCTCTGAAAAAGAGCTCCGTACGAAGCTTTCAATGATCGAAAGGGCTCCTTGTTTTGTAAAAAGCCTCTCCACTGGAAAAAAAGCTCGTACACATTAGTCGTTAGACCACGCGCTCGCAAGCAATTATAGGTGCAGCGTGTCAACTTACGGTTTTATTCATGCGATCGTGTTTGCGTTCAGCGGCGCGTAATTACACTTTGTCGAGTTTAATTAGCGGGCAGCGAGCGGCTCGTTCGATCGGTATAAATTATCGGGTTAGCCCCGTTGAATTATGCATCGCGTGCGACTCTGCGCGTAATTTTCGTTTAATCGGCAATTGATAATACAACGAGGACGAAAATACTTTCATTGTATGCCGATGAGGGGCGATGCGAAAATTGATAAACAATTTCATGTCGAATATTTTTTTTTCCGGGTCAAGAATCGAATGAAAAAAAAAAATAAAAAAAATAAAAAATACCGCACAGACGCATACCAAGCTATCTCGATGTGTGAAATAACAGACGATTGCCAGCAAAAAACGGTACGATCTGTTTTTCATCCCAGCCTCTAGCGAAAGCAAATGTTCGCAGGCGTTCCCACACTTGTTGCTTCGGGATGTACTCCCTGTAATGTGTTGCGTTACCAAGGGAATTTCGGGTGGCGCTTTTTTGCCGATGCCCCAGCCAAATGTCAGCCACGAGTGTTGAAAAACGTGTGAGCCGACACGTGAGTTTTTTTTTTTGAGACAAGTACAAGGCGGTGATGGTTTTTGCGCGTTGAGTAATTGAGTGATTAATAGCTCCAAGTCCACTGAACGAATCGTTGCGGTGTTTTGTTTTTATTGTCGGTGTGGCAAAATCGAGAAAACTCACGACTTCTTTCTAATTACATCGATGGAAGAAAAAGGTATTGGAAGGAATGGGGTAAAATAATACGCAAACTGCCAGCCATCGCTTTTTTTCACGACTGTTTATTACAAATAACAGGATGACGTGATTATCTCAGTGTGCACACGTGTTCATTTATTTTGTATACTTATGGTATTTTTTAAGCTCCATCTATAAGACATGGGTTTCGACGAGCACTCGAATTTTTCACGCAAAGCCGATCATCGTCAAATTCGAGGGCGTGCCTTTATCTTATTTCGCTAAATGTGTCAACGCTGTGGCTGCTTATTTTTTAATATATATATTTTTTTTTTATGATTATTTTACTTAGCATTTCACTTTGCTGTAGCTGCTGATCATCAACAGTATTATTGTTATTATCAGCGTGTGCAGTCCGACCGTAAAAACTTGTTCAAAATGAATGAAATAAAAAAAAATTAAAAAAATTCAAA
This sequence comes from Copidosoma floridanum, assembly GCF_000648655.2. The sequence continues at coordinate 150,245 of NW_019379471.1, read as the reverse complement.
GTGTTTGATTGCAAACGTATGTGGAAAATTCACGCCTTATACATAGCTCACATGTACAGTATGGTAAAAAGTTCAAGGGACACGCATAAGACAGCGAAACTTAAAAGTTGTAAATGCCTCGGCAAATCGCAGCAAATACAAATGAATGTTCAAGTATAATATTCGATAGATTTTATCGATTGGTCTTCGGAACGAGGTTTGTCAATCGGTAAAAATCTCATCATTGTTGATCGTACATTTTTGTTATTTACACGCTCCAATTTTGTTACGCGAGTTATTCAGGGAAAGTGGCCTCGTTCCCCTTTTCTACTATTTCATCCTTACGCAATATACATTATGTGTGAACATACAAGATACACGTTTGTTTGTTTGTTTGTTGTTTTTTTTTTGGTTTGCGTGTGGGCGTTCGAGTAGATTATGTTATGTATACATATATAAATAGAGCGCTTGCACATGGCTAGCCAACACGTAGCTCGGGATGTCGGGTAAAGGAGTCGAGCGACAAACTTTCGATTAGGTTTCTATACATGGTTGGTACTCCAAATACGCTCGTTTGTGTGTTTTACAGCGATGGCCTGGCTTCTTGATCAATCACGACAGCTGTCACATTATACCATATACTTTTTTTTTTTTTTTTTTTTTTTTTTTAACATTTTTTCAGCGTAAAAATTAACCACGAATAATACAGCTCGTTGAACATTATGTACGTGTGAGAACACAGATTTCTTTCAAGTACAAAGAATAAAGAATACCCGTGAACTACATGCATGACATTCAAGTTTCACAAAAATGGTACTCTGAGAGAAAAAACATCACCAATACTTGGAGGATTTTTGTGAAAATTTGATACACATTTTGTGGGATTCCAGGAACGAATGTTTTTGCACTCATCGTTCTTAGATTAAGAAAAAAAATTTTGTTTCATTTATTGATAGTGATGAAGTATATATTACTGTCATGAATTTGCACACATATAAATATTCAGGGATCACATCTGAATACAAATAATTTATCTTATCAATGTATAATATTTTCAATAATTCATGTACTAGGTTTATGCAAACAATACTTTATGCGCAAATTAATCACTCAATCATCACGTAATCCTATACCTTCATTTAGACTGTTGCATCTTTGCTCGCTCTGCCTAAATAAATATATATATAATTTACGTCATATTTATACATTTACTTATTTTTTTCTCAGTTTAGTCCGTAAACTTTATATTCTTACTGTAGATGTCTTAAAAATTATTTATGTGTCAGTATTATGCTTGCGTAATTTCGTGACAGCTCTTCACTTTCTTAATTCACTAGGACACCTTCGGAATAATAATGAATCTTCCAATTGTACAGATAAAATTTTTATTAAAGTAACCGATGTTTTTACCCAAAGGCAAAAAAAAATTAAAATTTAGAATCATGATGATTAAAGTGAGCACCTTTTTCGCAAAGATTATTGTACTTTTCACAAGCAATTACAAAATTAATAAGGTTTAATGATTTGCTCTTTAGATTGATATAGTAGAATGCAGCGTACAAAAAATTAAAGGGTAGCGATAACATATGTATTATTATGATGATTAGTTACGTGAAAAAACTCTCGACGATGACTTTTCCAAGCTACACGCACGCATTTTTCTCTTGTCTTATGTAGCAGGCACATTTTTTTTCTTTATATCAATAATCATATCACTTGCTAGAGGCTTGGGAAGCTCCGGGGTGAGATACATCCAACCACCAGGCTGTGTGTGTATATTTTTTAATTCTACCCGGTCGCGCAAGCAACTTTTTCATTTATTATTTTTTTTTCATCCTTTTTCCATTATATATCCGTAGCCTAATTATAGCTAAATCCTTCGCGCTAAGTGTTTCGATATCTAAGCTCTTTCTCAAATCTATTTATCTTTTGCCAGCTCGGTTTTTCGAAAATATGGAGAATTGAAGGTCACAGATGATGATGATGACGTTGGTTTTAGATGTGGTTGCGTATGTACATGCCAACGTACCATTTATTCTTATTTGTTTCTTCTTACTTTCGATGAACGATTTTTATTTTCCTTCATCTGGCTACCTTGATTAGAACGTTTTCGTTATCCAGGCAAATGTCACTAAACGCTTACTTTAGAATTTGCAAAAATTATCAATTTATGTTAAATAAATATTGATTTGATTCGTTCAATGTACAAATTTATAAAAATGCCAATTCGACGCGACTGTGAGTACGCGTCGGATACAAAATTTTAAAAAACAACTCCATTCTTTGTCAGTTTTCAAGATTTTTGTATTCAAGTTTCTTAAAATCTAGCTTTAATATGTATACCAACGAATACTTGAATTTAATTTTTAGTCAGATCATGCGATATCATTGTCATATTACACAATACAAATAATCAATTCACAATCGCGTTTGTAACAATAAATTAGCACTAACAAATGCTTTTCGCGAAAAATGATAAACATTCAAGAAATTTAATATTCCCGGCACTTCGATTGCGCTTATCACTTTCTCGTTTGCTATGTAATCCCTATAAAATCTGATAGTTACGTATTCAAGTATAAATATAATCCATCGCCTAGGCAAAATAATGATACGCGCAATACCATACTTTATTTTTTTTTGTTCTTCTTACACATTTTATATATTTTATCTCTATATCTGCAATGCTCTACGTTAATACATATAAGTAGGCGCTTTCGGACCCTCACTTTTCCTTTCTACACGTAAATATTATAGGCCAGTGTCGCATTTTTGTGAGCAGTTAACTCCTATTCGGTTAATTCCTCAGCATAAGACCGTCGTTTAATTTTATCACTTTGCTCAAAGCATCCTTAACGCAGGAAAGCTAATGTGTCTCAGGAACCAGCTAATTTACTTTTTGGTACAACTATGTATACGGCTACGTATTTTACTGCTCGGGAAAAACATTGGGTATGAAAAGCTGATTCAAGATACATTTACGATTGCTCAGTACCGGTAATCCAAAATTTTTAACAAACTAGATGAGTTATGATGACAAAAGTGAATCATATCTAAGATGATTAGTTTTTTTGTAACATGCGAATGTAATGTTTTGCATTGATGAAGATGATGTACTACGAAAAGTCATGTGATGAAGGTAGATAGTAGATATCAGATTTACATTAATCTGCTTGGATATGCTGGGTATTATTTATTAACTAGCATTAGTCATTTTACCACATATTATATGATATGATTCACTGTACTCAAGCTTTTTGTGATTTCGTACGAACATTTCTGAAAGAAAAGTCTTTTGAAGTTTTGCAAAATCATTTTTGGGTAACATTTAAGGTTATGTTGTCTACTTATTTAACAAATTTTAAATAAACTTTTCATAACTTAATGACTACAACTAGTGTTACTTCAAGGAAAACAAACAACGAAGGACTTTTTTGTCTGATTTGTTGCGAAAAACTGCGTCTTAAGATCTCTGTATTTTTTTTGTCTAGAGATTAAGTAGAAACACTAATTTATTTGTTGCTCATTCTTAAATCGATTTGAGCCTCTTTTTTTCACACTGCCATAAGAGAAACTAAAATTTATTTCTTTAGCTCACATAAGTGGGTAATTAATTATTGAACTACAAACAATTTGCGTCTACCTCTTACAAATGAATTTAAAATATTACGGTTAATTAATGTCTGCATTTTTATAACGAGTAGTGAAATGCAAAAATACATTTCTTATATTGAACTTAATGACATTTATGCGTAATGTATATAGTACAAAAAACATCGAGTTAAAAACTGTAACAAATAATTTTGTGTCAAAAAACAACATTTTAAAATCAATACAATTACCTTCCAGAAATTGATATGTGAAATATATTTGATATTAAAAAACATATCAGCTCGTGTTGCAATTCCAATAATTAACGAATGCAAGTTTGTTTTTACACAGAAAGCAGTATTTTTTGTGAACATATCTTCTACATCAATTATATGACTATGATGATTTCTGCTTGAATTCGTTGCTGCATAAAATACTTTATCATTTATATTTTAGCTGCAAAGTTTCTTGACATTTCTTAAATTTCTGCTTTGTTTTAAAATCCTGGTGAAGAACAATGATCCAACTCACACTTATTTTTTAAATAATATTATAATCATTAGTATACTTGCGAACTCGACAATAACAAAAAAAAATGAAGTTTTATTGGTTGTTTGAAGAAAGATCAAGAGAGTAATGTTTTTGACTCGAAATACTGACAGTGAAAAAGCTTGAAACCATGACCTTCCCTCAAACGATTTGCAATAAAAATTTAACTCATACAAATAAAATACACTCACTATTTTATTTACCTATTTTTAAAACACTATACCTGTAGGAAAAGCCTAATGAAATAATAAATAACTACAAGCTAAACTAAAAACGAATGTGTCTGGATTCGCAAGTGGCGTCGTCTTCATTCTATTAAAAATAATTTTCTGGTGTATCATCACCTCCGTTCCAATAAATTCGCCCACAAATGCAGAAGAGACGATAATTTCTTTTTCCCTCACTTGACGTTATTTATTTAGCCCGACCAGCAGAAATAAATCTTAGCTTAACAGGCAACAGCCTCCGGCAATGGATTTTCAGTGATGTGGATGGTGGTGGTCGGCCAATCTATTTTCTTGGCGCAGATGAAATTCAGACCCTCGGTCGAAGCACGTCTGTAGTCCGCCATCTTTAACGGCGAGAGGGGTGCAACTGCAATAGAAATTTGTACATGGGCATAATGAACGAATTTCCGATAAGCTATCGCACTCTTTTGTTTTACTTTAGCGAAGATATGAAATAATACTTAGGCACATCTTTCTTGCTAGACGAATAAAGTTGGAGAAAATATTGCGGTTGTCAGTGACACTTCCAGATTTAGGAAGGGTTTCTATTTAAAATTGACATGAAGTTAATGTGAAATTTTTTAAATGCTCATAATTGTCTGAACTGTCAATATTTTGACCAACGTACTCTTATCAAGTTTTGATGAATTATTTTTTTTTGCTCTGTCCACTAACGCAACAAAATTTCTGATTTTATTGATCTAAACGTGTCAGTAGTAGAAAATATAACAAATTTTTTGTTGAGTTATATTTGATAGATGCTGCGATCGGCACGAAGCGTGTACATGTTATATTAGTACGTACACCACAAAACAAAAGAAAAAAAAACATAAGAAAACAAAAATTAAACTCAAGCGTACATGCAAAGTAAAGAAAGAAGTTGAATGCGTGTGTTCAGTGGTCTGTTTGTGTGCAAGAAATAGCAAGCCATAGAGTGTAAGTCACACAATGTATCAGAGTATACACTACGTTCTACCCGGTGTAATTTGTAGTCCTTTTTTTTCAATTGTTTGTAACAAAAAAATATCAACAATTCCAAAACTTAGATATATATGGAAATGGTCCTACCGCGATAACTGAGAGCCGCTACGAACATAAAAAAATTATGTACAGTATGTTCATATTGTTCATATATTAAAATTAAAATTTTAAACATTTTTTTTTAAAACATGGGAACAGGAAGATAAGGAAACAAATTATTATTAGAATTACTCAATAATTTGATACAAAGGAGGTGGATCAGGATTACCATTTGTATGCTTCTTGTTCATGTCTTTGATTTACCTTCTATCGGTACTCAAGAGTATATTACATAATATATACATATATGGTCTGATTAAATCTTACCCGCAGAAAAAATGAACAACTTCTCTCTACCGGTAATATTGATTTATCACAAAAGTTGATAATATAATCATAATATTTTTTTTAGTTATGAGTCTTAACAAATTCAGAAGATATCAACACAGATTTTAGAAGCTGTCAGTATGTAAGTACGGTGTAATACTTATATCAGACTGGTGAGCTAAATTTTTGATAGAAAATCTTGAGTAGAAAGAAGATTTCTGCTTAGCAAAAGACCACGTGCAAAAAGTGCTGTACAACTTGTGTTAAAAAATATGGTTCAGTTGTTATTTAATATTATACAAAGACAATTATATATATTTTTTAACAAAAGCTACATACATTTAAATTAACACTCACAAACACCAGATATAAATACAAATGGCTATTTAGTTAAAAGCTTAAAAGACACAACAATTGTACAAGTTACGAATATTAACTATTAAACTGAACAGGGAATGAAACAAATATATTAATGTAACAGAAAATTGTATGAAAAGAGGACAGTTGTAAGTTAGTAATGACGTTAGTGAAAATAATATTTTAATGCGTAATATTTTAGGTATATCTGAATGAGGTAAAAGTAGTTTAAAGGTTTCTTGAAATGCGACCTTCTGATTCCACATAATTATTAATTAATTTTTAACAATGCTGTAAAATTGTGCATTCAAGCTGAGTAAAAGAAAAGGTAAGGATAAGTCCGATTGTTATTTAAAGTTAAAATTATGTTTTAATTGTTAGTTTACTAGACAAAAACGGTAAAGAAAAATATCGCATGAAATACGTTAGTTACAAATATTTGCGGTTAATCTCGAACGTTAGTTTTGTTACTTCCCGAAAATATTTTGTAATCCGACTTACTTAACGCTTAGACGTGGATTAATTGACCGACACAGCGCGTTCGACTCCTTTTGCGGCCTCAATTCCTAATTACAATTACCTTCGGGTGTTGTAGGCGTCGTGGTCTTCCCCGGGGATCTCACCACTAAAACGCAGAAGAAACAAAAACACGTTTTATTCACAGAATTTTAAAAGATACTGCGGAGGTGAAACTTTTTCAATTAATCATCAAGTTTAATGTGCATATATTATTCTATCTTATTATTAATTCCAAGTGCAAATTTGAAATTAAATAGCTAGTTATGTTACTTATTATGTACCGAACTATATTTGATATCTGTATTATTTACGCATTGAATCATTTTTCAAAAAAAGAAGGAAAATATTTACTAATTTTCATTCAAAAAAGGCAATCTTTATAATAGCAAAAATAAGAAAAATTTAAACTTTTGCTCATTATAGTTGCTTTAAGAATATTTATAATGATTCTACTAATAACTATTAAATACTATAGTCTCTTAGCTTCTTTATTTGACGCGTAAAGTCGCGGAAAAAAGATTAAAAAAAAAAAAAAAAAAAAAAAAAAAAAAACAAGTAATTGACGAAAAAAACGTTGAAGAAACTAGCAAATAAGCCGAAAGGAATACAAAACTACAGACTTGAATATGAATTTTAATACATACCACTCGATCAATCCGAGACGCGTGGGAAATAAAGGCTCAAATCGGTGAATAAGAACTTTTTTTCTATTTTTGTTGTTTTGAAATTATGAAAGTTTATGGATATGACGGATGAATGAAGTGTTACTATGTACGACAATAATGAAGTTCAGAGACGAATAGTTTGGTAAATGATGTCATTATGTTTGTTTATTATTTATTTATAGATGAGTAACTTAACAAACAAAAGTTTCGTTAGAATCACGGTCGAATTTTAGAATGATAATTAGGAAAAATGTACCATTGCATTTTTCATCAAGTTCAAAAAAATAAGAAATTTAACTTAAAAAACTCAGCTCAACGAGGAAATAAAATAATTATCAGTCTAAAATTCAAGCCCAATATTTATTAGTTCATTTATACAAGATAAATTTTAAATATTTTCTAGTTGAAATGACAGTAACGATAAGACCATGAAAAGAATTAATTATGCTAACAATATGAGTCTTCAATAACAGTCATAATAATAACTCTGGGAGGATTAACATTTCTTCACATCCTACAAGAAATGTAAATTCAACAGTTAACATAAGTGACTAAAAAAAATTACTAAAAACAATTCTGGTTTGTCATTTAAGTTTAAAATACACATTTAATAAATTAAAATTACTCTCAACAATTACAAGAACATCGTGTCTTTCAAAAACTGAAACAAATGCTAAGTGATGAAAAATTAAGTATGTAGTAATCTCTCGAAACTGTGAAAAACGGACCGTATTTTCGGTAGTTCACTCTCTCATTTGCGTCGATGTATAGTTTACTGTGACAGAAGCGTATTATAGTGTACAGTGACAAGTGCGGGTGTGTTTTCTGTGACCAAAAAGCCAAACAGAACAACAAACGCTGCCTAAGACAGTAGATAGATTATTTTTGTTATAGTTATTATTTTTGATGCCGACATTCTCATTGTCATTGTATCATTTTTTTTTTTTTTTTTTTTTTTTTGATCGATCTAACTCAATTTTAACTCCGAAATTTTATTTAGCGTATTGTATTTTCACCAAGTAGTTTGAACAAGTCGTTTTGTTAACTACTGTTTGGTATTAATGTGTGTACGTGCAATCTAAAATTTTTATACTCTCACATCGTAGTTTTTATGGCTTTTGAGTATCTCAAAGATTTATACATCTATATTGATGTAGTATGTAACCTTGACATAATTGTCGTTGAGTCTTTTAAACCTCAAGTAGAAAATAAAACTCCTTACGACCGTAATGTTGATAAATAACTTTATTTCAGCAAAATTTTTACTTGAAAATTACATTATCAACTGTATTGTAAAAAAATTATGTTTATTTTGTATGATTGAAGACAATAAAATACAATATTTTAGATTGCACCGTACACCTACAATATATCTAAATGTCGTCTAGACACGAAGAACATTTTGAAAATAGATTAGATAACGCGTAACAACACTTTGGTTTCATTTTTCTTACTTTTAATTAATTAATTTTTCTTTGTTTTTTTTAACGTTAATAAACATCTCAATAAATGCATCATGCATGTTTTTGTTTATATTTTTTTTTCTTCTATAAACTACGACCGTAGGCCAATACAAGATCGATGCAGTGATTCAAATGGATACCAATCAACAGTGAAACGTTCGGTTATCATTTTTTGTTCTTGTTATTAATTCCTTAATGAGATCTAGTGTCAAGCGGCAGATTTCGTGACGCTTCCACGCTGAAGTATTTTTTTATTTTTATTATTTATCACCGATTTCTTTCGATACAGCCGACGAAGAAAATTATTCGAAGCATACATCAGTCCAATTGGAGTAATTTCTAACAAGAGCTGGAAGCGCCTCTGAGATCTGCCGACGACTTGTGTTCACAATCATTAGACTTTCGCGAATTCATAGAATAGTAGGTTCGATCGTTATCAATAATTATCAATTAGTATCAATATTTCCTTTGAATTTAACGTCTTTGACGCGAGATAATGCGAAAATCAGTAATGTGATGAGATTCGTGGTGATAATAATCATAGATACTCGATTCTTATACAATTTGCTTGCTCTAAGATTTCGCTCAGTATACTCGGCGCGCCGCTCACTTACCATATCCTTCACCCTGCAGGAACAGCCGAAAGGCTTCGCTTACTTTGCCCGGTTGCTCTTCCAAAACCATGCCGCAGTCTGAGATCTGAAACAGCCACGAGAGCACGTGGACCACCACACCCAATTCGTCAATAAAAAAAAAAAAAAAAGAATATTTTTTTCACCCTCCCGTCGAAAAGTGTCGGAGTTGAAATTTAATTTAGAATTTAAAAAAGAAAAAAATACAAATTTTTTCGTGCTGAGCAAATTCCAGTCCCTTTTAATTTTCAATGAAAAATCATAAAGCTAATGAATAAAAAACAAACAATGGATTGAAGCTTCCATTAAAGTTTGAGATGTAGTTCTTTCGACGAGAGTAATTTTCCTTTGGATGAAACTCTTCTCCGTCAATCGCCACACTTTTCGCGAAAGAGCGCTACGACAAGAAAGTAGTAGAGCCGTACCTTCATCCACGAGCTGTTGGTGGGATCGAGGCGCCCATTGAGCGTGACCGTGTCGTCGACGTGGGGGCTGAGGGAGCCCGTGATGTTCATCACCGGCACGTTGAGGGTCGAGCTGTCCTTCTTACGCGTCGGGTCGAGCTCTCGAGTTATGTTGAGGTCCGTACGGCGCACGTAGCTGTCGATCAACAGCGCGAGGTTTGTCGGGTTCACCCGGCGCTCGAAGTAGTTCTTGTAGACCTGCACGAGATCGTGGTTCCTCTCCTCGGTGCCCTGCAATTTTCCAAAATAAAAGTCTCAACCCTCCATCCACCCCTAACAGGCGTATTTGCACGGCCCGCGTGACACTGTTTCAAAGGGCCTCCCGGAAAGTGAGTTTCAGTTTCAAAGGTGACGCACGGCAATGCCTCGTTCATGCAACTCTCGAATAGCAGTAGTTTGTTGTGGGGGTACAGCCTATATGTGACACTCTCGATCCGAATTGAAGCATCTCGAAGGGACGCAACCCCCCCGTGTAAAACTAACTCGCACATCCGAGTGCCAACCTTGCCGGTGTCGACGCCGCGCTAATCCAATTTTCGATGTGGAAAGGAGGCTCGAGCCTAACTAGAGCGCGAGATCGGCAAGTGCTTCGATAACTCGCGGGCGCGCGCATAAGCTTTTCAACCCCGAAAGGCTCGGGGACCACTCGAGCGAACTATCTCCGGCTTCCGCCTCTCCTCGGACGTGTTAGCGTCTAGATTGATGCGCGCGAATTCCAGCTTCCATTCTTCCCCGCCCCTTTTGAGCTGCATGCCTCGCACGAGTGATATCAATTAATTTCGGTGCTCTCTCGAGCGTCCTCGACCCCCTTTTATTTTCACCCCGAGATCTCCTAATTAAGTCGAGAGGGGAACAAAAAGAGATAAACCACGGATAAGGGAGACTGCAGGCTCAACTTTTGTCTTTTTCTTTGTCTGTTCTCCTTTGTACCGCGAGATGATAAAAGTTTCCACCAACCCAATCTCGGATGTGGGTGGTTTAGCAATAAACAGAGCCATTACGTGATTGGGTTGCCGTTTGTGTTTCCCATTGTGCGAAAAAGTCCAGCCTCGGTCGGGCTAAATGTCTTGGGTAAAGTGCTGGCTTACCCTGCCGAAGTGGTGCCACATGAGGTAGTCGAGAACCCCCTGGGTCATGCCCTGGGAGCGCAAGTGGCGGCAATTGAGCTTCTGGTAGCCCCATTCTATCCAGCCGGCTTGCGTGGACACGCAATTGATGAGACAGAGGGCGTTGACCTTCTCGGGATGCGCCAGGGCGAAGCGGGCGAGGATGTTAGCGCCGGCACCGACGCCGAATCCGATCGCGCTTTTTAGCCCAAAGTGCCCCATCACGAACAGCAGCTGCTCGCCCAGTTCCTCCATGGATGGGTACACGTAGCTGCAAACGGTCGATTATAATTTTTTTATTACAGTTACTTTGTGAGCTACATTGTGTTTTTTGTTTCATCGATGATTTGATGGGATTTATTGCATATTTTAACTTGTTTAGAGGTGCTGTGTAGCTGATTACTTCTATACCAAAGATTTATGGTCAAAATTAAAATGCCATGATTAAATTGATGATTTTAATTGTATTTTTGCGGAAGAAGAAAAAAGATACCAGCTACTAGACCGTGAATGGAGAAAGGGAGTGCGGCTCGTACGTTAACAAGAGCTATTTCCGTTTACTCGTACAGAAATAGAAGAAGAAGAAGAAGAAGAAGAAGAAGTGCACTAGAGGGGATAATCGATGACGAGTAGGAAGTTGAAAAAATTTGCTTGCGAGCTGCGCACTCGCCAATGCAAATGTTTGCTCGAGACGCTTGCACACTCCATTGATAATTGAATCCTTTAGCCAAGCATTTGCTCTTCTTTGCACCTACGCGGCGGGATGTTAATTTTACGACTTTGGGGGTTGCTTACTTTACTGTCGAAGAACATTGTCTACACCGAATGGACGTTTATTGGATTACGACTCGGATTACCGCATCTCGAGTTCATGTCCAAAATTACATGATAATTGAAAAAAAAAAATGCATAAAAAAATACATCGTAAGGGACGAATTAGTGGACAAGATTTATCGATTTATGGATGGATCAACGAGAGGAGGGGGAAAGAGAGACCGGAGGAGTTTTTCGCGGCAAAGAAGCGAGTTTGGCACGCGATCCAGAAAGTGGCAGAGCACCTAGCATGCAAATCTGCAATGCGGTCGAAGTCGTTTTGCACGTGTGTGTGTGTGGGTTACATAGGCGCTGTCAAAACCAATTTCCGATGCTACTCTTTACGAGAAATCTTTTTTTTTTTTCTTGTTAATAACAGGGAATAACTTGCGATCCGTAACAGCAAAATTTTCTTTGATCTTCAATTTTTGTTATTTCATAGGGTTATTATACAATCGGTTCTTGTTTGTACAATCAAAACCCTGATATTTCGCAATTTCACGGTGATGTAAGGCAAAAAGGAACTTTTAACGAAATTGCATCGGAAAAACTTTTCTATGGACTCCAGAATCAAATCCACACACGCGCGCTCGGCCACTGGAAGTTGGACAAAAGCGCTAAAAACGTGTTCCACTCTATTCCCAGTACTGCAACCTTCTATACGCCGGTAAATTAAAAAAGTTGCAAAAACGACTCAATTACTTTTTTTTTGCCCTCCTACAGTTTGCTGGATAATTCTTTTCTTTTTTGCATTCGTGGTTCTGTATTATTTTATTTTTTTAGTTCACGATGAAACGAGTCCTTGACAGCGAAATCACCATTCACGTGTAGCGAGCCTAATAGCCGAGTATTATTAATTTTTACTGAAAATAAACGCAAACGAGGGATGTTGCAATTTCCATTCGATTATAGCTACACACTGCATTCCTCGATAAAGACAACAATTTAGCAGCACCTGGAGTGTAGCATTTCACGTCAGCCACAAATGCCAGTGACAGCAGTACTTGCTGTATTTAAGTGCTCGCGAGCGAAAAAGGGGGAAATAAGAACTACGTGGCCTGCAATTAAGAGATTTTAATTAGCAAAAAAAGTTCATGCATCTGTACGAGTTAAAGAGACATGGAAAAAATAAGCATTAATGAAACCCTTACTCTTCGGGTAATGTTGGGGCGCCCTCCTCCTGGCCTGGAGCGTTCACGTGGTAGACGCAGAAATTTTCCAGGAGCACTCGCATGTCAATGTAGTTAAAGAATGCCTGGAAGCTCGAGATATCTGAAAAAATAGGAATATTCGTGTCAAAAACTACAAGTGCTGCGAACAAGCAGTGAAAGGTTTATCTGCGTGGCCCTAATTGGTGATCTCGAAACTCTTCTTTTTTTTTTTACTCTCGAATAAACAAAAATAAAAAAAAAGTAAAAAATAGGTCACTTTCCAACTTTTCGATTAAATTATAGATAAAACGCGGTAAATCTCGATTTCTAAGTCCGCGATGTATGTAACCGCAGCAAAGTCCAGGGATGGTCGTCGATCTCGTTTCAAAGGGGGACAAGAACTACGTACCACGTCCGTGGCATTTTAATTTTTCGATAAAAGATGAGGGCGGCCGACATTCACGAAAGCCCAGGACGACATCGGACATAATTTGCTTGCCCTCGAAAAGTCGGCGTTTGCGAGAGAGGGAGCTCATTGGCTCGGCTCCAACTCGACGTCGCGCACTTAATTACGAGATCCGACTCAAGTATGACACAGTGTCGCCTATCGATTCGCCGCCACCTTCCTTATCACTGTACGCTCTCGTGTGCAATAAAAGGTACTTATTCATTCATTTACAGGTGTATGCATAGACTTGGGCCAAGTCGCCATCGGTATTTATGAGGGGGTTGTCTCAAAGAAACAAAATAATTAGTAATCGTTTGTGTGAACGTATTAAAATTTCAGACCTCCTGGATTCACCATTTTTATAAAGTTACACATCTAACACGTACTCTGATGGAAAAGAGAGTTCTGTAATGAGTGTGACTATGCAAAGACAACAACTCTTCAATAAAAGTATACGTGTTGAATAAATGATTGTTTCTATGAAAACGGTAAAGCTTGAGTTGGTGTCTAAAATTTTTAAATGTTACTGTGAATACTACTGTTAAGTAAAAAAATTTTTTTAAGGTATTCCTAAATCTTGTATTTTACAAGCCCTTACGACAATCAGAATGCAAATGATTTAGATAAATTTTTATAATACGCCTCGTAATTTATTCGAAGATAAAAAGTATTTTTAAGTGACACACGTAAACACGAAAAGTATGTCCTTTACGATGTGTCAATACCACTTTATGCACAAAGAAACAAACTCAAGGAGCTTTTATTTATCCTCAAGATATTCCAGTTGTTGAGGTATAGCATTTATTTATGAAAGCAGAAGGACATCGAAGATACTTATTTTTTTGTTCAAGAGATTTGACTTTCCCATACACCGAATGCCATCCCTCTTCCTCAACTCAAATTGCATTGTGAAACGCGTGAATTTTTCATGTTTTTTTTACAATTTTTAAGAGTTTACGTTAAATGTTTTTTTAAAACATAACAGTATTAACGTAATTTAACTTTTACGTTAAAACAAAGGTAATTGAAAAATATGACGCTTGAAACGAAGTAGTTAAGCTTTTTGAATCAAACCCAAACTTTATAAATTTATTTGGCATAAAACATACGTACAAGTGATTGACTTTTATGTTTATTCGAATAAATTAGTGTTTTATTGTAACAAAATAATCAAGTGACCATAGCTTACTATTAAGTGTCTTTCTGGACTTAATCAATAGTTTTCAAAAATGTTTGGTTTCTGTAAATCCCTGATTAAAATCCACGCGCTTCGTCATTGTCAAAATGCACAATGTGCGTGATGTCTACGCTCAATCTCCCTGCAAGCTCTTCACCATTCAATCGTAACAGAGGCATTGCCGTTCTGGCATTGATATAAAAAGTAGGAGAAAAAGCTTTGCATCCTCAGATTAAAAGTATGAAGTGAATGAAAAGTTATATTTTGCCCGCAATAGAAGATAAGGTTGACTTTCCGACAGATAGGTACTACGGACATAAAACATATTGTGTGGTTTAATGGTTGGTTAAATATGTCACAACTTACAGTTAAGGCCAAGATCGTGATACGTGAGAATGGCTGGCTTCGCCCGGTTCCCTTGAACGGCGACGATAAGCGCGCCCCTGTCGGTCTCGACCCTTTCCTCCCGGACGGAGCCGTCGTCCCTCGTGAGGTACCTCAACGTGGGGAACTGCAGCTGAATGTTCTTCAGCTCGATGTCGTCCATACTGGCGTCCGATGGCATCGCGCTGCACAAGGTTAGGTTTCAAAATTAATAAATTAGCCCTAGTTACCACTCATTCACAATATTATTAATTTGTTTTTACATGATAATTATTTTTCTCTCCTCATAGTTACTCCGGGTAACAGGGGGAGGAGTCATCCTCCCTTTGGCCGATGGGTTATAATTAACAGTTGGGTCAGTTGGACGCTTTTAGTCTCGCGCGACGCAGAATAATTGGATTGCGCAATGCTTTTACGTGTCAATTATATTTTAATTGATCCACGAAGCAGCAGCCCTTACAATGGGCTGTGGCGGAAGGATTCCTTTTGCGTTTCATGAGACTTTTTTGCCCCCTGGGGTCGGAAACTGGGCGCGGCAAAGTGCCCTTACATATGTACTTCAACTACGGTACCGCCGAGTCAAAAGCACTTCTGAACTGTGCAGAGTGTCGTTTAAAATTAATTTACAATGGTTTCAAAGCCCACCCCGATTGTGCAAGTTGAAATAATGAGGAGGACGAGAGTTTCGTCGAGCTAATTTTACAAAGTGAGCTCGTTGAGTATTTGTTATTCCGAAAACTGGCTGATGTTACGAGCTACTTCGTGATTGTAGAATATTCCAAAAGTTCCTTGGTATACATATCTACGTATATTATATACTTTGTAGTTTGGGGAACTGATATCGTCCTTACGCAAACTTTCCGGTGCAATCGATACTTTTAATTAAGCCCTACGTCATTGGAGATCTATGCTGCTTTCGAGAAAAGCTTCAAAAAGCACTCGCATTTTGTTAAACAGGCAAGATCGTTAGTGACGTGAAAAATAAAAAATTAATCACAAAGAGAGGATCCTACACAAATATTTCGTAATAATGAACTGAGAGAAAAAAGAGACAGTAATTTTAAAAAAAAGTGCGCTACGTCACAATCGCGAGCTGCCGACGGGAAGCAATGACCCCGTGAAACACGTTTCCAGCACGTTTGTGTCGAAAGTTTATTATTGACCGACACGGGGCTCCCTTCGCGAGGTAGTAAGACTCTTTAAATCCAGATACAGGGGAAATACAGGCACTTCCGCATGGCTCGCACAAAAGAGCGAAAGTCGTTAGGCTAACCGAGCAAGAATAAATCCCTACGTCCCGTCAATAGTCCTAAATACCGTCCAGATCTTAACGTCGGGCATCAGCTTTCCCCCCCCCCCAATGTTTCGCGAAGCCACAAATTTTCCAAGGTGATTTCAATGAAACTGTCAACCACCTCTTGCCAAGCTTTCTCGATTTTTCGCAAAATCCAGGCTAATCGATGGGCGCACTCTATCCAGCAGCCCTCTATCTCTCACAGCTTGTATCGTCGTCATCGCCATCAGCACCGGCCGGCGACACGCTCATCCGGACCCCTAATACGTTTTTGATGGGGTAGTTTCGCGGCAAATGGGAAGGAGAAGCGGCAGGGAAATGGCATTTGGACGGGCGTCGACGCGTAATACGGCAGCAAACGCGACCCCGTCGGCGACGCTTCAATTATCCTCTCCCCCCGGAAATCCTCGCACAGCTCGCGGACGCCCAATTATATTCCGGTAAACTGGTGCACACCGAGGACTGGCGAAGGAGGGGGCGAAAGCTGGGGTAATTCGATTGTTGTCGCGACGCCGTGGCGGCATGGTATGGAGGACGAAAAAGTGTGCAACCCCCGCGGATGAAGGGTTCAACGTGCTCGCACGGGTGACACAGAGTCCGGCCTCACTCGCCAGTGCAGCGATTTATCGAAAAAACGATGGATGCACAACACATGAAGGAGTAATATAGGATCGTACGCGACGCGGAAATTAACTGTCCTCCCCTCATCGACCGACGGTGTCCAAGTACGTGTGGATCATCTTAATACGTGCAATCTCCCTTTGTGGAAAAACTGGAAAAAGTGTATTGGTAGAAAAAAGCTCCGCACGGGCACACACGTGTACGTAAATCAATGATAAAAATCCACGACTTTGATTCCGTCACGCTCTCCGTGGTATGCACCTCCGGAGTTCTCTGAAAATACAGCTGGGGCTAAAAATATCGCTCGGCCTCAGCTGTTACACCCCCGGACTCGGTACTACCCCGCATCTATAGATCCGTGTACGGTTTGGAACTGCAATAGAAGGAAAAGCTTCCGCGATGGGCACAAGAGCTTGCACCCTAAAAGCTAAAATTCCCCGGGGCGAAGAGTCGCTCGCGGCTGGATAAAAGAGGATAAAGCTACGTAATCCTCGGTCCTCTCTCTCCCTCTCTGGGGGTGATTTGACCCAGCAGCTGTTGGATATTACACTCTCTGCTGGCGGTGGTGTATACGTTGCAGTGCGGCAGTGGTTGTTGTAGGTACAGCGGCCCACACGAGGAGGCCCATCGATCGGACCGAGGCCACGCCCCGCGCTCTGCCGACTCCCTCCTCGCGATACGGGTAGTGTTTGTCTTGTTGCCGTGCTGATCTTACCACTGCTGCTGGCGTACCGGTAGCTACGACTCATCTCTATACTTCTTGAGCGAGAGGAGTGCAGTAGGGGCATTTACCTATATATATACTTACGGAGCCCACGGTTGATGGATCGGGCCGCGACGCGACGCCAGACCGACGTCACGGAACAAGGATGAGAGTCAAACTTGGTGCGAGGACGGTGTGTTATAGCGGCAGGAAACTTATCCATCGACTGCAGACACCGTACAGACACGGCATAACGCGTGGCTCGATGAGAAAACGATGACGTTTTTTTTTTTTTTAGATATAGACAGCTTTTTTGCCACCGTGACTGCGCTTGTTTTTTCTTTACCTGAATTCATGAACCCAATACATTTAGCATACGCAGGGGCAGTTTTTTTCGTTTTACCTCGATCACCGGAGAAACGGGGACCATTTGTCGTTAAAGCTTTTTATGTTTACGACAGTGAGAACAGTAGCGTTTGGCAGGACGACTTTACGACTCTGGGAACTTGATTAGTGGGCTTGTAACCCAATTAGCGTAGAAAATATACCTAATGTGCAAAGTCAAGAGCTGGACAAAGATTCCGTCGAACCGTCGGTACATGCCCAGCACAGCCGAGTTCAAAGTGAATTAGGTACCGGTAAGGAGGAAGATTGAGGCCGTCCTGCCGAAAAACGAGGGGAGCTTGTGGCATAATTGGAGAAGACGCGATCAACTCTCGAGTCTAAGCTCCAGCGCCTTTAATATTTCAATGTCTGACTCTCATCGCGATCCTCGCTGACCTCAAACCCTGTACTTTAGTCCTTGAAGGGTATTCATGTTTCACCTGGAATTTGATACTCGATCATCTCGATTAAAAAAAAATTTTAATTTTTTTTTAATCCTCAGAGTGGGATCGTAAACGTGTACTCCCATGATTTTCCCGCCGCGACGCGGATGAAGTATCAAGTTTCGGCATAACGAGAAAAACCCGTGGGTAACGCGGAGCCCGATAAACCTCAAGCTAGACCACGAAACTTTGTAAACTTTATTTCGTGCATCTTGGGTATCCCGTGCAATCTAATACGTTTTCCCATCTCCCTCGGCATCCAATCCCGAGATGTCTCGGCCTTTTTTCCCGGACCACTCCAAATCTTTGAATTCAATCCCTGCTCGCCGTCCCTTGGTCTCTCCGCAACCTCATGGTGCGTTTACACGGTGCGATAAGCCTCCCTCGACTCTGATAAATCGAAACAGACCGTCTGTCGTGGATGGAGGAAAAAAGGAGTAACGTGGTCGTACCCTGCGCGATCGATTTGCCCATTCGCTGGCCCCTTTGCTCGTGTGGCGAGCTTTCAATTACATCCGATACGAGTAAACCTCGTTTTGAGCCACGGGGTCGTTTGGTGCTGCTGTGATTTGTGGGCTTATTCGAGGAGTAGACCTATTTTCCACGTCGTTGCCGGTTAATTTGACGTTTTCTGTTGGGCAGAGCTCCAATGGGTATTTACGGCCACATACGCGTGGTATCGAGCGGAAATGATTTACTAAGCTTCGTTCTTTTTTTTTTAATTTTCAAAAGCTCGGTGTGCTGTCGACCATCCAGTAAATGCGCGAGTAAAACGAGGAGAGGCCGGTCGCGTGAGCGCATCGTCCGCAAAGTGCCGATTTTAAGATAACTTTGGTGAACCGAGTTACACGTGCACACGCCTAGGAGCGATCATTTCCCCGCTTTACGGCAGTCCGGATTAGATCTGCTCAATTTTGAAACCTCCGTGTAACCAACGAGGCCCGCGAAGGTCACGCGATCAATAAGTTCTCTCGACGCTTGACATTTGCGTAATCGTTCGTATTGGCGCTTTTTTTTTTTTTTTTATCGAGCGAGGGGAAAGCTAACATCGGTCTCGCTCCTCCTACATTGACTTTCGTCGTTTCTAATGCGTACGCTTAGCTGCTGCTTGAAATTTTACAAGTGTTCTTAGAATGTCAAAAAAGTGTACTTTAACCGATTAACTGATACAAATGTTTCTCCAATTATTTACTTCTGGTTTTGCAATAGGTTTCTTTACCTAAATTTAATCGTGGTCAGATTTCTTTTTTCGTATTTTCAATAATAGTTGCTGCACATTTTGAATATTTCATCGAGATATACCTTGTGATTTCGAAGACTGTGATCCTTGCACGCAAAAGAGCGTAATCCATGGTACCTGTAAAACTCCAATCGCCTCGATTTAAATTCTCACTTCTGATATTGATTTCAGTTGAAATATTGTTTTCTGCCATCAAATAGACGATGACTTGTGCTGATTGATAAAGAAACGTAGTTGAACCTTGCAAGATGATGGATTAAAAAAATATTCGACCAGCAAGCAATTGCTTAGCTCTCCTTTCCTTCTCGTCCGTCAAATTGAATTCACGACGTGGCCATGCTCGTTGCACGCTCGTCTGCGCGAAATCGAGGTGATAAACCTATCGTACCTTTACCGTGTACGGCTCTTAGGAGGCTCCTGCGATACGTGTTGTTTTACTTCAAGGGTCATTAACAAGCTCAAGAGCTCGCGCGCTTCGCTGCCAAGTTTGTTGTTTACAACCATTTGGAGCTCTGAATAATTATGTCGTCTCCAAGGCCCTTTGCTAGGTAAGTACGACGAGGGAAGGAAAAAAAATTTACCATAAAGGGTAAAGAACCGGAAAGTGCAACTTTACGCGCTTATCACTTGAAACTCGCTTTGAAAATTAAAATTCTGCAGCTTTACTCGTTTACCTTTTGACGCCAAAAAAAAAAAAAAAAAAAAATAACGTTTGTATGTAATAACGCACGCTCGGGGAGTAGAAGTGGGTGCGGGTGTGCAGCGCAATAATTGCTGGCCGGCTCCCTCATTTTCTCCCGTGCCTTCTATTTGCCTTTCACCGAAGAAAAGTACTACGTATATATGGTTACCTGCCTCGCCCTTTTCTCGAGCGCAAGTGCTATATACTGCTGAATTACGGTCAAGTATAGGTCGGGCGCCCTTTGTGTCGGTTAGTTCCTTTCGAGAATACATCACGTAGCTCCGAAGATGCAAGATTGTCGATTTTTATTTCGTTACCCTCGATTGGGGTTTCAGCTCGTGTTTTGATGAAACAAGAGAGACGTAGTAAACACCTTATACGAAATAAGGTGAAATCGTTGTCTCTGTACCAAGCAACACCATCACGACGCAGTACATCAGTGTAGCGTGATACTTCTGGCCAGTTGCCCCAAGCTACGCAATATTTTCGTCTGGCGCGTCGAGCTTTTGTGTGTGCACTCCCCCCTGCCCCATCCGTACACAAACATTTATCGTACGGAAGCGCGACGCAGTAAAGTATAGTCATTAGCTTCGGATGGTGCTGCCATCAAGAGCTTTTTGGTGCTTTACCAGGCGTTTACCCCTCGCCGGTTCTTTGCCAACTTTTGGCAGAAAAGCTCGGACAAGGAGACAAAAAGCGAACGTTGAACCTTTCAAAGTCGCAAGCGACGACACACTATAGTTTCACTCAACCGTTAAATAAAAGCACGTAAATTCAAGACAACACCTGTACGTGGTACGCCCCTCTCTTTTTGATTTCTCTTCCATTACCTCCCGTGTGGCGCGATGATGATGTTGCCGGTGGTCGATCACGTTGGACCGAATTGAGTTTCCCAACCACGTCCCGTCCATCGGTTTCCCGCGTCCCTCTCGACCCGCGCCGTCGACGCGTGTATACCCACACCAGTCCGTGCGAAGTTTCCGGTGTCAGGATCCGTCGTCGAGTTTCCTCTGCCCTGGCTTGAAAAACGATGGGCACGAGATCTGGCTTTGTAGCTCTGGTTTTTTTCTACAAGCTCAATACATCGGATTCACTTGCATTTCATCAGCCAATAGCAACCAAATCGAAGTGCGCTATTTGGTGAGAAGATCTCTTTCGTTTGAAGTTGGCAATCTGAGACTCGGCTGATCTTTATTCCCAGCGAGGTGCTTCATTGGGTGGTGTATCTCTGTTTTGATCCATAAATAACCAGCTTGAGCTCAAAATCACAAGAAGGATACTTATACGTAACACGTATCCGCACAGTAAAGAGTCGAAAAAGACTGAAAACTCCCGAACTGGCAACTATAACAATGAAACGCTGGTGAGAAAGGATATTGTAAGTATATATACTATTAGCTGGAAACAATGGGTTACCACATCTAGATTGAAGCGAGAGAGACTTATACCTATATTACAAGCGAGAAGGATAAAAAGAAGGCTGCGCGTTGGTGGTCGAATCCCTGGGCTCTCTCTGAGGGATTACCATTTGATTTTGGTCTGGAGAAAGTGGAGGTACTAGATTACGCTGCTGAAAACTCTTTTTTACCACTTTTTTCTTTTTTCTTTGACCAACAGTGGGTTTATTACTCGTTCAAGGTTTTTCTGTGTTCCTCCAGTTCCATAACCATGGCCATTTTGGAATTTTTTACGACTACGGTTCAGGTAACTTGCCGGGAATTAGGGTTCCATTGATGATTTAACAACATGGTCGAAGTAAAAATAGTCAACAGTTTAACGGTTCAGTGAATATTTAAGATTACGGGTAATGAGGAAAAAAAAAAAAAAAGGAAAAACAAGGATAACTGAATAGACACCCACGTATCTAAGCTGTAAATTGTCCCCAATGTCACAAGTTCTAGGACCAATAAACATCTTATTCCTTCGGACCAGTAGGTACAGTAGACCAGCAATCTTTTCTCTACTTTTCTTTAGCGAAACGGTCGCTAAATCGAAACGTCGTTGCACCGGACAACTCCGTAAGTACTGTAAACCTTGTGCGTTCGTGCGGCCACTCGCTCGAGGATTCGATACCCGGACACTCGATACCGTCCCTCCCCACCCGAGCACTAGACCATCGATCAAGTCGATCTGCCGTGCACTGGGTTGTTTTTTTTTTTTTTCGCTGCTTCCGCGTGTATTGTGCCTGTCCCGCCTTGGCTGCGCAGTAAAACGAGATTGCCTTTTACGTCTCGGCTTACCTGCCTCTCCGGGGCAGCCTCGCTCCGTCTCATTTCGCGTGCATCACGAGTGTCGGGGGAAGAGACGAAACCCACACTCGACCACCACCGCGAGATGTGCGATAAAACCTGATCTGTTGAAAATAACCCGTGTTTTTATTGCTTTTCTCCGCTCAGACAGATTGGATGGCAAAACTCCAGGACTACGCTAAGTAGGTACACTTTTTTTTATGATGACGGCGATTCTCCAAAGTAGACACCTGATTTCTCTCTCTCTCTCTCTA
Organism: Copidosoma floridanum; assembly: GCF_000648655.2. The sequence goes on along the minus strand of NW_019379471.1, from coordinate 127,503 downwards.
TCATCGTTAGATTTCACAGAAAAGTATTAACAATCAAACGACATCAATGTCCCTTTTCATCTCTGTCCCTCCCCTACCCTCCCAATGAAAGTCGGCTGGATCGAATAAGTAACAATGGCCATCGTCGTCAAACTGAATCTCTCGGCGCACGTCCGTGACGTCGGAAGTCACGCAGCCCATATAATACCAGCCTCCGTGCTCTTTAGCATTGTTAAGGCGTCGTCGCTCTGTGCCTCATTCGCTTGCGAGCATCGGTGTGTACACGTGTACGTATATAACCACATTCGCACGGTGCATCGTTGATCAACACACGCGCGTAAGACTGCACCTGCACATGATACACCCAAGCCACCGAGACGTTGCATAATCAGCCTGATGTGCATGCCGTTTGCAGAGAAAGGGGAAGCCAGGGAGTACGTCGAACTTGCTTTTGTAGACTACCTTTCTTTACTCTTGGATAAAACAAGGCGTTTGTCCAATTGACACGACGATCTTTACTAAAAACTAAAGCCACGAGTTGGTGATGCCACGCCAAAGTGTCCCTTATTTTCATACCTGAGTACGTACTTTTAGAAAATTGCCTTCCAGGATTAGGCAACAGAGTTCGCGAGACGTCGATAATCAAAGTGATTAACGCGGCGCAGTGGACCGTTATACCCGAGTCTCTTTGTGCTGTTCATTGCTGTATACCATCTGTATGTCTGGTAAAATCTTGATGTAAATTTACCATCGTATGTCGTGGCAAATGATACACGTGTTGTAATTTGCAGTACACGATAGTGTTACAGGGGTTGACGTTCACAGCGATCCCTAGAACTTGACAGGTGTCAGCCTTTCAATCCATCGGATCCGAAAGTCAAGCTCAAGACGAGTATATAGAACTGTTATGTGTGTGTGTGTGTACAACAGAGAAGGTCATTTGGTAGCACCTAATTTAGTCCGGGTAGGGAGAAATTACACGCCGGAAGCCTGTGCGTACCTCGAGAGTTCAGTATGTAAGTGTGGCCGAAGCTCGAGAGCGGCCTCTCATCGTGTAAAACGCACTACGCATGACATAACGAGACTGATTGGCCCGTTGTCCGGACGCGCATAAGCTGATGATTCTTTACACTTTTTTTTTTTCTAAGCGGATGTTACTATATTCGAGTGTTTTGAAACCTGTGGTGTTTTTAGAGGTCAGCGAGGAAGGTAGACAAAAAACTTTATTTATCACGTTGCACTTGTTACAGAAAACAAATTTCTCCCCAGGAATAGAGTAAATTTTCAAAATGATTTCCTACATGGTATCGAAATACGTGTTTCAAATCATCTCAAAGTCAACACTAACACTGTATATATTCATGCTACCAAAATGAAGCTACACTAAGAGAAACAAAAAATTACTGTGCTAGAATAATTATTTGTATGGTATCATTCCGCCGTCGAGGGACTTTTTACTTTGAGCCAACCTAATTTTTACCATTCCGGACAGTAATTTTTCTTGTACAAACAGTCAAAACTGTACTTACAAACAAAAATTACTATTCCAAAATCATCATTCAAATAGCAAAAAGTCTCTAGACGACCGAACAGTACCAGATTATCATTCTAGCACAGTAATTTTTTTTTTCTCAGTGTATCTCAATGAAACATTCTCACTGACTTTCTCGAATTTAAGGTAAAACTCGCGGCTGTTACGAGCTCGGTTACGAGTACCACTGGCGCCCAGCGTAATTTTGTCAAAGGAGCATACCTTTCGCTTACATGTTCATATTGATGATAACAAAATCTCTAAATTTTGGTACGACCATTATTATGTTTCAACAGTAAAAAAAAAAAAAAAAAAAAAATACACAAATGCATAGCTGCATCAACACTCGAGCACCCATCGACAAGTATAGCCTGTAGTTGTTTGACTCTCGTAATCTAATGACGGGCAAGTAATTGCCCTGCAAATATTGTACTTTGGGTCACAATTGATCTGTTGGCATTACTCATCAGCCGCAGACCGAATACTTACTTCAAACGGAATTATGACGTCTTGTATGCATACCTATACGTAGACTTAGCTACAGGTATTATTTACACTCGCAGTATTCAAATTTGAATGGATAAGCTAGACTCGCAGAGGTATGTAAATACCGAAGCCAAGTGAGCTTACATGTCCTACGGGAAAAGTCGTAATCTAGCGTTACAACGTCACCTTAGAGGAATTCAGAGGGTGTGGGACGCGTAGCACAAAAGTAGATGTGTAAATTAGCGTTTGAGCTCGGGTACGCGTGTATAGAGGTATAGCTTAGGCCATTAGGTCAGCGGACAATAGAGGGCTGGGATTCTCTAGCAGTACAATATCTGCATTGTATTAAAAGTTTTCGGTTCCCTTTCTGTCCTCGTTTTTAAAATACTTTCCACTGGTGTTTATTGTTTATTGGATGCAAGGGAAAAATTTCATTGTTCCAGAAAAAAGTTGTAAAACGCTTGTCATTGTGCCAAATGTAAAAGTTTCGATTTTCCTTTGTGTATTTTCCAACCTAAAGAATATAGAATTCGACGTTTTTCTACTCGTCATGTAGACTGTGACATCAATATTAGGAAAATTCTTTGAACCCATGACATCAACATTCCTCATTGTCAACCACCTTGTAGAATTGTCGAAAGATTGTGATGGATAAGTGATGTTTTCGTGTCAATTTAAAATCATGTTTTTTTTTTTTTTTTTTGCAAAAAAACTATGAAATTCTTGAAAAAATATGGTACTTTTCTGGCCAGTACTTGATCTTTTTTTTTTTTTTTTTTTTTTTTTGTCAAATTTACAAATCAAGTCTACAAACTACAATACTTGAGTATACTATTATTATATACACACATGTGCACGTACCAAATGTAACCATGAAACTACTATATCTAGTACGACAGAAAATAGTTAAATTCCTAAATATATATTTATGTACACAACAATTGTACAACTTTTTTTTATCAAATATACTCAGTTCTATGCATGATCATCAATAATAATATTACATTATACACATTTCAATCATATACAGTTAATCTAATGGTGGTGTTGGCTTGAGATGAGTTGTACCGTAAGATCTACACGCGATACAAACTATTCATACAACTTACTCGACAACTCTCATCTTTCGCCAGCCACACAACCTATAAATGATAATAATAATAATATCACAGTAAACGTCATAGGAATGCAAAACCAAAGGTAACTCACCCCAACAGAGCAGACTCCTCGGCACTGGCTGCGGTCGGCATCTTGTGTTTTTCCCTAAAACAAAACGGATGTCGGGGATAATCACACAGGTGGCCCTAACGTTAATCAGTAAACTTTCTGAGCTTTGTCCTTTTTTTTTTTTCCTCTAAAGTAGATAAATAGACTACCGTCACCCTTTTTTCTAATCTACTGAATATACACTCACTTGGTATTCGACATACACTCGATTGTGTTTTTTTTTTATTTTTTATTTCTACGTCATGCCATGATGCTTGTGCTAAACAAACCAACAAAAAGCTCGAAAATCGTACACTTGTTCATGCAAAGCAACATTCATAAGTTGTAGATATTACACGAATGTGCAAGCATAACGTGTCACGGATGTAAATACATAAAAGAGAGACATACAACGATGGACGTGAATGAAAAAGTCACGAGGGTTGAAATTTTGATTCTCGTTCCTAAGTGTGTCACGATCTATTGTGTTTGATGTTTCATGAGAAGGCTTTTTTGTCATGTATGCGTGTGTGTATGTGTGCTCCTTTTATCAAAAGCTCAGTGAAAATTCAAAAGCCGCCGAAGAACTCTGGACACACACTTACAGGTTAATGTTTCGCTCGAGTGCATCATCTGGAAGATAAAAAGTGGAACGACACGCGCCTGAAAGGTGGTGCTGTAACATCGGCTTTTCTTTTTCTGAAAGATGCTGTCATTGTCGCGTTGGGGCGCTAAGCTGTGTGCTTTTCTCTTTCCTAGACACGGATGGACAAGAGAATTGATAAAGAAAAGCTCGTCGTGTATATATATACGAAGAAAAGTGGCGAACGAACGGGAGCTCTCGAGACGCGAAGTTTGCCCAGCATCACGTTTTGCTCTCGATTCGGGCCTGTTTTTTCGCATATAGGTCATACAGCACCGGTGGCTCGGAAAATTTTTCCCGCATCGCGCCTTTTTTTTTTTTTTTTTTTTTTTTTTTTTCGTCCATTGAACCAATTCCATACCATACAGGTCTTTCAATGGGTATTCTCTCGGCGCACAAAAGTTGCCAACTGCGCGACTCGATTTGCCGAGTCGAGCTTTTCTACGGCCGCGAATCCAAATGAGAAAATATTTAGCAAGAGAGAAAAACATTGGCCTGCCGAGAGATTATTTAGAGGCACTATTGGGGAGCTATTTGTTTAAGCGACGTAAATTCGAATTAAAAATTTAATGCGCCGAGGGAGGCTGGGCAATAAATTCAGGGGGGGGGGAAGGGGAAACTTCTTCGGGAGAGCAGCTCTATAATTCAGCACCGCTACTGCGGCACAGGACTGGGCCAAGGAATTTCGGGCTCTCCCGAAGAAATCCCTTGGCAGCACAGTTTATCCTCCTCCCCCCCCCCCCCTTTGGCATGACCTTCTTAGAGCGATAACCCGCTACGAGACAAAAGAGACTACATGCACACACAGCTGAGAACTCAACTTTGAAAGTTCACTTAGCTCGTTGACAATAACACGCATTTATTCCATTGCGACAAAAATATTGCATCGCTGCACCATCGTGCGATTCATACGTTTGTTGTTCTAAGATGCTCCCGTGGGTAACAATAATCTTTGGGGAGCTATGAATTAAACAATACGTGGATACATATGTATATGGATACGTGTGCATACAGAGCGAAGCAAGCGCAAAGCAAAGGAAGCGTTCGGAGAACAAGCAAGCAACAAAGCGACAGCGTGACACCGTGTGCATTACTTCGATTGCATTGTTATATACCTACGTGTGTACAGCCGGTATCAGTATATAATATGTAGCAGCAGTGGCGGGGGCGCCGTCAGCTTACCTTGGCCACGTCAGCTGCGTCGGCCTGCTTTTCGTCCTGCAGCGAGTGAAGGAGCCTCGCGGAGAGAGAGAGGAGGATCGATATGCCGCCTCCTTCGCCCCGCGGCTCTCCAGCATCCGGTCCTAGAAACTCTGGGTGCCCTGACGCAAACGAAATTTTTCGCCCTCCCTCCCCCTCCAACTCTATATGCACATATATGTATCTCTCTGACCCTTTTCCTCCCGTTCCCTCCACCCACCCGGGGCACGAGACGTACACAGCAGTGACGCGTCATCCTTCCTCTCTCTATGCATGTGCATGCATCTCCTTCTGCTGCACGTACATACATATATACGTGTGTTTGCAGGTACTGGTCTTGCGCCTATAAGCCGGCTCGAGTTGAAAGGCCTTTCGCGAACAATGGTTGGGCTTTTTTCCCTCTTGTTTGCTTTCTAATGGAGATGGAGCACACGGCGTCTCGTCGTTGCCGGGGTTATTAGAGTGATGTTGCAATAGTCGAGCGTGACTTTCACCGGGATACTTATATCGTGGCGTGTATCGGAAGGATTTGCACGGTGAGCGTCTGGGACGTTTTTTTGTTGAACCCACCGTCTTTGACGATATGTTTAAATGACTAGGATGGTTTTCCGAGAGCGAAAAAAAACCCACCGTATTCGCTCGGCTCGATAATTTTATTTCCAACAAGTGGTAAAACCATCGTCCCGATTAAGCGAAGTTCCGCCCCAAAAAACACCAGTGTTGCGTCCGTCTCTTTTTTTCCTCTCTTTCATTGCCAGCTGTTAAGCCGGTAAAAAGTCCGAAAAGCTGTAGCAACGGTGCCGCGCTGATTTATCCTCCCCACGCGAGACACGTATAATCCAAATACAAAGCCCCCCACCCTTTTCACCTAATACACTCGCCCGCCCAAACTACCCCCTTTAGAGCCAAGTTGAAGCTTGCAGGTGTAGCATCGCGGGCACAAAATAGATGAGGTGGTATAGTAAGTAATACCCGGTGATTTACATTTCGATCGATATTCAAGAGCACAGGGCTGACGAAGGGACAACCGTTTCATCTCGAGAGCCGCTTATCGAGCACAAAAAGCCACCCTTTGTGTAGAATCTCGTTCGAAAGGGAGAAAAAGGGTATCTGTTTCAAGGGTCTCCGTATATAGAGAGAGGGAGAGGAAGAATCGCGCTGTCAGCTGTTTGCTCTCTCCATTTGGCTACGATATATAAGTGTACCATCACCGAGTGTGGAATCATCAGCTTCAGGCTTCATTTGTTTCCCCCGTTTGTGCGACTGAAGGAAAAACCACCGCGTCGGTCTCGCTGATGCGTCGTCCGGAGTTCCCATAAGCTTGGTTGGTTTGTTTTTCGAAACAATGTTATTGCCAGCCGAAACACTACCAGTGTGGCCCTTTGGAAGCAATAAAGGCCTGGAAAATGATTCTCTCGAGAGGCGTAGGTAAGTGCGCGCGGCTGAAATTTCCCCCTGCAATTAGGCGAGTTCAACGTACGAACAGCCTCGTTTCCATATCGATTTCTTTCGCGAGACTCCGGGGGGAGGAATATATACCCGAGACACGCGAAAGCCACTGAATCGGCTTTTTGAATCGAGGACCGTACGGCTATTTGGGCCCCTGCACCGCAACCAAACGCTCCATTTGCACTAAACCACGGATCCATGGAGAGAAGAGGGGATAACCCGGGAGAACCAGGAATGAATGAAATCAAGAAGTAAATGCACAGAAAGATCAAGGAAAAGAAATAAGATATTGTTAGATATTGAGTGAAAGTTAAAAAAACAAATGCCGGCCTCCACCGCGAGTGATGATGTTGCAGCGTTGACAATTCCACAAAATTTGAGATAGGACTCCTTAGAACTGAAAATGTACCGTTGTCGAGGCTGGGGACAAATTTATTCATTTTTCACGTGCCTCGCGAAGAGACCGTATGTAAAAAAAAAACTTCAACTTTTTATAGGGTGATGATTTTTGTTAACAACTTGTATACTCTCAGAGGCAGGTGCGTGACGAATATCTTTGTCTCAAAGTCCCTCGGAAACGTTTGTTTTTCAATTCCCAAGGACTCTTAGCTCAAAAGCTCTTGTTGTGCCATCGTCGAAGGATGAGCGCAAGGTAATTATAACCCACACCCGTAAGCAAACTTGAAATGGTAAAAAAAAAAAAAAAAAAAGGAAAAAGAAAAAAAGTGAAGGAAAAAAAAGGAAGTGGATGGGGGGCCTATTATTCTAACAACAGCAACAAGAACAAGAACAGCAGCAACGAAGAAGATGGCTACGAGGAGGGCTCGGCTTACCTGGTGACGATGGACACGCTCTCGCGTCTGTCGACGATCAGCGGCTCCTTCTTCCTGAGCGCGAGCTCGATCTTAGGCGCGGCAAAGCTGAAGGCCTTTTTGACGCTCTCGAGCACGCTCTGGCTGGTTGTTTTGGTCTGCTCGACGATGGTCGTGCTCTTGTAGACGTCCTCGCCCAGGTCCCCGAGGGACCGGTACGAGGCCCCAATACCCCCGGCCGGCATGGGTGCAGCCGCGGCGGTGGCGTCCCGGCGCCTCCGTACCTCCGAACGGCGCCAACTCCGCCTGTCCCGCCACTCCCTCCGCGGACTCGCGGCTCCCGGGTGATCGGCGCTTCCTCCGAGGGTCGTCCTCTTGTCGTTTGCTCCCCCCGAGTCTCTCGAGGACTCGACCTTGCGACGAGAGCGTGGTGGTGGTGCTGGACGGCCGAGCTCAGTGATTCTCTTTGAATTTTGCGGGTGCACGCGCCGTTTTGTGTCTCTATCTCTTTTTGGGGTCGGTGGTGGTGTGTTGGTCGGTGGTGTCTTTTGTATCAGCTGCGCGCGTGCTGCGAGAGACAGTGTGTGCGTATGTGTGCTGATGGGCATACATTAGGCTCTTGCTGTATTTTATATTGGTACGCTTGTTGATGCGTCGATCGTGTGAGTTGGTTATTATGGATTGATTCGTGTTTTTTTTTTTCAGAGCTCTCGAGCTTTCGTGGTGATTTATGACGACGTTGATGTTTAGCCAGCCGTTCGCGGGATGTGCGCACTCTGCGACTGTACAATAACGTCTCTGATATTTCTTGTCTTGGACGAGTTCTACTGTTTTTTTTATTTGCATGATACTCGAAGGATGAAAAAAAAAAACTGGTGTAAACTGCAGGGAATTTAAGTTGAGCGGATGAAAAGAAAATACGTATTTGGAGTCTTTCGTCTGACACGTGTTTTTGTGAAGAAAAAAACAAAATTACAGTAAAAAACAAAAGAAAGTCTGTCGTCGCGCCTCTTTCGTTCGATATTTTTTCACGCGCTGAGCAGAAAAAAAAACACCACAAAAGTAGAGGATGAACTCGTAGTGAGCAATGACAGAAAAATAAAAGAATTTCCGGCAGTGCAAAAAAAGTATGCACTGCATCTAAGCAGAGCTTGCGGGTTTACAAGATACAGAGGGTTCGGATACAATGTGTATGGTATATATTTATACAGTCGCAGAGCCACATTGCACGAGAGAGGCAAAACGATGACGAGATGACGGTGCGGTGTATGGACGAGATGAGCTTTCCAGGCTAGTGATTTTGGCGAGCCGTCACGCGGCGTTTCTTTCTTCCCTTTTTTTTTTTTTTGTTTTTTGATTTTTTTTTTTTGCGCATGCCACAAATAATACATATATTATTTCATACACATACACCTATACATAACGTGTAAACATCTAGTGTGCGAATGCTAAAACAAATGCACATTCAGAGAAACGCAGCCACATGCTGCTGCGTCATGCCACTTGCAAATTTAATACCTTGTGCAACATATTGATGAATTGAAAACAACATTGTATATATATATATTGAACGAGAAAAAGTTGGTCCTTTCTTCATTTACACAATGGTACAAAAAACAAACATCTATAGATACTAATACTAAGTTAGTGTTCGTGTAAGTGTGGTACAGTTTTTGATTTCTTCATTGTTATTGCACCTATCGGAAAACGTTGGTTTTTTTTTGCCCAGCTACGTATGCCTCTATGTTGGGATACTACACGTTTATATAGCTGAACACGTATCTGCCACGATATTTGAAACGAATGAAAAAGCATGACCTGGTTTTTAAAATCTCCGATATTTCCTTGTAAGGTCTTTATTTGCTCTGCGGGCACTTGTATAAAAATACCCGTAAAAGCCACCCATACGTAAGCCGCCTATCTCAGGACTCGCGCGTTTCGTACGCACGAGAGAGGAAACGCAACGATATATTAATTTTCCTAATGGATACCGCGTTCCCCCGTGACAAGCGGACCACGTTTTATTACATCTCAAGGTTCTCCGCCAAACGACAGTGTATTCGTATCTGGTGCAAGTGACTTTGCGACAAAGGATCTCTTTATTACTATCTGTCATCTATGGTTAATCGAGATGCATCGGAAGAAAAAAAAGTATGCTATTACTGCTTCGCGTGGAAAAACTCGACGAGACAGAAGTACAAAGTACAGAAAAAATTAAAAAAAAAAAAAAAAAAANCACCGGACAACTCCGTAAGTACTGTAAACCTTGTGCGTTCGTGCGGCCACTCGCTCGAGGATTCGATACCCGGACACTCGATACCGTCCCTCCCCACCCGAGCACTAGACCATCGATCAAGTCGATCTGCCGTGCACTGGGTTGTTTTTTTTTTTTTCCGTTATTGGCGTGCGGACATTTCAAAAAAAAAAAAAAAAAAAAAAAAAAAAAAAAAAAAAAAAACATGTACGCAATCGATAAATCACTCGTGAAAATCCGTAGGCCGAAAAAATTAATTCACCTTACTGGTTAATCGAAGGTCGCTCCACCTTTCTCTCCAACCAGCGTTTTTTATTTATTTATTTTTTTTGTCTTTTGCTCCTGAGATGTGTATCACTCGACCTCAGCGAATCGGGGCGCTGAAAACAACCTCCTCGTCGTCATCATTGTCGTTGTCGCTATGCTGATGTAAAAAGTTATTTTTCAACACGCGTCTCGAGTTATCTTTCATTGTCCGTGATTTTTCTCTCTATCAAGTCCCCAATTGATTTATTGGTGGTGCGAGGATTCGTGTGGGCTACTGACGAAGGATCTTTCGGGGATAAACAAAATTTATTACAACCGTATTCTTAATTTTCAAAGAATATTTTGAGTAAACATTAGTGCCAAAAAAATATTACCAATACTTTTTCTCTGAAGCCTAATGGGCGACCCAATTATTTTGGTGGCCCAATTAATTATACATGTTTCCAGAAATCTATTCAATTATGAAGCTCAACGAATAATGGAGGTTACTTGGCTATCAACAATGATAAACTAATTACTTTACGGTCGCATCAAAGCTCATGAATATTCTTCCGTGCACGCTAAAGCACTTTTTTTCCTTTCATTGCGAATGATCTAAGGTTGTAAAAAATCTTGTTTTCCAAGGGTGAAGTTTAAAAATAAATGGGAGCACGTGCAGCGAGGCGACGTAAAATTCTTAGGCTACTGCCTTAAAATTCAAGGCCCCCGGTTGATCACGTTTTTTTTTGTTATCATAATGTAAATTTAATGATCTCCTCTCTCGTCTATTAGCGTTTCTCGTTAACATTTTATCTAAGTTTATTTATAGAATTGTGTGTCATTTAAAAAAAAAGTATTGGCAACCTAAAAAAAACCCGTTTTGGCTGTTTTTTTATCCCGAAAAACGCTAAAGGATCATTTGTATTTGTATGATCAATTCATATGAAAAATGTTCGTTATTTGGTGCCGAAATTCCGGAGGAACTGCATTTATCTTTAGGTTCATCTTATCGTGTTTGAGATGCTTTCACACACTCAAATTGATCTTGTTTTCCTCCAAGTTTGCTTTTCGTTCGAAAACAAAGGTAAATATTATTAAAAATCAATTCACACGATCCAAGAAAACAAAGAGCAAATATTGGTGAATGAACACTTATCAGTTTTATTATTTCCTCTTTACGTAAATCTTATCTCAGATCCGATATCGTTCAACTTCCCCCCGAGACATCTAATAAACTGACATTAGGAATCCTTAAAAAACAATAACGTCCAACCAACGGTCGCGATAAGAAATCTTTGAACCGATACAGCTAACTCATCATTTCACGAGACACGTTGTTTTTCGCGTTGACTAAACGTACTATCCCTAATATAGGGCCAAACGTGATTTTTTTTTGTCTCCCTAACAAGCAATCGATAGAATCAACGTCACACTCCTAAATTGGATGCTATACATTTTTGTGCGCAACAACAGAGCTCGCACAGCTCGTTAAATCTGATGTATCTCGAGCCAGAAGCTTCAAGAAAGCCCTCACGTGGTAAGCGCATCCTTGGATCAAACAGCAATTTTCCGTGAAAAGCGAAACAAGCTCTCGAAACAGGGGTGGCGGGGTTTTCCATAATTCCACCCACGCAGTCCCCATTAAGATCATAATTTTCACGCTCGCGGGGAGCAGCAAGGATGCGTGGGGGGGGGGGAGAACGAAGGGAAGTTTCGCGCTTGGTGAGTCCTGGCGCGTAACTCGATTCGCCGCCCCGCGCACACATAGGTACCTACACGGAGAGGATGGAAACTTCAAGTGCCGCCGCGCACGTATAGTCCGGGGAGAGACAGAGAGGGTGGTTGGTGCACATAGCTAGGGTGACCTCGAACTTTCGTACCACCTCTCTCTCTCTCTGTTTCACCCTTTCCCGCTCCATCTCGCGTTCTCTCCCCCCCCCTTTCAACTTTATCGATTCACCCCCTCCCCAGCACCCCCGTTTCCATCGCGGAATCGCTACTTTTCTTCCGGTTCATTCCAGTTTCTGCATCGTTCTGCTGTTCTGCGATTTTTTTTTCTCCCCGCGTTATCTTCCTCGCCCCTGTGCTTTTCTATGATACATCTGTGTCGAAGCTCTAGATTTTCCCTCATGGGCGACGTGCTTATTCGAGCCGTGGAGCTCGATACGCAAGGAAGGGGCTTCCAGTGCACCAGTGACAGGTTGTTACGTGTACTCGCGATACTTTCATGTATTGCAGTGATTTTAATTTTTTCAAAAAAATAATTGTACTCTCATAGTCAGAGATAATTCAATTCAATGATAAAAGCTCCTAGGCATCGACGTCAAAACTTCACATATTTTCGCTGTCTCTTTGAAACCCTTGTCTGGCATGAGTATTACAAATGTCTCAAACTCAAATATATTATCTACCTGCAGTCACGAGATCTTCTCTCTCTACCAACCGAATTGTACGTCAACCACACGGTTTTGGGATAAAAATGGTTCGGCTAGTTTAAATAAATAAAATTTACGCGATGCACGAATCTTTTGCAAAATAAACGCACGCGTCATGGCCCGATCACATGTTTACAAATCAACCGTGGCTCCCTCGCGAAAACAATCAAAATCCCCTTAAAGGTATTTCTGATTTGTAAATTTAAATTTCATTCCACTTTCTCCCGAAACGGCACTCAACTATCCTCAACGATCGACAAATCCGTGCAACAAAACCACACCAATCAAACAAGAAGAAAAAAAGACCATCCCTCAACTCATAAACCCATTGTCTCTCCACACGCTGTGCAACCTGAGATTACGTTAGAGTATAAAAAGCAAGGAACAGAAAAAACAGCTGTGGTGCATTATCACGGCGTTACTTACACCCTCGCGAAAAAGCTGCCGCACACGTACGTACGTAATGGCCCGTTTTTACATTGTACTTCTCGCGTCGTTTCCGCGTGTTGTACGTGGCTGTGCTGTTGTTCGTATTGATTTCTCACACATGAGCTCTTTTACCTGTACACCCTCGACCAGAGTCGGTGGTAGGTAGTATGGTAGCGGCGGCTCGTCAGGAATCGAGGTTAACTCGGGCCTATCACCCCCGCACTAAGACTATACAGACTTTATGCACGTACGTCCGCGTCTACTTTGACTTTAAGCGATTTTTTCCATGTGTACTACCGTTGGAGCGATAAGTTTTGTTGATTTGTTGTCTTTGTGGGACGCAAATGCTATACCTACTGTTTGTCGTTTCAGAGGCATTTAATTATCGAGCGAGGGCACATGCGCCCAAGTTTAAATTGCATCGCGGTCGAACGGCTGGACAAGTGGCAATTAAGGGGTGCCGAGTTCGTTCGGACCTCGGCGGGCGACCGGTTATTTTGGTAAAATCGAAGTCGCGAGTCAAGGTTTTCGCAGATGCTTATGGGATGATAACACTAACGCTATCGACTTGGTTAGCAAGATGTTATCTCTACGTTGCGGCAAGACCTTCTTTTCTGATTACAGATCACCGGTTGTGTAGTTTTCACGTTTCTGTCGGTGGTGGATTCAATCATTGTCAATTTCTTCTTTTTTTTTGATGGATTTCGAAAAAGCAAAGTTACAATAGACGAGAGCGAGCTTTAGGGGATGAAAGTTTTTATTTAAAAATCATGTTTTAATACACGTTTGTGCTGTTACGTATTCGACCTTACCACCGATACAATGATGAATTGATACTGTACACGTTCGGATTATTAAACCAGGTTAAAGGTCTCTGAACGAACCAAGAGAATCAAGCTTATGCTCTGATTTATCAGAAAAAGCTTTCTTGATGCATCCACATGTATTTTTCATGCTCCCGTCAAATATTCATTACTTTGGTCGAATGTAACGTACACTTGTAGTCACTTCGATATTTTTTGTAAGTGAAAAAAAAAAAGAAATCAATAATGGCCGAGTAAGTTTCATCGTGCAATATAATACACACAAGCATAAAAATCGTTTTTCCATTCAGGTTGACTTCACTTTTCCATTCGCTCAAAAATCGATACGATAAGGAGACAAATTACTCTGTAGCGCAATTAAATTTAATTATTCCATTTCCTCGATCATCGCGCTTTAAACACCAATTCCCGCCATCGACATCAATTTCATAAATAATCCGCAAGACAAAACAGCATTTCCTGCCAATTAATACCATTTATATTTTGCAATGAGTCACATTCCGCCCCAATAACCCAGCACAACTCGTGTACCGATCAATCGATCGAGATCCCGACAACCCCTATACTCGGAACGCACCTCGTCATTAAACGCGCAGGTGCCCTCCCACAGATATTATTCAACCAGCATAAATGACAACAACAACGACGACGGCAAGGAGACCCGCATACATGCTCGTAAGTGTACGAATCCAGAAATCCCGCACCGATCGATTTCCTAGCGGCTGGGCGGCTTTGTGGAGCGCACACGAACATAATACGCTCGATGGGCGCCAAAGCGGCACATATATAATGTCTATGCACAATATAGAGCGGACACCTATGTGTATACATGTATATATATTTTTTTAATATAGCTAGCATAGTGGCAGCAGCACAGTGGCAGCGCATAATCGCGATTGTGCCAATGATTATAACACATATACGTATATATATGTACGTATGCAAGAGGTCTTGCCGAGAGGCGAAATTTTATTTGATTAAACGTAATTTGCGTATACAGTAACAAAAAGTCGCAGCAGAGCAGCAGCTGGTTTAATTAATTAAACAATTTGTTCCATCGAATTACCCTTTTGTCAAATTATTGCGTGTTTACGCAGTAAAANGGGTGAATAAACGATTGATGTGTTACGATTTATTAATTTATACAACTACTTAAACGCCAAAACGGTGGCTACTGCCGTAATTACGTATAATTATAATGTTAGTGGTGGTAGTTATAATAATAATAATAATAATAATAATAATAATTGCATGTACTTATCTAGAAAAAATAAGCAAAAAAAAGCAAAAAAAATATACGTATACCGTAACGAGTGTATGCGTGTGCGTGGGTGTTTGTATAACAATCGATCGACGATCGGTGGTGACGTCTATTCGTGTATAAATAATAGATGCAGCGAGTCCCTGGGGTATACCCCTTACCTTGTCGTTGACTCCCAGCGACTAGCGAACGACGACGACGACGACGACGCAGGAAACCTCGAGGAGCCAAAGAACAGTTGCAGCTTTCCTTGTCGCTACCGTGCACACTCTACCCTTCTCTTCCTGTCTCTCCTTGAGGGGGAGTTGCCGTCTTCGACTCTCACGTCAAGAATGTGCAATTGTACTGCTCGGTTGGCTTGTTTAACGATACTCGGGCGAAAATCGTTGTTCAACCGATGGGTGGGTGTTATCTGTTTACCTAGCGTTAACAACTCGTTGCGTCTCTTTGACGTGCAGGGGACGACGACGACGCACTAGACGGTCTGTCCGTCTCGAAGGCACCGTATAGTACTACTCGCTCGCTCGGCTCTGGACCGCCAAGCCAATGTGCAATATAAAAAAAAAAAAAAAAAAAAGGAGCAAGAAAGCGAGAGAACAGCCTGGTCAATGGGAGTGCGCGCCGAGTCTTGCGCAGTGGCGTACACCAGGTCCGCGGGGCTCTCGTCCCGAGGGTAGCGTGTCGACATCTGCTCGGTTGAGTCAGGAGCGCCGATGAACATCTGCTCCATGCTTTCGCTTTTATTTTTTTATTTCCTCATTTTATGTTCCCTTTTCTTTTTTTTTCTTTTTCTTTTTTAAACCAGTTGCTACTATTTTCTACATTAAGAGCAATTGTGCAAGGGTTGCAACTGTTAAGGGGAAGGTTGATCAATACAAGTTACCGATTTTCATACAACACTTACCCTCTTTAGTTGGTAAGTGAGGCTCGCGGCGTTATAAATCGATTAAATCAGTTCACCTGAATAAAACATCGCATTAGCTCTTTATTGTTTACTTGAAATGTTGATATCATGGTGTTCAAAGTTGGGTCTATGATGTCGAAATTTACAAAACTAAGTCATTTATAGGGTGTGTTTTATTCGTGAATTCAAGATGAGAAAATAGTTACTGGTAGTTGATGAGGCAGAGAACCATCTTATCAGTACTAGGTAGTGGACAGATGTAAACTATTTCCTTTTCTCCCTAGCTAATAAAATCCTCAAATGTCAATAATTGATTAAATTTACCATATTTTATTACATAATACAATACATTGTGTACACAATATTTTAAACAAATTTAGAATTAAATTTATACTTATTATTTTACATAAATAAATAATGTATGTATATATTGCGTAGGCCAATAGTTACAGCAAATATCTGATCTTACGTGATACGCTTGTACATGTTCATTGGAAAGAAACGTGATATTTATGATTTTTTTTGTTGCACTATGTATTTGAATTCTACCAGAACTATACTTTTTTATAAACTTAATTAACTTAAACAAGCTTTTTCATTTGTCCAATGTTCAACTGCAGTGGTCGAATAACTTAAAAATAAATGTATTCTTACGTTGGTGATATACAATAGTGTATAAATAGTGAGATTGGAAAAATGACTGTTTAATCTGCCAAGTAGTATACTATTATTTTCTTGAGTGTCGGAGTTAAAACTTTTTTTTTTTCTCCAAATAAAAAATTATTTTTCCCATGTCTTTTTAAATCTTACTCATAAAATCAGACGTTTGCAAAAAAAAGTGACTTTAGAATAACATCATACGTGCACAGAGCGCACGTGAGCCTAGATAAGCTTGACGCTCATACGTCACATATACAGGATTAGAGTCGAGTCTCCATACGATGTATACCTTGTTTTATCACCCCCAACTATACAGAGCCATTTCGTAACGCGAGGGAGATTTCGTGTGATGTATTTATTTTTGGCGTGCACCAGATACATTTTTTTTCATTCAAAGTGGGAATTGGATACAACAGAGTTTATCGGTGTATATTTTAAACGATAAAAGCTAACGTCACGCAATCCTTGAGAATTTTTTCTTTCAATTTTAGAAAAAATTCGTCACGTTATCGCTTGATTTTTACGTTAGCGTATAAAGAACATTACAAGTACTAGTACTCAAGTTTTAAGCTGTTGAGAGTAAGAAAAAAAAACACTGGCAGTTCATTCGTCAAAGCTTTCCTCAATTAATTCTCATTGGTATTTCTTGGTAGGTCAGAAGTTTCACGATTCACTGTATTAATAACTTTTTTGAAAATGTTAATCGTAATTAAAAAAATGTGCTTCTGCTTACTAACTTAATAAGTAATTGCAACGTATAAGTAATTATACACAAACCATAAATGCACAATTATAAAATCACGCAAATATAATTGTGATATTTCCTAATTTAATATTTTATTATAGTAAAAAAAAAAGGGATAACCACTCTAAAATATGTTTGATTCTCTAAAAAATTTTAAGATGTAAACGTACATATATGATTGAATATTCTCAGAATGTACTTATGACTTCCTATTTCTATACAAATCAACCAGAAGTTTACTTCAAGTCTTAAAAAATAATTTAAATACGATTGACATTTTTAAGGAAATTTAATTTAATTGAAAAAAAATATATAGGCAGTTATGAAATAAAAAAAAAAATCTTCATGATCCTCCGTAAGCTCCTTTTTCTCTCATTTTTGAAACTATGATATTATAATTATGCCGAGTGCGTACATTCTGAGCCAATTGCGGAGACACGTCGACAATGTGTAATATAGACTGTGAGTCTGCAAGCTCAGGCGTTTGAGGAATTGGCATTCCCCTGTAATCAAATATCATGAGATTACACGTATCTATTTGGCTTCTTGATCCATAATAACCTCATGCATACGTAACACGCAAATTTCAGGGTAATATTGTCACTCTGATGATTATACGCCGCGTATTATACACATTCGACTCGCTACTGAACATATTTAAACCAACACGTAAATTATTTGAGATATTTATACTAATCACCCAAACTTTCTTGCGAGCTTTTTTTTAAAAATCTTATTAACCCTCACGTAACATCAGTATTATTTTACGCTGCTAGCTATCGTGACTTAAAACTTACGAAGCCACGTTGCCGTCTTTTCTAAATAATATTAAAATCTTTATTCAACTTACTCATGCGAAACGTAATTTTTTATGGGTTTTCATACAATATCTTCAAGGTTCAACCAATTAAAATAAATGATAAATTCACATAGCATCCCCGAAAAAAGTCGAGAGCAAGCGTCCAGCTCATCGGCTGTAACTTTTTCCGAATTAACGAGCTCGGGGGAAAGGAAGGAGAAGATCTTTGAAACCGTGACCGATTTTCCGGGAGCGCCCGTTTTCATTTGCCGAGAGAAAAGCCCACGGAGTACCTTACCCCGCTTCCTTCTAACCGGCCGATCTCGGCGTCGAGTCGTGAAAAACGATTCCTCTCGGATGCACGGGGTAAAAAAGCCCTAAAAACACGTCTCGACGATGCGCTAAATAAGGAATTCACCAATGAGGTAACGCAATCAACAAAAGAGATTTATCAAGTAATTATACGTACTGTAAAAATTTAAAAGATGTAAGATGGCCATCGCCGTTTTTCGATAACCCGAAATACGAAAGGAAAGTCGATTCCCCAGAGCCATAATTTCCAGCGATCCGGCTGCAAGAGATCTCATTCCGAGCTGGTACACACCACGACCACCATCAGCGGCAGCCGCGATTCGTTCGACCTCTCGGAAAGAGGAAAAATAGCATCACATATAAGAGCCAAAGAGGAGGGAGCTAGCGACTGGTATACGTATAGTGCACTCTCAGTTTCCTCCTCCCTCGCTCCTTCTCTCGCGCGAGTGCACCGACAAGCCCATAAAGAATTCAACTGACCTCCCAGTGCACGTAGGTAGGGTCAGCGGTGCTGCTGCCGGCCAAGAGAAACGAGTAGTTCGCCCACCCTTACCCCTTTAATGGAGACAAACACCCCGTCCAGGCTGGTGTTGCCCCCCCAACGCGTACAGCCATCCCCGTCGCGGAAAAATCTTTCCCTCCCATTGTCTGGTTTTCTAATTTTGTTACTCCGTGTGCTCGATGAATCACACGTGCTGGCAACAGACTGACGTTTCGTATCGATTTGTGTTGGCAACGTGATGTGTATTTATACTCCACGTGGTATCCCAGTGCCCATCAGAAAAGGTTTTTTTTTTTTTTTTCAATTTACTTGGCCAAGCCACCTATAGCTGACTCGTTAGTTCCATTTGCATTTTTTTCTCATGCATAATGGCGCGATAATGCCTCGGCGATAAATCTCCGGTGTACAGCGTACACGTATGTATATGTGTATGCATAACATCGCGAAAAGAGCAGATTCTTGTTTGAAAACTTCGGGGTGAGGTATTTCACGCAGCCCCGGCCGATCATGCGTACACGGGGAGCTTTGATTTTTTCTTTCCCTCCCGAGAAAACTTTCGGGAGGCGGCGCACATTCTCTCGGGTGAAAATTTAATTCAAGAGCTCTTGGGGCCCTCTCATCCTTTTCGGGGCACGCGAGCGATGAAAAATACCCGCGCAATTAATCTCCCCTGTCCCTGACAGCCAAGTGGGACGCGGTAGCTCGGAGCCGAACAAACGCTCGAGCGTATAAAAGCGCGGCTATGAGGTGGGGCTTTTTACCATAATAAGATGTCGACCAATCGTTTTAGTTTTCTCACTTTGCAAATGTTTACGAAAAAACCGTACTCGTAGATACAATCATCAACGACTACACAGTGAGTTTCCTGTGGTTTTTCCACCTCTTCGTACTACAAATATTTGATGAATGTTTTTCTCCATTTGTCGAAAGTTGAAACAAAATGTCGAACAAAAGAGTCGGAAGGCCATTTTCAAAGCAATTCTGTGAAAAATTTTTAGTCAGGGCATGTATATAATATATGTACGCGCAGAAATCCCGCAGTACACAAGTTGATAAAAACATTTCCATGCACGGCTGTGGAAAAAAAAAAAAAAAAAACCCACCCCCCCAAATGTATCGAGCAAGTACATTGTACAGCAGAGTATGAATTCGCGTCACGGTTTGTATGCATTCATACGTCGGAGCGTTAAAACTTTATGGGGTGGGCTATATGTACGTATATACCGACTGCAGAAACGTCAAGTCTCGGCGCGCCTTCGAGATTCATGTAATATTAACAAAACTTGGCGAGAGCCCCCGGGCGCGTAATGCATTTCAGCATTTGAATGACAAATCAGGACTGTTTCACGCTGCTTCGAATCGGTTTAAACTTTTTCCCCCTCCCTTCCTTCCTGCAGCGCAGAAAGAACGGATAGTCGCGATGACGGAACTTTTTCCCCCAAAGCTACTTCCCTCGAGCCCCTGCGTTACACTCGATCGCGGTCGCGAAGCAGATGAAGGTAAGAATCTTCATATTCGATGCAAATCCGGGACTTGCCGGTGAAAGCGGATTATTTTCCTTTCGGGGAGGCGGCACACTGCTCCGCGGAAATACGATCGCCGTCCGAGGCTGCCGTGGCGCTGATCCATTTTCCCGACGAGATTGCGCCGCCCTGATGCGCCGTGCTACCGTGTGCGTGTGGACTAGTCTCAGCTTTTGCTGCAACTGGGAGAAATATAAAATACGTGGGGGGAAAATTTTATTACGCATCGATTTTGCTTGTGTAGTGCGCTGGCGCTCTTTCAGAGCTGCTTTATCCCCGTGGGTGTGCATAGGTCATTTTACAGAGAACGGAATTTTACAAGTCCCTGTTAATCATGGATTTCATTTGAAAAACTTTTTCAAATAGTAAAGTGTGCGTGTATGTTTTTTTTATTATTAAGTTACAGCTGAAATTAGACTATGAAAAAACGATTGATTTTGTGTTACGGGCTCCCTTACCCCGAAATTTTCACTCTCGATCTCGATTAGCTAGTGGTGCAAGCTCAAAAATTTGTAAAGTCAGTTTTTCTAAAATAAAAACTCATAGCCCGTAATGAGTGCAAGAACAAAGTTTAAATCTGCATTTGGGTGCGTCGGAGTTTCAATTTTACGACGATATTCTCAGAGCCCGTAGCTCTTACACCCATTATATTACTGTGACAAAATTCTTCTCTATCGGGATCCAAAAAGTTATAACATGCTTTGATCATAAAATTAAAAAGAAAAAAAAAATTAATAATCCCTATCAAGTATATCTGTCCATTTCAGCCGTGACATGTGCCATTTTCCGTAAAATGACCCATGTACATGTTTATAAGAGTAAAAAATTGCAGGTCTAAATTCGTTCACCCTGGGTATTATAAAAAAAACTCTGAATATTTCAAACTCTTCCATTGTCGGTGCAAAATCGAGGAAAGATCTTCTTGCCCTTCCATAAAAAAAGTCACGGTACCCAAGCACGAACGCCGATACGATATCGTGATAGTTTACAGAGTTAAAAAGGTTAGTTCATTCCCCGGACGCAGAGATATTTCAATCAATCGACCTCCGGACGTTTACGAGCAGTTTCGAAAAATAAATCGAGCTCGCGAAAAACGCCAACTATTTGATAAATAGCGGCACAAGCTTCTCGTAGGCGGGAGCCGAAAATTGTGTACCCACGCGGCGTACCGCCGATTCATTTTATACGAAAAGCTCCCCGTGTGCACACACATACATACGAGGGATCCAGCGATACACGGTATGCCGGCCTAAGGGTGTACAGAGAGTCCGGCTGAGGAAGCCTACGCGGACATCGAAAGCGCGCGTCTCGGGATGTACGAGGCGACCCCGGGCTTTTGAAATTTATGGTCACGGGACGCGTGGGAATTTCAACGCCAAGATGAAGAGCTTTTTCGGGAAGCCTGACGTATACGAGGGGGGCCCCTCATTGAAATTAATTATGCATCGCGAGCAGCTCGTCCCTCCGCGTACCGCAATACGCGCTGTCCTTGCATCGCAACGAAGGTTTTACGGGACGGCATATGTCACGACTTGGTGTGCGATGTCAATATACAATAAGAAACTTGCGATGTAATTTTTTCACGTCATCGATTCACACATTTGCAAGTTGCAGCTGCATACGATCATCACTTGTGTTGAGGTATCGACTGTAGCCACGAAGGGAGATACAACAAGAAAACAAGAGAACTACCACTCTTTGATCGACTATATTGCAACATACAACTAGCACCTAAGTTAAATTGACAATAATACACAGTAAAAACATACATTATGAGGAAGTGTCATTGTTTACCTGTTGATAGAGTTTAGTCTATAACTAAAAGATATAATGTACGGTCCACTATAATATCTCATACATATTTCATGCAACTTCGCTGGATCTAAAGAATTTTCTCGAGAGTTTTCTTTAAATTGAAATTCTGAAATTTTTTGTTAAGAAAAATATTTTTATTGACAGAACTCAGATTAGCATACATAACTGCAAGCTACTCAGTTGCAAAAATCACTTGGTTAACTTTGTGCAAATATTTGAGGAGCTTTGAGATTGCATCATTAATAAAGGAATAACATACTCTGTACCTCCCATTGCGTTCGTAATAATTTTTTATGGTACGTAGATGGTCTACTATACCGCTAAGAACTGCTCAAAATCATGGCAATCCTTAAAATTTAAAGTTTAAACGCCCGTATCTTCGTGAATAGTAAGGATATCGCAAAATAAGCAATAATTTTTTATTTTTTATTTGGGCATACCGTTTCCTGGCCATTAATGGGAGAATTATTTCAACAACTCAAATATGATGTATTGTTATCAAGAAGTTATAGTTATGGAATTTTTTCATACAGTAACAAAGTGTAAGTTTAACAATAGCAGGTAAATAATTTTTATGTTTAATTTGGGAACTTTTTGATTTACTACGGTCTACTTTCAAAAAGTGCGTTTTAATAAACCAAAAATATAAAAAAATGAATAGTAAAAGAAACAAAATGTACAGTAACAGAAGTAAAAAAAGAAAAATAAAAATTAATGAGTCATAAAATTACAATTTTAAGAAAAACTTAACTTTTAATCGATATGTTTTGTTAATTATAATGAGCAAAAAATATTATTGTTCCGCATATTTCATTGTGGAATTAAAAAATGTTTATTTTGATTCCCTTAAGTTGTTACGAAAGTGTCTTATCAATACATATTAAAAAAAAAAATTTTTTTCAAGATGCACACTATTTCTTGGCTATGATAATACCTTGAAAGATATCTTTCAGTGCTTGCAATAAAAATAATCTCAAACAAAATTGTAGTAGCTCTTGGTACATAGATTTAAACATCTATTACATTTTTCTAGTCGCTTAGTTTTAGCGATTTTCACTGAAAAATATTCTAAGTCAAAATCAACATTAGTTACTTGTTGGCACACAAGGCTTTTACTGAGACCTCAGTATGGATAATTTCTCAATCAATACGAGGTTGGACCGTATCGTATTTTTTCAGTTAAATAGTACAAATAAGAGAAACGATCAGGCTAAAGAATAAAGTGACCATCTAAAATAATTTTAAAAATCCATGTAAACCTATGTACCTCGAATTTAGAATATCATTCACTTTTAAATTTTAACCAGGTGGAAAGAATGTCACAGCCCAAGGGTCACTCTGAATATTTTCGATTATAGCTTCGTTGCCGAAAAAAAAAAAAAAGAAAAAAACATTGAAAAACAAAAAAATCTGAAATCCGAAAAGCTATGTATACTATACAGTCACGTCGTGTAGCGATAGCACCAGACCACGCATTTATTCTAATGCACATCCATATAATACAAACACGAGAGAGTGAGACGAAGAGCTATGCAGGTATCCGCAAGCCCACGTATCCTCGGAATGCAAAGAGGTGCGGCAGGGCACTTCAAGGCTCGCCGTTCGGAAAAGATTTTGCATCTTTTTTCTCTCCCATCGCAACACGAAATATAAAAGGAAAATAAAAAAAATAAAAATAAACGCAAGAGATGTAACTCGTAGCGTTATAGCTGCAGGGAAGCTGCAGTGGCTCACGTTTACTAACGTAACGTGTCACGTAACGTCGCGAAAATAAAGTCCTACTACTCTATCCGCTTACACTGCAAGCTTGCAATGCCACCTGCGTACAGCCTTGACGATCTCTGCCACCTGCCATGTCGAGGATTCTACCACTACCACCACTTGACAGGAGCTACCACACCACCGAGAATGTACAAACAGGACCACCATCCCTGGACTCCTCCCCACGAGTATATATATTATGCCATGAGGAGAATTAATGGAGTGTGCGTGCCTGCCCCTACTCTCTTTCTCGCGGGCTGTAGGTGATTCGCACTCGTTAACCTCGAATTATGTGTTGCGCAACCGCTTCGTCTTTATTGTGAGGGGCCGTTTTGTTCGTTTTGCTGGCTCGCGAGCGACGATTTGCACGGCCATCTCTCACTCTGTCTTTTTATTTTTGCCCGATGAATCGTTGAAAAACGTTATTGTTGTTGTTTGCAAACTTTGGGGACCAAATAACATTTTTTTCCCTCTCAATCTTACATTCGCTTACCCGTGGTGCTTTTCGATCACAACCTTAGGCGCCTCAACGACGAACGAGTCCTCTTTTTTCCTCACTTTGATGCCGTGGTAGGAGACGATCGTCAAACCATCATCGATCGATGCCAAACTCGCCACACCCACTCTACCCGTTCTGCTTTCAGCCTTCATCATTCGCACTGGTCGGACTCAATTAAAAACACCCCTAAATCAATGAAGCTCTGAATGCTTTTTTTCTCTTTTTTTTTTTTTTTTTACTGTCACGCTCACAGCACGCAAAACCCAGAGCATCGCTGGTAGGTACTGGGAGACCGGTTTCCGCCGCACGCTCTTTTAAAACGTCCCGCTCTTCAATGCTCCAATTAAGCCACAGCTTTTGGGCGAGACTGTTGTATTCACGCGGTCACGCTACACGCGGCTCGTCAATGCGCTCCCACTCCCCCGCGGGCTCGTTATTCTCCTGATTATCCGCTTTAAATTGTCATTTTACGCCGCTGCATGGTCTGTTTCGTTAAAGCTGATTGCGAAGCATTATGGGTCCTTGTAGCGAAATTTTCGCTGACAGAAATGCTTTTTGGGCGATTTTTGCGGGTATTTAGCAGCTTAGGAGGTTTGGCCTCGAATTCGCGTTGGAAATTTCAATGAGCTTCGTTATAAAAATGTGCCGCATTTCACGGGCGCACGCGAGCTCAGCCGCTTGGCTTTCGCGTGCAAATGTAATTTCCACGTGCCTTTGAACTCAAAGTCGCAACAAAACAGTTAAGCACGTGAAAACGAAACTCTTACGTATACATGTGTATATAGGCATGCGCACACGGACGAGTGTGCGAGGAGAAGCAAAGAAGAAAGCGAGTCAAGAAGGTTTGGACGAGAAACGAATTCGCAACGAAGGAGACGAAGAGGTATTTCTCGGCTGGAAAAAGTCCATTGTCTCGGGAGTGGAGTGGAAAACTCGCAGGCCCCTCCTCTCTTCCCCCCTTGCTTTACAAGCAGCGACAAAGCGTGAGAGTTTCCTCTCATCTTGGAACTGCATGATATTGTACCGTATGTGTATGCTAGATTTTTTTACATGAGCTTGGCCTCAAGACTCAAGAGTGTGCTCGGGCGGTCGCGAAATTCGAGACTTGCGCCAATCTCTTTCCCCCGACTCCCTTCTCTCGCTTTTATATCTCTTCTATACACGCGAGAATTGCAAATTTTACGTGCGGAGGAGAAAAGTTGGAGAGCGGAACTTCACGAGGGGACGTTGGTGTTGTTGTACGTTCGCACGTAGAAGGCGTGTCGACAAATGAAATTGGGATGCCACCTGTGTTACCTGAAACTTTTCACTGGTGTTATCTATTTCAGTACAGTAAATTTTGTTAAAGTTACTTTGCGTCAGGCCCAATGATTTTTTTTTACTCATTTCGATGTTTTCTGAATGTTATTCGCACCAGGTGTTGTACTTCACTTGAACTCGTTATTATTAGTATTGCTGTATTCTTGTATTGTAATTATTATTTTTCTCCTGTTTTATTATTATACTATGCGATTTAGTAAAAGTTTTAAATTTGTTTTTCTTGTAGAGTACTTTAAAAAACTGAAGTTCGATTGGTTTCGTGAAACGTTTTTAGGCCAGCTTTAGCTAGAATTTCAATATAGGAATTTTAAGTTTACAAATGTTATTTTTACTTCTATCCTTTTTTAGAGGAACAAATTAATAGTTTTGATTTTCCTTGCAGTTTAAAGAAAGTGATATCAAAAAATTTTTTTTACTTACGTCTAGAAGAGTCACATAATCAACTAACTACTCCACGAATAAAACATTTTTTTTTTAACTTTCAAAAATCTCCAGAGCAAGAGAAAATTCGTGAGAGTTGGCTTTCTTGATATTTTATTACCAAATACTAATTTGATTACTTTTAGAATTTTTACAACATTTTATGACTGGTTATTTTTTAAATAAGCATTTAATCATTGTTTGTCTTTGAAAGCCAATATTCGCAGCTGCACGATCAACTTCCATGTTTTTTTTTTTCCTGTACATGTAAAACTTGCAGTAGTTGTAGTACGCCTTGCCAGTGAGATTATTTTAATAATACGCATCCACGTCTCAAACGATAACTGCATGAAAACTTGCCTCATAAGAAATGTTTTTTATCACAGTTCCAGCAACGGTTAAAAGGCCTGTGTGCTGTAGTTGGAGTTTTAGTACATTATATTTGTCAAACGGGAACATAGCTATATTCGACAGCAAGTTTTGTGATTTCGCTGTAGCGTTTGCCAATTTGAAAAAAAAAAAAAAAAAAAAAAAACAACTTATCATTCAGATGATAAACTTAATATTAGTTTAATATAATGCTTTTATCAGTATGCTCGTAAGATAATAATTTGACCTTTTGCATCGAGGGGAACGAGAGTTTAAGAACTCTTTTTTGTGATTTTTTCGCCAGTTTAATATCGAAGTGGTACGGAACCACTTGTTCTGGCTTTTTAAATACATTCAGTGATACATTAATTCAAGTATTGCGGATAAAACAAAATGACGTGGTCTCCTGCAAATGCGACAGGACAGTGTTTTCAAAATTTATTTGTGAATTCTTGCCAACCATCATTTTTGACTCTCTTAACTTTTTTAACTCAAAAGTTTAATGCTTCGAATGACGATGCATTTAGACAACGTGATACCAATATATTTTCAGAAGAATACGATTTTATTATTGTTGGTGCAGGAAGTGCTGGGTGTGTTTTAGCTAACCGTTTGAGTGAAATAAAAGAATGGAAGGTAATTAAAAATTTTGCTCTAAGATTTGC
This sequence comes from Copidosoma floridanum, assembly GCF_000648655.2. The sequence continues at coordinate 100,454 of NW_019379471.1, read as the reverse complement.
TATTAAATTTTTTTTGTCATTGCAAATCATTTTTTTTATAATATTTCAGATCCTTTTATTAGAAGCAGGAGATGAACAACCAATTATTTCAGAAGCTCCTGGCTACATTGGGCTATTAGCGAGTAGTAGCATGGATTATGATTACAAATTACAGCTTAATTCGAAAACAGAGTGCAGAAACAGACCTTTGTCTTGTACCGAACCTCGTGGAAAAACAATGGGTGGTACTAGTTCTATCAACGGTATGGCATATACTCGGGGAAATAAACGTGATTTCGATACCTGGGCTAGCTTAGGCAATCATAATTGGAGTTGGAATGATGTTTTGCCCTATTATAAGAAATCACAAAATTTGAGACACGTAAGCAAAATTTCATTTTTTAAACGGTAAATATTTATATAAATACTTTTATGATTTGGATTTTTTTTATTCTTAGGATGTCCCATTTATTAATAAAACAGATCATGGGTATAATGGTTATTTGAGTGTTGAACTTCACGAACCTGACGACAATATAGATGTTGTCATGAATGCATGGAAAAAGTTAGGTCTGTCAGAAGTTGATTATAATTCGGGCGATCAGCTTGGAACGTCAAAGTATCAGTATACTATTAAGAATGGGGTTCGGCAAAGCACTAACGCGGCCTTCCTAAGGCCCATTAGAGCCAAAAGACCTAATCTTACAGTACGACCGAATTCTCAAGTTTTAAGAGTTCGCATCAGTCCTCTAAGTAAAGAAACTTATGGAGTAGATTACGTAGAAGGTGGTAAGAGAAAGTTGGCATTTGCAAAAAAAGAAGTAATTCTGTCTGCTGGAGCTTTTGAGTCTCCAAAGCTATTAATGTTATCTGGAGTGGGTCCTGCTAGTGAAGTTAAAAAAACTTCCATGATACATATACAAGATCTACCTGTCGGAAAAAACTTTCAGGAACATTTATCAGTCAGTTACATGACCTTAAAGTATGATGATCCTTCAGTTTCTTTTGAGCGTCTTCAGGATAAAAAAGACGATGCTTTAAAGTGGCAAAAAGGTGAACCAAGTTCGTTAAGATCTGCGTGCTTATGGGGTACGGTGCAGTTTGTTCAAACTCGGAACGAAACGTTGCCAGGAACCCCAGATTTACAGTTTATTTATTTGAACAGAGTAGATGACTCGGAATATACTAATCAAAGTACCATGTATGGCGGATTCTCTTATTACAACAGGATCGCAGTTTACCCGATGATAGTAGCACCTAAAAGCAGAGGTTGGATTGAATTAAACTCAACAGATCCCATATATGGTAAGCCATTACTTTATCCTAACTTTATGTCACATCCGGATGACGTAAAAACTTTGAAGGAGGGTGTTCAGCTCTCCAGAAAATTAAATGAAACACTAAGTCTCATGGGAAGCCGTCTTAAAACTATGAAAACACCTGCACCTAAATGTGAAAAGTTTTTGAATGACGAAGATAAGTATGATGAGTGCATTGTTAGAAATTATTTTGCACCAGTATATCATCCTGGTGGTACGTGTAAAATGGGTCCAAGTACTGATCCAGAAGCAGTTGTAGACCCCAGATTGAGAGTACATGGCATTAAAAGATTAAGAGTCATCGATGCTTCCATTATGCCAATTTTGACCACTGGAAATACTAATGCACCCACCATTATGATTGCAGAAAAAGGTAGTGATATGATTAAAGAAGACTGGGCGTAAATTGTTCAGAAAAAAATTTTTGCTGAATGATTCTCATAAAAAATTTTCTGACAAAGTAAAATAGATAAATGTATTACTTTTTCATGAATACTGTATTTTATAACTTCAATTGAATAAAATGTTTATAAGATATTTTAGTCCATCAAGCATAAAAACTTATTCAGCAAACAATTGAGAGAACTCTAAGTGCTAGACGAAACTGTTACTGTAAATTATCAGTACCATGTGTTGTCTTTAATCAACTTTGTCTTTAACTTTTTAGCAAGTTTAGTTACCAACTATAAGATTGTGTTTTACACTAATTTTAGGTTCACAAATTAACTAGAAAGTGATTTTTTATCTTTGAGATTCCAGAAACAAGCCTAAATTTTTTAATATTTATCAGTAGTATAGTTTTTTATCATAAAGAAGTGAAAGGTGAGAATTAATATAATAGTTCAAGTATTTAACCATGCTTATACGTATACAAACATATTTCAAAGAGCAGAAGAAACCCTGATTACTTTAATTTTTTGATAATCAATGTCAGTGCTAGTAATAAACGATTACACATAATCAATTTTTTTAATTTGTTTACAAAGTATTTTGTTGTTATTAAAAAATGGATGATTGATGTATTGAATTTTGGCTAAATAAATGCTCGTCAATCGAAGTTTGAAACTAAAGTTTCATTTTTCTCTTAAAATTTTGATTAGATAAGACTTATCAGCTACAAAATATGTGTGCAAACATTGCATGATTATTTTTTCATGAAAAAAAATTTTACGATAAAAAATATCAAAACTGTTTTATATGTTAACACATTTTATTTGTGGGTTAAAAAGATATTTTTCGAGAGTAAAACATAGCAGCGTAAGAAAACTTACAACAGCTAAAAAGCTCTTTTAAATATGTCATTCTTTTAAATAATCTCAAATTCTACGGAATCGGTAAAACGATAGTGAAAATCTTATGGACTTGAGGCACGACGATTATTACATTTTTCTTTCAAGACGAGAAGGAACTAAGGCAACGACGCCTAATGTAACTAGTACCTTTTTTTAATATTGTTTTTTATATCGTTTATCGTGGTAAAATTAATAAAAAATATGTCTTGAAAGTTTATGACGTTAAAGTTGGTGAGTCATGGCTCATTTCAGAGAACAAAGTTATACAAACAAAAATATCTTTTAACCAATGTAATTTTCAGTCAACATAAAACAAACTTAAAAAATACTGCAAATAAGAAGATAAAATTTGGTCGATATGATGTGTACAATCTATAGGATTTTCCATTGTAGGTATGCATGCTCAATTTATAACAAAACTCGATGCCAAAACTTTTGTGAGCTGACATTTTTACCACTCACAACTTATTTGCCGATGATATGCAGTTTAAAAAGAGTATATATAAAGAAACGTAGGGTGGATATTATATATTCTGTTCCATACTAATTTGCACTATGTATTATTACAAATGAAAACTGGTCCATATTAGTTGGAGATAATGGATCTGTTATTTGTGTAAGTTTGAGTACGAGTGAAAGTTTTAACAAAAAAATGTTAAGAAGTTCTGATGAAGCTTAAATAATTGATTTATTTTATTTTTGATAGAAACTTTAAATGTACCAATAGAAATTTTTTTCAAATTATCTTCGTATGTGGATGATGATTAAATAAATTATGAAACAACATAAAAAATAGCTCTGAAGTAAAAGAAAGTAATCAAACTGATAATAAGCAGTCGTATAAAGTTCATATTTCGCTGATATTTTACTGACCCCGAGAGAGATGCGAAAGCCGACAACAGTATGTGTTGGAATACATTTTTAATGTGCCCGTTTCTTGCACTATAAGCTATCATCTCTCCAACCACTATCCTGGTCTCTTAGCACAGGTAGCCTTAACATTATTTGTGAGTTCACTATACTTGAACGAGAGAGCAGTTTTAGCTGTGAGTTAAAACGAAATAAGAGCGAAGAAAATATTTTTCAAATTCACTAGGATTATCTAGAGAGTGGATTGACATAAACTACAACACACAAATCCTCTAAGACAGTATCTGGCAGATGCTCTTGGAGAATTTGATATTTTATATATTACTACGATGCAATTTTTTTTTCAGTTGATAGCGTACAGACAAATGGGTATAAAAATTTAAATGTTTTTTTACTTGGACATGAAATTACAGATGTACGAATAAATTCTGGAACTTTCTGTATTTATACATCAAGTAATAATATTACAGTTACAAATAGTGTTTTAAACATGTATAATTATTAAATGTACCAGACTAGAGAGCTATCAGTCATGAATTCATGACAAGATATTACGTATCAATATCTCCATGGTTTGTGACTTTGATTTGTACATAGAAAATTATATGTACCAGTGTTACATATATGATTACCTTTGCAACGCTATTGAATTTATATTTGACTAAAATTGTTGATTTTTTTTATCATTCAATTGTTTAATGTTATTAAATTAGCATTGAAGACAGAATTTTCAATTGTTGACACATTGGGTGGTTTTTCTCATAAAGAATAATACATGCAATTGTTGCTGTTACTTGATAAGACTTGTATAAATTTATGCAGATATTTATAAAGTTATGCATTTGATCATCCTTTCAACTCATCCATCCACGACCACTGATTGTTATAATACATAAACACCATCGTATAAGCAAGACAAATACATGGTTGTATTTGACATGTATACGATTCTCTGCGTGCTGAAAAGAGACGATTGTGTGCATGTGTCCAACAGGAGAGTAGTACGGGTGCTGCATTTGTTTCATTGTGCTTTAGCTCATGCACGTGGAAAACCCGATCTTAATTAAATGGTTTTACTCAGTGTTTGTCTTTAGCTACGTACTCATTGTAACATTTGGCCAACGAGAAGGCAAGAGAGATGGAATTACGAAAGAGAGGCAGATGAGAGGAACACGGACAACTTTTATTTTCTCTCTTTGTAGTTAATGTTTCATTATGTGAATGAAACCTTGTAATCGATATGTTTCATTTGTAAATAAAAAATTTAAGTTTGTATCAAACATTTGTGAATAAAAAAGTTGCCATTTCCTAGACTCTGAAATAAAAATAAGAAAAAAAACGACAAAAAAAATAGCTTTTAAAAAAAATATTTTTTTTGTCATATAATGATAGATCGTAGTTTCTACGAATTTTATTCTGTCGTATTAGCATTTTTAAGTTATTTTTAAAAAAGTACAAAGTTTAAAACAAAAGTATATAACCAGTAAATTTTTCTTACAATTCATGACACCATGTCCTACGTGCATACCCGTGCAGAAAATCTTTTATTGACTTATGTTAAAAAAAATTTATGACATTAATAATCTTGTTGCCAGTAATGAAATCCAATTTGATTGTTTTATACTGCATTAAAAAGTAACTGTCACGATTCATACACTCACGGATTGTAGTGATCTTTTTTATTTTTAGGGACTTCAATTTTATCCATGGGTTGTATTTAAACTATTCCATTAAACACTAAGATATTACACAAACTGGCAGTAAAAGTTTCACATTTTGTGAGTAAAAGTTGAAAATGCTCTAGTATCATACAGATGGGCTAAGTTTCTGCAGTGCAGTCATTCAATTTCAAGTTAAGACGTCGCCGTTCGCTTGGTTCTATCTCCTTGTACGTTATACTGTAAGCGCTCACTTGTGCCTGATGAATGACAACAAACTATACAAGCCTGTAAACCGTGAAGCTTGTGCATTGTAACGCATAGATGTGTTGAATTAAAGTGATTATCTAAGCGATATTTATATCAAAGTGAATTTTTGATGACAGAAAATAGTTTATAAAAGTTAGACGACTGAAGAATTAAAAAAGTTAATCCCACATTGATAAGCAAATAAGATGAGAAGAAAACAGTGCATTCATGTTGACAGGGTTGGATATAGGCAATACATAAATAGAAGGAAGGAATCCATATAAAGTACTAAGGGTTTTTTCATTTTTATTCCAGAAGGGACTATAACTCGAGTAGATTACTCTCCTTTATACTCAAGCCGAGTCGACTTGAATCTTTTTATTTTACGCAAAAGCCAGAAACTCATCACAAAAAGTCGATAAATCGATTGCAATGTTCTTTAAATTCACTAGAAGAGCATGTGTGTGGGGTGAAGTTGTATCACTATATGCAAACAGTAAAATTACACTTCAAGAAATTAGCTCACGCATCGTAAAACACAATACGTACACTTTCGCACCAGCCACACCAAAATCCAGTAAGCTTGTGGCCTTACTCTCCTATGCAAGACCTATACAAAGACCCCCGGGGATCTCTAACGTAAGTCGGTGGGTAGTGCATAATAAGGTGAAGGTATTGGCGATATCTAAAGCCACGGCTACCGCCAAAGCTATCGTAAACACAACCCCATGAGCACTTTTTTTAGTTTACACGGCAGGAGCTGAGCAAATGGTCGCATTGGGAATTGAGGCTCTGCGCAAACTTCCAAACTTTTTATCGCACTGCGTAAGGAAATTTCTAAGTTGCGAGCAGTTTGGGTATTATACAGCTTCTAGACTGAAAAAGATTCATCGGTAGAATCTGATTTTTCTGTATGGAAAAAAGTAGGATTAAATTTTAATCTCCGACTCGTTCTACGTATTTAGCTGCAAAGAAATTCAAAATAGAACGTATCACACGAAAAAGCATCTATGATTAACAGAGTGACAAAATTGGAAAATAGCCGTGCGAGCCGATAAATCGTGATATAGTCGGCAGATTATGAGAAGTCGTAAGCTAAAGTTATATCGGAAGTCGATACAGCCGCCAAACTGCACCAACAGTACCACAAAGCTCTTCCCACACTACGAGGCATTTATTGCCTCGCACGTGCACGTGTGGTAGGTATAGGTATCTTAATACAACTTTGTCGTATCGTAATTAAAGTCGCTCATACGCCTGAAAATTGTAACACTGATGTTTGAATTCTCACAGCTTTCTGCTTTTACCTTTGAACCCTCAAAGTTATTTTTACTCTGATATAATCCCTTGTAAACGTTAATTACCATGATATTATTGTTTCACACATACACAGTAAGTAAAAAATGACTGCGAGTATAGAGAAACGTCAATAAGAGTGTTAAAGTTGTTAAAACGTGACGGATTAAATGAAATTTCCTGACAACTTTTGCATAGTCATTGTGTATAATGAAATCATATAATAGATTCTTGAAAAAAAAACAATTTCATTGCTGATTCAACTAACCATATCAGCCAGAAAGTGTACTGATTTCAGTTATAGTAAAGTTAAATGCAGAACTGGTGTAAAATAATTTTCACAATGCATCAAACGAATTTTCTTTTGTCCCCACCAACAAATCGATAATTGCACTAACTCTTCTTCAAAACTTGAAAGCCCATCGTGCTAATTAAAACTTTTCCCTTCGAAAAAAAAAAAAAAAAAAAAAAAAAAATAGGAGGGAAGAAGACACAACCGAGCCCAGAGTTTAATAAAACCCTCATCTCTCACGTTCCTGTCTCATCGAAAACTTTGAAAGCATCACGTACAAAAAACCAGAGATCCTATGGTCCCAAAGAGCTACATCGAAAAAAAGTTTGCAAGCACTGGGACTCTAATTAGAGGTAATGTTGGTTCTCGGTCGATGCTCGTCACAGCCAATTCTCCTTCACGCAACGTCGTTATTTCTTTCCTACCCTGTTTTTTTCTTTTTTTTTTTTTTTTTTTTTTTTTTTTTTCCAATCCAGGGATCCCATACAAAAGTTTCGAGAGAATTTTAGAGCCAGAGAAAAAAGACGAGGGAAGCGTTTGATGCTTTATCGATTCCACTGACGTGCAGTCCATACCGGAAGCAGCTTCTCTCAGACGCGCGAGTTTCAATTAGTAGCGCAACCAGTCTCGGCATTATAAAGGTCTCACTCGAATAAGTGTAGAGGAAAGTTTTTCACTCACGCATAATTGTGAAAGTTGGCTTTTCGCGGTGACATGTTGTTTTTTGCACTTGATGAGATTTTTTATAAAGCGGACATATAAAGATACCATACCTCAACAAGATAAAAGAAGCGAAATTGCGTTCGTATGAAAGTATTGCAACTGCACTTTGTATTCACTACTTGAAAATGCAAACACCAAATCCATATAGATTTCTCACTCTGAAATTCGTATCACGAGCCTCACGAGAGTCGAGTGCGCGTGAAGAGTAATGTGTAAAGTGTATGTGAGACATGGGCACCTGTGTGATGCTATATCATTAGGTGAAATATAAATTGAAACATAAGTGGAGGAAAAAATCTAGATGGTACACGAATATCAAATACACGACCGCATGATCCGGAAATCAAGTTACCCGGACTTTCTCCATCCTAAGAAGATACTGCTGTTGCTTCATTCGCGTGAATAGCTCTTGCTTAATAGCTTCCTTTTTCTCATCATCTTCCCCTCGACGTTGTGATTGGTATATTTTCTTTCCCTCAGAGTCAAGACTCTGATGTTGGATCAGTACTCTACAAATGATTACGTTTCATGCATAATTTGTACTTGCAAGAGAGGAAGTCTTAATGAAGCTTCTGAGACTTCCAAAATTATACTTTGTATATTTATGTAATGAGGGTACAACAGAATCCATACAAAGTCTGTGATGTTGTACAAAATACTTTGAATCGATACATATTTCAGTTGGTGACACTTGGAAGATCAGCACAACATCTTATCTTTATTGGTCCCTCACAAAATCTTAAACTTGATTATTCAACCACAATTAATCAAAAGGATTCACATCATCTTACAACTGATAAATAAATAATTAAAGTAAAGTATATCGTACAAAAAAATAATAACAATAGATACATTCCAGCCTCGAGCCCCGAATATGTATACAGAGTAACTGTGAGTACGACGGAAATAGACTAGATAAACTTTTAGGGCATCCCCCATAGCTTGAGAGCTGGGCTGAGCCCATAATGGTTCAACGCTGAGCGAATTCTACTTTCGGCTAAGTTGCATGCCAAGGTTGCCGATGGGAACGTCGGCGAATCGAGAGAGTTCAATTTAGGCTATTACTTGACCTCCTCGTCATCCCCTACTTCGCCTTACAGCTCCGTCTACGGTAACCTCGTTAATCCCCTTATATGGGATTTCCAGGGCTCAAGGAATCGATTTCCTGTACAACGATGAACTCCTTTGATGCTTTAGTTTCGGAATTTGGAATTTATTTTATATAACTTTTTCTTTTCCCTCGAAAACGAAGCGTTAGTTCAATCATCTTGGGATCGGTAGAACTCTCAATCTATCATAGAATTTTAATAATTACGTAAAACGACACCTTCATAGATCAAATAAACGACAACTGCGACCGAATTCTGAAGAAGACATCAATTGATCGTCACAGCCAAGGCACGTTCACTTTCCCCAAACCATCTCTGAAGTAGTGAGTCACATGCATGTACATATATGTGTATGTACGCGTATACAAACACTTTGGATCCAGAGTAAAAAGTTCCGTGAGTGGCGATTATATCCCAAGGTCTCGATCAACGTGTGCTGCAGTGAAAGTTGTTGCGCGATCTAACTTTCTATACATGCACGTGCACACGAGTGTATGAGGTATACGTGTTCTCGTACGAATGTTACCTTACATGTTCCGGAATTATAACATGTGAATATTGTCTTCTGCACATAGGCACTGCATTTCCGTGGGATTTTTGGGATTGCAGAAAAATTTGATTTTTGGACACATCTTCCTTCTTGAGAAAAGTGAGCTGTACCTGTTTTCAAAAACAATGTGATGTTGGATGTACAGGAAAATCTTAGACATTATTACTAATTGTGAGGATGAAAAACTTTTTATCCATATTTTGGAGTACAAAGAAAACAAAATTCCCTGCGATTTAAAATATCCAAGATTTCCTCGGTGAAAATTGTTTCACATTATTGTCATGCCAAAAGACCTGCATGTAATTTTGGATCGAAGAATGGCAAGTTTCATCGAAATTGCAGCGCAATCATTTAAACTCACTCGTGAATAGCAAGTACAGCAATAACCGGCAGGCAAGTTCGGGGCTCAGTCTCATTCGCAGAGCTGGAACTTTGGGAACAACCAAAGCATCCCCTGGGCATGAATAATCATACGCGTTCTCTAAAAAGGTGTAGTCGTCCCCGGGCCGAGGAACGTGAGTCGGAGGACGCGGAAGTGAAAGAAGAAGAAGCGGGGAATCTCCGGTCTGTCTGTTCCGGAGTTAGACGGGAGTTCGAGAGGGGGTCGGGAAAGTGCCTGCAGGGTCCTTATCCTCTGCTCTTACGTGCTCTGGCTTTTCTTTCCACGTGCGAGACAATGAGCTAAAGACTGACGGGCGCGTGAGCAATCCCCCGGATTAAATTACCATCGTCTGCGGAAGGAGACGTCTCTCTTTCCCGGCCCACGCGACGAGGAGGCGCGGGCAAACGAGATACCCAGGTTTCTCGTGCTTCCTTTTTCGTTTAATTAGGGGGTGTATATAACGGCAAGCCAAGGCTGCGCCGCTCTTCTTGAATTATAAATGTGTGGTCGCTCTCCACGTCCCGGTCCCCCGAAATTACGTGCTCGTGCTGTACTGGCTTGGAAGCTCAGGTGGTGTTGGGCTCCATAGGTACAAGAGAACGAGCGTTGATGAAGCTGAAACTGTAGCAAATGCATACCGTAGTCTGACCATCGCGGAACCTATCAGAAAAAAAATCGTTCGATGACTAGGGCTAATGACAGAGAAGTACTAGATTTCACACAGTCAGATTCCAAGCATACATTATGGGTGTGTTTTTAGTTTCACTGCAGGATTTTTGCATATAGTTTTTTTAAGCTCGATCGAATAAACTGGTGACAATCTAGAAATATTAACAAATTTTCAGCGAAAACTTGATTTTATTAGTCAAACCACAATTCCAGAAGCCAATTTTAGGTATAACTATAGGATGGTATCGTGAAATACAAGAGATATGAATAAACTGCTATGATAAACTGAGTTTCACCATACTACACTAAGATGTTGAGATTTTGTACGAAAATTCTTATTTCCAAGCATGTGGACCATAATCCCGACGGTTATTTTTACGTACCATGGTATGTCCCTTTTTTTTTTTTTTTTTTTTTAATCACGATAAGTACCTGTACAAATTTTATGAAACCATGTTGTGTACTTCTCCGGTAATACCAAACTGCCGAACTTTTTTATTGCCAATCATTCAGCCACGGAAATCTCTTTTTCTGTATACCTATCTGCAATAACACACATTTCGTAACCAAACGAAGGGCTGAAACGATTCTGCCTCAGCAGTACCATCACTTACGGGCGAGTTTAATTGAAGTTAGACGCCGTCGAGGCATCCAAATGCTCTGCACTTACCCACGAGACTACGTTTGTTGGAAACTGGCGAGCTATCTTGATATGCGAGCCCCCGCGGAAGCTGCAACACCTTCTACACGTTCCTCGGAATGATGAATGGAAGCTTAATCTGTATTCTTCATCGGGTGGAGAATTGCGTGGCTTTGTTTCTGTAATTCGCCGGTAATTCCGTGCGGTAACGATACAGACTTGCATTCCACGGAATAACGTGCTTTTGATGTTGCGCATTGGGTTAGTATTAGCACGAAGTATCGGAATTTAATCAGCAGAAACGCTCTTCAAATCTGGATTCTGTGTAAATTATCGAACATGATACATTTTGTACCACGTAGGTGTGGTAACCATCGGGGATGAAAAAATTTCGCTCCATACGTTTGTACAGAAACAGATGATGGAACGAGTATTCGAACACTCGCCATTAGAAGAGTATACAGATAGTGCGGGAAAATCAGAAAGGGAGAGAGGTTGCCGTTTTTTGTTTTGTAAAGCCACGAGCTATCAGATTTTATGAATAACGAACGAGAGTGACAGAGAGAGAATTTGGGCCAGCTTCGTTACTGCAGGTGCCGTACTTCCTATCTTTTCCCTGTATCCGTGAAAATTAACTGTCAATATTGGCGATTGAAATCGATTCTCTCTCGACTTCTCTTATTTTCTATCGGCCCATGTGGGTACGGCTGCCACGAACAAGATATGACATAACGTAGATAGTGACTCGCACGAGCTCTTTTTTGATATTATGGCACGTACGTAAGGCTATTCACTTTTCAGATGTGAATCGTCGTCACAAAGCTTTCCACCTTTGATTTTTGGATTACGTCAGATTTTTAGTGTATTTGTGCTAGAATATTGCAATTATTAGGCTGGATAATTTTTATCTAAGGATTCAATACAACTAGGAAAAGGATCTGAAAATTTTAGAACTCTGGTTGAACCAAATACTTGTCAACTCGTTGAAACTCTTTGTTCTTTATAAAAATATCCAACAAGTTTTGCGCATATTGTTGAGAGCTGATTGTTGAAAAGACTTTTGATGGACTATCATAAAAGTTTATTTGATGCGCTAAATAAGTGTCCAATATGTCTGACGCATGTAATTTCCATCTAATTATGAAAAAAACTAATTTTTAATGGTAAACAATCGAGCGCTGATGCATGTTAAGTCGGTTTAACGCGCAGACAAGGATATCAGAAGAAACGAGCTCCCCAAAACCAATAGCTGATTTCAGCAGCTGAGGAGCTACCCTCCGTAAGTCAATGTAGAGCCAGGCAACGGCAACAAGGTAACGAGTGTGCCGAAAGAATTAAACGATCTGGGATTAAAAGTTCCGTTTTCCCACCCAAAGAAGCCTCCCTCCCGTTCAAGAGGGAAAACAGCTTACTGCCGAGCGAGAGGATAGAACAGTAAGTCCGGATTCTCGTCGGGCTCTCCTCTCTCGTCGAAAGCTCCAAGCACCGGTGCCTCCCCGCTCGATCGACGAGCTTTCCTCTAGTTACACTCTACCAATTTGACGTGCAATCCTTGTGGCCTGGAACTTCCGGTGCACCGGATAATCACCCACTGCCCATGGATTAGATAAAAGAGAGGGAAAGAGCGAGACGTGCGTGTGGTAGTTGGTGGCTCGCTGATTAGCCGGTGGTGAGCAGATAGAGAGAGAGAGGGATAATTTGTTCGATGTCGATTCGCTTGGGGGGTACGCCGGTCTTTTGTGGAAAATTTGAGGTGGTGCTTCTAATTGGCGAAGAAAAGTCGGTGCAACGCCATGAAAGCGCGACGATTGCATTGGCTTTAATTGTCGCCCGAGGCTTTCTTTCTCACCGTGAGCGCGAAAGCGATGTTCATTTTCACTTTTCGTCCGACGAAATTATCACTTTTACCATGTGACGACGATTGCTCGTTTAATGATGGTAATATTATATCTATTTTTCTTCTTCTTTTTTTTAGACTTTCTACCATAATTGTGCAGTGCTCCTAGTGAGGTTGTAGGATATTTAACTGCGTTGAACTGATGCACTTGTGATTTGAGCTTTTTTTAATTACTGTGGTCTTATTTTGATGCTGTAAAATTTAATTACACCTGGCTGTTGCTATTCTATACTATATCGTTTATCCACGCGGGTCAGATGGGTAATGACTATTGGAGTTAGAGCCTAATATCAAATGGTTCGAAATTATCACGTCCACACGAAGTGATAGTCTATACAAGTAATGAGATATAACATGATGAATATATCTCTGATAATGGTTCTCTTTTTTATTATTCATAAAATTAATACATATCGATTGCTTTTCATATTACACTAACAGTTTATTAAAGTCAATCGAGACATATACTTTTTCCGTACCTGCCTGATGTAGCTCTTCCTCAAAGACAACGTATTTTATTAAAAAATTGTCCCTGCGTCTGTGCTGCACTCGAGAAAATAAAAATTCCATCTGAAAACTCTCCAAGATTGATTTCTCTTTGATGTGCCTCTCACCCTTTGATCGTTTGATTTAATATAAAATCTCATATCTAAAATATTTTTACCTCGAGATATCATATGAAAAACAAACTACCCCACATTTCTTTTAAAAAGCGTATAAATTTCAAGGACTATTATAAATTGTAGTAAAATATAAAACTTTTCTTCTCTCGGTGTGTTCAACATGTCTCAGAATTAATTATCCCCCCGAGTACACACCAATAAAGGTCAGTATCGTATACGCGGATCATTCGACAAAAGTATTTGGAGTGCACCAACCTTAGAGGAAGTGGCTGGTGGCTCGAATCTTATTTTCCGTACATAAACCTCATCTCATTTGCTCAGCCAACGTACTTATCGGTATTCGTCTCACGTTTCAGCGACTGGCTTCGTATAGTTAGTGCATGCACGGCTTCCTCGGCGATCTCCAAATCGTTACCCACCTCTGCGTCCTTAACTTTTTTTTTCCATGCACTAGCGCTACCCCTGTGTATACAGATGCAGGGGACGTGTTTGAATCCCCAACTTTTTTCCACACCCCCTTCCCGATGTCTATATACGCTACGATTTGGGGTATCGCGTGCCCTCACGTACGCGCCGTACGCGGATTCACGGGCTCTATACCTGCACAGCCGAAGAGAGAAACGAGGGGAGCTGGTTTGCCCGCCCGTTGGCATCGGGGCGAGCTTTTAATTAGAAAAGTCATGCGCTTTGAGACAAGTTTGCAGCGGTTCAGTTTTTTTTCCCCTCTCTGCTTTTCAAACCGATTTTTTTTCGGAACTTCTAGTTCTGGTACCGATTTTTCGCATTCTAGTTTACATGTGGGGAGTAAATTATTAGTACACACCACTTGAGCAGATATCGTGCATCAACAACTCCGGTGGCATTAATCATAAAAAAAAGAGGAATAAAAGGAGGAAGAAAAAAAAAAAGAAACTCCGAAATAGCTCACGAGCCGGTGCTTTTTACCGAGCAGCGCCAATTCGCCGATTATTATTCCAGCCCCGTACCAGCCAGACGATTTATATTTACGAACACGGCGCACACGCGCACACCCTGCACCATGCGTTTGAACATAAACCAATACCGATAGAGGGTTATATTTCCCTGTGATTCGATTCAGGTGCATGTACGTACACGCGAGAACCGATTCGAAGCGACGCGCGCGAAAATAGCCCCGTTCCATTTTCCACGGAGACTCGTAGCGATCGAGATACACCCCGTTGGTCCGCCCGAAAATTCGCCACGCCAGGCGTTATTAATTTCGCGACGACGGTCGTTGACCGCAAGTTGAGCGCAGATATTAGTTTTTACCGGTATACGGATAGTCCCCCCCCATTGCTGTTGCTGAAATGAATTATCCGGGATTTCGGGTAAAGTCGACGAAAAGTTTTCCCCGGGGAAAGGGAACGGGGTTTCGTTGATTGCGCCCGAATGAACTTACTCGCCACGGTGGATTGGGTTTTCGCGCCGTTCTTGAGTTCTCATTATTACAGTTATTTATTCAATCGCGCGTAAGGGAGAGATAGAAATGAAGGCACGTATACCTTTTGCATAGTATCGACTTTTAGGGTAAAAATAGATGAATCCTTTTAGGGCATCTAATTTAGATTTTTTTTTTTTTTTTTTTTTTGACACGATACCACGATGCAAATGGCCCTACGACGAGGGCAAGGATTTTCTATCATACCCGCGGCGTATATGCATATATAAACACAGTTCCTCGAAAAGGTATGCAGTTTCGCCCGGAATATAAAGTCGATTTATCCACGCCAACACCTTCTCGGGGCTGCGTTCTTCGATGCTTCCACCTTGAGCGTGTAAGTGTGTGTGGGTATACGGCGACATTGTCGCTACCCCGGAAGCAGCGATTTATACATTTCTTTCTCTCTCTTTTTCACGTCGTCTCCTCTTGATTACCTTGGCGGCGCCTCCTGCAGCGGCCTCGAGATTTATGCGTAGCGGAGGATTCCCCCCCGCGAGGCCGGGGGCTCGACAACGGCCGGGGATTCACGTGATTGAAAGTCAAACGAGCCGCTGGTGAGTCCTTTGCGGTTTTGCTCCGAGGCCCCGTGGAACAAAGTGAGCTGGATTAGGGACACGAGAGAACGAGGCGCTGCCGTCACTCCGTACCTTTGTTTTTTTCGGGGTTTTTCTACGCCAAACTTTGCTCGAAGCTTGTTGATAAGTCATTGGTGACACAGCCGAGCTCAAGTTGTTTCTGTCAAATTTTTTGTGTTTCAATGTTTCGAATTAATTGTGAAATAGTTGATATTGATCTTTGTCGTTGTTATCCTACTGGTACGCTCATAATCTTTCTTTTTTTTTTTTTTTCATTAAAGTAAGTCACATTGGTGTGCTTTGCCTCACGTTTGAAGAGATATTTGAAAGCATGGGAATACTAAAATTTAAGAAGTAGGGTATTGCATTAATAGAATTGTTTAACTCCTATACCGTCGATTAAATGGGTAGATGACTATATCATATATGCCATTTTTTAGTGAATAAAGATTATCGATTTTATTATACGTTTATTATCAACTGGTATCTGTCAGACAGTAGAGCGGAAATTGAATGGAATTGAATTCCAGTTTTAAATAACACGTATACAGTTTAAAATACTCGAGACAGCAGTTTTGACAATTTAAATGTCACGGTCCAATTAATGTCTGACAGTACAAACCAGGGCCCAATATTTAAAAAATTTCTCATCAATGCTACTATAAAGAACTAGTGCTAATTATTTAATCTGTAGATATTATGTTTGAACCCTTTCATTCCAGGACAGACATTTCAGTATTTTACCAATTTTCCTCCTCATGTAAA
Source organism: Copidosoma floridanum (assembly GCF_000648655.2). The sequence goes on along the minus strand of NW_019379471.1, from coordinate 84,104 downwards.
AATCAGTAAATATTACTCATGAAGAAGTTCCAAAATTTTTAATGGCATCTTCCTTATTAATGTACAGCACTTCGTGGGAAATTCTAGAGATATAAAGATTTCGTGTAAAAGCTTTATCGCCACTCATAAAAAGACTTTAAGTTTCAATTGTTTGGGTTAAAAATAGTCTTCTGTACTCAAATGCATTGCTTAAACAGATGTTTTTAAGATAAAATATACGATTGTTACTTCTAAAATAAAATTTTTATCAATTTTTTATCTGTTACTTCAATACTTTTGTATTTAAAATTCACAATATATTGCTACACTTGGTAATTTTTTGTATAACTTTTCATAATTCAACCTTGAAACAACTTACCATTAAAAGTTTATGAAATACTGTCAACTTAATTCCACGCTTGCAAAAAATATCGAAAAAAGTTAATGTTCAAGCCTCAAAATAAAATCTTACCTACAACAAGACGTCGACTTCCACTTCTGTAATCGTTTTATTATTCACGTCGGTCAGATAAGCTCCTCGTTTTTTTCACACACACGACCACTGCAAATTTTATAAAAAAAAAAAAAAAATTATAATGATAGCAATAAAAAGCAAAAAAAAATGACAGCACGATAAGTTTGAGACGCGGTCCAATAATCCGAGCGAACGTGGCCCAACCGCGATGAGCACACGCTTGAAAACAACTCGTGGGAGCTTGCCACTGGCGGCGACGGTGGACTACTTTATTTGTGCCTGCCGGAAAGGCTCGAGCGAACGACTCGCAGGTGCTACTAGAGTTTTACTCTGATAAACGAGGTATCGAATTGATCTGGAATTATTTCGGTATCGCTGGCAGTGACCGTCAATGTTACAAAGACTTTGACACCGAAGCAGCAGTCATGACCGCCTCGCACGATGAAAAGTCATTTTGAAGCATCTATAGGTGTGCATAGGAGAATTTTGGTATTTCAGTACAACCGTTAATGAGCCCATAATACGTGTTCAATGGTGCTTATTGGTATGTCGAATAGATATTAAAATAATTTGAGTGCCCACACAATGATAACGTATCTTTTATTTTTTATTTATTTTTTTTTTTTTTACTGTACACTCCATTAACATAACTGAAGTAGTAAAAAAAAAAAGTTAACACACGGTTATACTATGAGTATCTGATATCTGCCATCAAGTAATAATTTAGTTGTAATGTTAAGTAGCAACAACACCTACAAGATCATACATTAGGCATTATGGAATTGTTTCTCATTTTTTCTAGATTATTAAGTGAAATACATACACTTTTACTTGTTGTTGTATTTATTAGTTTGTTTATTTAAAAAATTACATGATTGGAGTGCATGTACCATTTATTCCCAAACAGTCTAGACAGAGAACGTTCCGATTACGTAAGCTACTTAATTGAAAATCATCTCATTAATTCAGGGCTAACACGTGAAAACGAATTTAATTTAATATTATTTTTGGAATCACATTTAACACAGCGTTCAGATAATTTATACTTGTAAAAGTGGCCATCAGAAATCGAAATCCACTGCGATGTGAAAAATAAATCAAAGAAACGCGTGATAACTCAAAAAAAATTGCACAACACCTTGCACACACGCTTCGGTGAGCAAATAATTTTCTGATGGTAAAGAGAAAAAGGAAGAGGAGAGATGAAAAAAAAAAAAAACTATGCGTAGCAGCAGCAGCTAGTGATAGCACAGAGTGCCACGTATACACGCCGAGATCGCGGGTCGAGTGTCGTGTTGGAGTATAGAGCGCATGTAGAGGACGTACATGAGTGATTCCACGAAGATTGCATGAATTAATTAATCAAGCAAAAATTTTTTGCCCAACTTTTTAACTGACCTTGCTGTGTTTAACAAAAAATCATGCGAACATTAAAAAGCACATAATACATTTTTGGGACTAAAAGTTGAAAAAAAAAAAAAAAAAAAATTAAGTCTCCCACTGGGGATTTTTACAAAAACAGGGGACAGTGTAAAACTGACAGCTCGTAAAACACGTAGACATCTGAGTTGTTAAATAATCTCAGGAATAAAAATAACTGGCTGTTGATCAAATTTTTTTCCGGATGAACATAATTGTTGGAAAGTAAACTGAAATTCCACGTAACTGTAGATGAGAAAAAGGCCCCTCAAGCAGATAAAAGCCAATTGATTCTACCAGAGTGGGATTTTCACGTTTTTCCGGCTCGCGCGACAACGCGGATGGTTTTTCACGAGCTCGCTCCTATAAGGAGAAAAGGAGAGAAAAAAGAGACGCGCGCGCCGAAGACCTACATATCGAGGAGAGGCGCGCATGCTTGCGTGGCCTATGAGACGGCGCAATGTGGCAAGCACGCCGTTCTCCTCTGGCCCACCATGAGGAGGAGTAGATGGAAAAGGGGCGGGGGAGGGCGAAAGAGAGGCTAGCTGGCGATCGGTGCGACGAACGGCCGCCAGTTGTCCGCCGGCACTCCGCCAACGCTATAGAGAGGCCCTCTTGCTTCTGCACTCCCTCTTGCTCGCGCAGGCCTTCTCGATTCGTCCGCCCACAAGCAACTCCGATTTTTGCTCCAAACAACATCCTCCCCACAATCGGGACGGTCGTTTTTTAGCACCGTCTATTTTTTTTTTATTTTCTTTTTCTTTTTTTTTGTTTTTCGTTTTTGTTACCGATCAATTATTTTACCAAAAAAACAAAAAAGTACAGTAAAATGGCCAAGATTGCGCTGATCGCTTTGGCGATAACTTGCGGCTGGGGGGCAGTCCTCGCCGAGGAGTTCAAGATGGAGCAGACGTACGTGCCGGAGGTGTGCGACGTCAAGTCGAAGATCAACGACCAGCTGACCATGCACTATACCGGCACGCTCAAGGACGGCACGAAGTTCGATTCAAGGTCAGTGACACCCACGCGCCTCCGCTCCGCTTCTTACTCTAAGAGGGATTTTTTTTTTTTTTCTCGAGACCCTCGGTCATGATCGGGTGGTCGGACTTTCGTTGCTTCGAGATCGGTAAAAAAAACTCCCGATCGATATAGTAGTAACAAGTTGGGTGGAAATCGTTTCGATTTTCGTGTCGACGTAGTCGGATCGAGCGTGGGATCGATTTTCGTGAAAGCAGTATAGCGTGGCACGGCTGTAGTAGTGATGTTCGAGGACCCGATGTTCCATATGGAATGAGACGTATACATGCCGCAGAGAAGTCCAGTGGACGGCACGAGTCACCGACGTTTTTCGAGGTTGACTCATCAAAGTTAGAAACGCGGCAATACTTATAACCACAAAGGGATTTTCATTAATATTTTGACAATGAGTTAATTTTATAAATTGGAATTTGAATACCGTAGTTTGAGCGTCTTTCTGGGTCAGTGAACAATGAAAACTGGAGCCCATGTTATCTACTAGATCAAGAGAGAGTAGAACGAAAAGAACAGTTTTCCCTTACCCACATGTCCAAACAGTATATAAGTACCATGCGTTACTTTCTAAACGTGAGGCAACAAACTTTGTCTCTTTTACAAGCGTCAGAGCCACCTTTAACGTTCATCAGCGAGTTTTCATTCATAAAAGGGACCGTAGAAGCACGTACCTCCATCACAATCAATATTATCCTTTGGAGAAACTACAAATTTTCTTTTTTTTTTTTTTTTTACTTTCTTTATTTGAATTCACCCTTTTTATTTTATTTTTTTCTACGCCTAGGGGAAAGTCTTGGCTTATCTTTTTCCATCGGTGCGGATGCAGCCGGTGCAATAACCCATAAATCCTTTGCAGCTGAGCTTCAAATTAATCGCAAATAATAAATTTTCCCTAATGGATTTCCATATTTCACTACATCGAAAAAGCAATAGCTCTGGATGTAAGCGCGAATGAATCTTGATAAAGTGAGCCCCTCCGATTCCAACAGATAATCGCACCATACCGATTTAATTTATAAAGTGAAAGTACACCTCAGTACTCTGAGATCCCTTGTAATTTACTTACTATTACCATTGGGTCGTACTCAAAGCCATAAAGTCTCATTTCTCGAATAGTATGCACCAGAAACACTCGTTTGTAGTTTTAAACCTTGTGCAACCCTGTAATTAAACAATACTGCTTGTATCGCATGGCTTCTGTGAAACCCCCGTAATTAATTTGTAGAATAAATATATATATATATACCAGACCGTGAATCAAAAGACGTATAACCTTTTGTCAAAAAAATAAATGCTTCTTTTGTCCCACACTGTACGAAAGTTCGAGACTTTAATCAACGAACCAAAGTTCCACAAGTTGGAAAAAAAAAATCCAGTCACCTTCGTACCGCGGGCACTGCCCACGCGAGCAGACATCGGAACAGCTAATAATGGTGCGTTTGACTTGCGTCACGATGACGAGGATTTGCGTGGCTCTGCCCGACATAGTAGTGGAAAAGAAGGGGGTGCCATATGGAAGCCGTTTCTCAGGCTTTTCCAGCCGAGTAAACCGATCCCCCGGAGAAACACGTGCTCGGAAATATTTTACCGGGGAACGGACCAGATTCCACTTTCGCGGCAACACTGAGAAATCCAATAAAGTTCGCGTCCTTTTTTATTTCTGTTGACGACGCACAAGCTGGGAAGGAGGAAAAAAAAAAACAACGACCAAAGGCTTCCCCTCGCGTTTTCGCCAATACGAAAGGGCACTTGAAAATATTATCCACCACTCCATGGAAATTCTCATTGTTTCTTTCGGCAAAGTCCATTACGACGCCCATTATACCGGACGCTCGAAACTTTCGACTCGAAAGAGCCTTAACGAGCCTTTTCCTGCGCCGAGCTCCAACTGCTCGACTCGTTACGTATTAGGTGCTCCTTACACGCTCGAGGGGTCAGAGTACTTTTTTGCGGACAGAGTTTTATATTTTCAACATTTCACTCCCCACCATCGTCTTTCAGAGTCCTCCCTGTTGATAACCACGCGATTAAAAGAATAATCATCCCGTTGGAGCGCGTCTCGAAAAAAAGCGGATCAGTGTGGCTATACGTACTCGATATCTTGTTTGGTCGATAAAGACTTGCCCCCTTCTCGATCGTATCACGTATATATTATACATAGACGCAGATGCGGGTATACGTATACAACATATGGAATGCGAGTAGAGGGAAGGGAGCATGTAACGCGATCTCCTCGATCCTGGCTTATGCGCACCTGAAACTGGCAGTTTTGCAAATCGCAGCGGATGGCTGGAGAGAAAGAAGAAGCGGCTATCTAGCTGTCGTCTCGGTTATACGCGTGTACTGCATAAATATACACTTATACTCGCGGGCGCGAGTCAAAAGCGCCGCCCGTATATGGGGATCCCTCGGAGCTGGTTCAAGGTGTGAAGCGTCGCTCGTATAATATATATATACTTACGTTCGGTTTTCTCGGCCGTCACCGGCTCGTCGTTGTGAAGAATTGATGTTTCGCAACGAAACTGTAACTTACAGGTGCTACCCGGTGATGGGATAAAATAATAAAATCTCACCGAGCGCGTTATACGTACCCCATCTCGGTTTTCTCATCGCTCGTCACTCTGAACGATTGTTCAGAGTGTCGGGGAGACAAATGATGCCAGAAACGTTCGCGCATCGGTTTCAACCCTAACTTACGACAGCAGCAGCTCAGAACTGGAGCCAAGGATAAAATCTTCCAAACAAACATTGCGTATACTTACTTGGCCTATACGTACCTGTACGTACGTACACGAGCGACATCCTCGGGCCCATGTTTATCCAGTAGTAGGAAGTGTGTAAGTAAAAAACAAAGTTTATAAGATGAGTGTATGTATGGAAGCGCGAAGGAATAAGAGGGAGGGAGTCTATGTGCTTTGAGTAATTAGCCTCATCCACCAGCGTCTTACCATTCTTTTTTCCTTGAAAGCTCCAAATCTTCGTTTCCAACAAGGCCGTCGTACACTCTGTGCCTTGATTTATCATTGCTAGGTTTTTGTGTAGTACACATCAGCTAAATAGTACCAACGAGTGGAGACCCAAAAATGGCTGGGCTCGCCAAATCTTACCGATCCCTGCGATACGTGGGGCCGTTGTAAGTACCGTTAATGTGCTCGTATAGACGGGGAGAGAAACAGTTAAGCCGTCCTTGTGGAGACCAAGCCGAGTACCTCCTATTGTAGTTCAGTGTCCGCAAAAAAAAATCCAAAGTTAATGGATTAATTGACGCGTCTTCGCGCTCTCTCCTCTCAGAGTGCCATTTTAGAATCGAATTGTTGGACGGCACTTTTTACTTGCAAAAGAGCTTATTCGACGGTCTTACATCCCAGAGTATGGAAATGAGTGATTGTTCTGTTTTACTTTTACTTTAGTCTTGCCGTATTTATATTAACCAAGGAACCTCGTTAGTTGTATGGATATAAGCGTTATCTAGTGCTATTTCACCATTTTTCTCCTCTGATAAAATATTAAAAAGACATTTGTTTGAGCAGCATTTTTGCTCTGCAACCTATTTATTTATCGTTTTAATAATTAGCGTATAACTAAGAGAATAATGACGTACACTTTGTTGTCCGTATGAAAAGTTTAAGTTTTGACTAAATAAAAAGGTTTGACTATAAGCTATAAAAAAAAAAATTATCAAAACAACAGTTTCTTTTGGTGCTTTTGGCAAAGATAGCACGAACTCGCTGGGATTGAAAAGTCAAATGTACACTTGGAGAGGAGAGCAAAAAGTAACCATAGCTCAGGGCAATCAATTAAGACACGATTATAAAAAAAAAGAGTCATGAGAATGTCACTCCGTAAACCACCGGCACTATTGAAGCGATGTAACGACGAACAAAACGCTGTGATGTGCATCAAAACGCTCGTCTGTACGTCCCTCTGGACTGTATATACGAATGTATGTTTGTACTTTCGCGCTTACAATAGCCATTTTCTCTCTAGCTATCTTGCCGTGGCACATGCGTGCAGTGCCTTTTTTTTTGGCGTCCCACCACGCGCCCGGGTCTTCTCTCTCGTTTCCTCGTTATTTCGTTTTTCATGCACTCTCCCTCATTCAGCCCGACCTTTTAACGCGGTGCCGCATGGCCGTAATACTCTGAAAGCTCGTGCGTGTAGTTTTTTTTTTTTCCACTCGCGCTTGTGGCTTGAAAAACTGCGCGGGGATGCAGCTGTTTCTATTTTGTTCTCGGAATAGAACGGACAATAATATTCTACACCACTATTGTTTCGTGAATGCCGTTGGACGAAGAATAAACAGTGTTTATCTTGAGCGTTAATTTAAAAAAAAAAAAAAAAAAAAAAAAAAAAAAAAAAAAAAAAAAAAA
>NW_019379471.1:35049-76779 GCF_000648655.2 Copidosoma floridanum | reverse complement strand
AAAAAAAAAAAATCGAGCCAATGCACTGGGGAGAAAGAGCTTACTTGCGCGTTATTGAATGAGGGCCGGAGAAAAACGAGCTTGCGAGAATCAAAGAGGAGGAGCACACAAAATGCGAGTATATTACAGTGTTTAAGGCCTGGCACACATACGCGGGCGTGCATCCGCTGATGCGCTTATTTTCGCATCAGGGCGTCGGGGAAACATTTTTCGCTTTTTGTTCTTACCGTTGAAGCGGCAACGCGCGCGATACGCAGAAAAAAGCTTGTACGCGCTGGAAACTTTGGATCTCGGCAAAGTGCACGGGAACATCGCTAGTGCGTGGAATAAGTGTTAAAAAGTCTTGTGTGGCAGATTGTTGGAGGGCTTCGATGTGTAGCTCCGATCGATAGAAAACCCCCACGGTAAATGTACATTACCATTATTATTTCGAACGGTTCACCAATGTCGAGTAATTGAAACGCCTGTTTAAGCCAGTGCGAGGAAACAGTTATCCAGATTAAATATTTTCCCATCCAGTTATACCTTTTTTCAAAATCAAGTTTATTTTTTGTACTCTAGCATGTTGCAAATATTTACATGTTTGTATATGGCTGGATTTTTAAAAAACTCCTTAATTTATTTTCCATACCAAAACCACTTCAACGCAACAACAAAAAAAAAGTACTAGAGAACGTAAAAAAGCGACAGCAAATCGATAGTGGAAAATGAAACATAAGAAGCCGAGAAAAATCAATGAGATACGTCATCGGATGATTCTAACGTGCACACGTGTCTCTCACACACAGACGCAACGTCACGTCGCATCCGGTCGTCTCCAGCACCCGATAATGCAAACCGTGACGCCGACAACGTCAACGAGGTCGCCTCGCGGCATTATCAGGTCTGGCACGCTGGATGGCACAACTCGTGTAGGATGTATATGAGTGGAGGAAAAAAGAGCCAGATAAAAGATAAGTGCGCCCAGTAAGTTGCAGCCCCGCCAAATCCTCTTGTGGAAATTTGCAGGAAGAATAGCTCAGGCCTTCGGACTCGATGCGCGGACACAGAGGGCCTGTCTGTGTGATCTCCCCGTGGATTTGATCCCGATAGGCGCTTATCGCGAACACGCTACGTATGGGCACAGGCAGACATCCGTGGCTAGATAAAGTAGTGCTCTCTCTCTCTCTCTCTCTCTCTCTGTGAATGCTGATCCCAGATTTGACGCCTGACCGTACAGCGTGGGTGTGATGCAGCGTGTGGTGGTTGTTTCGCTGATAATCTGAACTGTTAGAGATGAAAGGTGGGTTATTGAAATGGAGGCACGTGTATGGCGATGGTATCGTGTATTTCGATCGATCGATGGATTTCCTGCGTGAATTTTGCTGCCTTTAGGTGTCACGATTATAGATCGAAGGATTTTTTTATCATCACGAACAGTATAAATCTTAATAAAAGTCAGTTTATCGTATATATATGATGGACTAAGACTGCAGAAAAAAAGCTATAGTTGGTTAGTAAAAATAGTAGTGATAATGACAACTACAGTACCTAGTTGATGAATAATAATAAATGCGAGGCGAACATGTTGAATGAGAAAAATGAGCTGGAGCCAAATCTACATTATTTAAAAGCATTAATAACAAGGTACGATTTAACCAGCTCCTTTCCCATGAGTTCTTTACAAACTATGGAGACAATATGATATTACAACCTGTGCTCTGTTTCGTTTTTATATATAAAACGAAGCTAATTTTTCCGATCCATTGAATTTAATAGTTTTCAATTCTTCAATTGTTATAGAATTTGTGCCTCACATGCCAATATTCTTTTTTGTCAAAAGATGATTACTTTATTCAGAGACACCACAGTGATTTCAAATCATTTTATCACTCACAGTAGTTAATCAAATACTCATTTAGTTAGTAACACAGATGGGAAAATTTCTCTTAATGCCCCATCAATACAAACGTTTTCTGTTTTAAATAATTTAGCCTCGTGGTATTCGAGGATGAAAGTATAATTTACACATCTCATTAGCCCCAAAATCATATCACACAGTATATGCACATGTTCACCTCCAAAACCAATAGTAATAAAATGGGTAAAAAATAACTCAATAGTCTCCAGCCGGTACTTTTCCCTCCAACTACGTTCTTTCAAGCTTGCATGTAGGTACATCGCAAAGACTCGACGATCGTCATGAATAATTATGTATCTGAGGAGGACAATGAAACACTCGCGATGAATGTCGCTTAATTAACCACATTTGTATCTTATATAAACAAGCCCCTTGAAGCACAAAAGGATGAAAAAAAAAAAAAAAAAAACCGTACGTCTGAATGTACGAGTAAACAGTGCTGCTTTTGTATCCGCGTACGCGTCTGTTTTCCAAAAGAATTTCAAAGACCAAACCGTACTTACCGTATACGTAAATAGAACAAAAGAAGAACAAAAAAAAACAGACTCCTCCACTCATCTCCAACGCGTGGCAGGTCGTTCCCAAAAGTATACACGGGCAGATACGGCGAAACCAATCGGCTTCTGCATTAATTAACGCGAGGAGCTGTTGCAGCGCGTATACACATATCTGCCCACGCCCCGCCCCGCGCAAACATTCATCCTCATTAGAGGGAGGCGAGATGTAGAAAGAGACAATTTGTCCCCGACGCGCACAATGACGGGGACCTGATGCACCTCGTGTGTACCTATCCCTGTACACACACGGTTACGTCGACGAGCTAAACGCAGGGGAGACGTTACGCGCTGCCTTTGTGTACACGCGATACGCGCGGTCCTCTGTACTCGCCCCCCACCCTCCCTATGGGAGGAGATCGTACAATGTATACACTCTCTGCTGGTTTACCTTCCGCGATTTCACGTGCCTCCTCCACCGGGGGAATCTTTTTTTTTCCCCCTTTGTCTACCCGCTCGCCTTTTTCTTCTCGTTTGCTTATCCGTGAGAGGCATCCGCTATTGTTTTATGCACTGTACTCTGGCTTTGAGGCGCCGCGCGGCCTTCATTGTGTAATCGTACGTGCGCTCCCGAGTGTACAATGGCGGGACGAGAGGAGGTGAAAAATATGTACGACACGGCATGTGCTGAGACGGGGATAATGTATTATCGAGCGAGTTGTGCTGGTGTAAAGAAGGGATTTGATTGTTTTGCTCTCGTGATTGCCTGCGCGGCTGGTGTAGGTGCGCTTGTGAGAAGCTTCCGCGAGCCCGAGAGGATCTTTCTCCGATTCAAAAGTTTTCTTGTTTCACTCGATCCCCGGGACTTTTGTCGCAAGGGGAAGTTGGAAAGATTTTCTCGCGGCGTGCCGCGGCGCTCTTGTTTAACTGAAGCGAAGTGTACGGGGGGGTACTTTGACTCCTTGTATGATTTGTGAATGACGGAGTTATCGAATAAGTTTGATTAAAAATGTTTGTGAAAGAAATACTTTTTTTCCCTTGACTTTGTGTCAGTTGATTCTTTTTTTGTTTTTCTCCTATTTCGTACCGGTGAGTTTTTTCAATGAGGTGGATTTCAAAAGCTCCTAATTGTCAATCCAGCGTCTACAGGCTTTTTATTATTTGAAAAGCACTAAGTACAAAATTAGCTATAAAAAAAATTCAAAATCAACGTCACACTATCAGCTGACAGTGGTAGCACAGAAACAATTATAATTAGCTTTTTTTAAATGTAATTTACTGTTTTATGATATTGCTTTTGCAAACTTCATACATGCAGGATTTATAAATATAAATGCACAAAAAGCGGTATTTGAAATATTAAAAAGCGACTGAATTGAGTATGAACTCAACATGAAATATTCCAAAAATGTGCAGCAAGCTACATTGAAAAGTTAATTATAACGTACAATAAAAACGTACATGTCAATAGAATGAACAAAAATTCCAGTAGCTGAAAATACTTGTTTTTAAAGTTAAATTTGAACATTTCCAATTTTTAATAACAGAGTACTAGCATATTCGAAAAATTACCAAGAAATCCCAAAAAATGAAAATAAAATCGCTTGTAAAACACGTGTGTATATGAATAAGCTCTTCACGTATCACCACTATTCTGTTTATTTATATAATTAGGCACAATACGAAACTAGCATCCAGTGCCCGTAATTTTCCTTCCCCTACCCTTTGAGCTTTGTCCGAGTCTCTCTCTCTCACAGGATCCCGCTCTTTTACTCCCTTCAACTCGCGGGAATACAAACATAAATTAAAATCATCGCATCGTTTGATCACGGCACATTTTCGTGAAATTTTCGTCTTTTCTGTACTCACTATCTAGCATATTGCTTGATGTAGAGTTTCTATATATTTAACATATCATTATATACATGCATTGTTTGATTTAAAACAACTAAATTGAATTTAGAGGTGAAAAGAAATTCTCGACTTTTTGATTAAACGAAAGATCCTTGTACCAGTTGCCATTGAATTCGACTGAGATGTCCCAGCAGCAGCCGTACAGCTTAGGATCAGGAGCAAATGGAGCTTGAAAATCAGGTCTGTCGGTTCATCGAGATTCCCAATAACCCAATAATAACCACTTTGATCGAGGATTACCTTCCGCCCTTCCCACTTTCCTCCATTTCGATTAAATTTTCCGTCTTTAAAAAGAGAAATCCTCTCGAAGTACCGTACACTGATGAGATTTTGAATGGGTAATAAGACCTGAAACTAAAACCGCCAGACGAGAGATATTGCTAGCGTGTAATTGTAGTTTGAAGATGAGAGTGAGCTAGAGGTCGCGAAACCTTAGCTCTCGAGCAGATAAGTAGAGGACAAAGTAATGAAAGGAGAAGGGGTCGAGCTTGAGTAGACTTATACCGTCTATTTATAGAATGTCACGTTCAATGAAAGGAATTGTTAGCGCCATCGAGTTAAATGCGTTTTGACTGCATTTAAAAATCTTTTATTTTAAGGATACGTACATAGTCTACATCTGAGTATTTGTATTAATAATTTCCCATTTCTCTGTTTTAATATTCATTCTTATGAAAAAAAAAAAAAAAAACATAAAGTTAAAGTACTGATTTCAATAATTTTGCATAGAAGCTCGTGTTAGGATGGATAAAATTTATTTTAATCATTTCTCGTAATCCAAAGTAACCTCCAGGTTTCTCAAAAAATGGAAAGTAATTTTGCATACACAGATTTTCATTAAAATATACTTATAATACTTGTTTACTTAACTCGAAGAATCACTGTGGTGAAAAACCTTTGAAGCATATAATATGTGCTATTTTACGAGCTCGTTAGAGTAAAGTAACAAAATTAATCACCTCAAACGAGGAAGCAACGTAAATTCCTATAAACAATTCACTTGGCTCATGAAAATCAAAATTACGTAAACTAATCGTCAAAAGGACGTGTACTCTTCCATGATGTAGAGCAACATAGATACTTATTATTTTCTTTCGTCTGTAACGTTGAAGCACATGTTTTCACGAGTACACACCAGGTACGCAATATATATTCTTCCAGCAGGAGGAGGAGGAGTATCCGTGCCCGCGTTTCGAGCTGCTCTTCACCCACTTTATATACCGGACGTGTTTTCCGTCCACACGTATATATATACGTATGCACAAGGACTCCTAATGAAAAGCGTATAAAACGTAAATTAGCCGAGCGTTGCGGATTCAGGACTCGTCTACTCGCTCTCTCCCCTTCGCGTTTAAATATCTCCCCAGCAAGTCGGGCTCCCTGCTGCGAATGAAACATTTTGCGAAAAGATGTAAATGAAAACACATGCACCCACACACCCGTTTTTCGGTCTTATTCTAACTCTTGGCCAGTTTTTCACATGCAAGTGGCAGGACGACGAGGACCAAAAAAAAATCAGTTGGCTATACCTACCTAACAGTTGAAAGCGACTTGTCGCGTTGAAGATTCATTAGCAGCCAACCGGATGCGTTTAAATTGCGATTGCCGAACTTGACAACTATAACTGGATAGCAGCGACTACCGGTGGACGTTCAGATTCACCGATTAACTGATTAGTCTTCCTTTTTCGCGGCGAACGGTTACTCTAAAAACAAACCGATGCATTATTCACGCTAATGGAAACTGCCTCTTTAAATTAAACTTGGATCATCGCGATAGCAGTGTTAGTGGGACAGTGGTTTTGAAAAAAAAAAAAAAAAAATCTCGAATAAAAAAAAAGAAAGATCCTCTTCAAAGTCCGTAAATTTATTCATACCGCACTTGGCTGCCCTGGGTAAAAGTAAAGCTTACGAGGGTTTTTACACTCTTAATTAACCAGCAGAGCGTGTCCCTCTTGTCTCAGGTGTGCTCTCGGCTTCGTTCAGCCGTAAGTATGCCAGCCGTGGCCGAAAAACCTTCGCTTCTACAATTTTCGCTCTCGGGGATTAAAATTTTCACTCTCCTGCGTCCACGATCCCGTGTACAACGGGGACACGTTACGAGCACATCTACGCATCAAAGTCGGGCGTCCCTTCCTTCCGCGTGTACACCTGTGCAGTGCGCAACGCATATAAGCAAGCTGGTGGCTTTGTGCCCGCGGGGCTTTCAATTAAAGCGGTATTGTTTCGCGTCGGAAAGACAAACAGGCACCCGGCGTTGCCTATACTCAACAAGTTCGTCTTATCGCACTTCCGTGCACACAAAAACATAGATGGAAAGTCCTCAACGCGCAAACACAAGTACATCTTCGCACATGCGCGTGCAACTTTACACTCGACGGGCTCGCTTCAATCTAGGTGAACTGTCGCAATCCCGACACTCCAGATGTGTGTATACACGAGGTCCTGTCTATGATTCCCATTTTAATATTCATGCCGAAATTTTCATCACGATTCGTTGTTGTTACCACCATGTGTATGGGGAAACATTTTATTACCCCTTCGTTTTGGTTTATTCGTACACAAGTTTTTTTCAAACCAATGCTAGTAAATAAATGTGCAAAAAAATTTGGTATACATTTACCTATTGTACTACAATAAAAAGAATAATTTGTTGAAGAGAAAATCTTTTAGTTTTTCAGAGTTGGATTATAGCTGCATTGTGTTGAGTATTGATAAATTTGAGTATATTTTTTGGATTAACGTGTCATTCTTGGCTCGTTTTTTTTTTTAAGTTTTTTAGAAAGTACTCTTTCAGTGCCTAATAATTATTAAGACCGAGCCAAATCGGTTGGTTTAAAAAAAAAAAATTTTAATTCTCTGTACACTCGGATTTTAATGTGTGTCCATCGTAATAAATATGTCCTTTTATGGTAAGAGTCGAAAAAAATGAGCGGAAAACAAAGAGAAAATATAGCCTTGTACTTGTTTTGATGAGTCGTGAGGTGGACGATCAAAACTCCGAGCAAAGCTGAAAAAGAGACACCGAAAGAGGAGGCTTCTAACGCGTGACAGCCCAATCTCTCGACAACTCGCGAGCGATAAAACATTCAGGCTCTGCTCCTCGACGACAACAGGCAGAGCAAGCAACACGTGCTCGATGTGAGGTGCATTAAATTTCGATGCAATCGGAGCACCTTGTCGTCTCAAAGGGACGCGCGTAAAAGTTGAAAAACCCGACGGTCAGTGCGCGACACTCGTAGAATAGAGTGACTGACTCTCGCGCCAGTCAATACGAAAACGCATTCCTGGGGACTTTAAACGGAAGCTCCTTGTATTTCACTTCTGTTTTCCGGCATCGTATTTTTTCTCCAGTGGGGCGATAAATTGGTCGCCCCTTTGCATTCGAATGGCGGCTGGATTGCCAAATATTGGCAAACACGAGTGGAGTCCGATGTGCCAAGTGTTCATTCGCGAGAGCGTCGATTGTTTGTTTCGGAATTTATAGCGAAAAATTCTGGCTTTCCGGCGGAAACCATTGCCATGCTTCACTCGACGATACCGCGAGTAACTCATCCCGCTGAGTTTGGTTCCACTTTATTTTAATCTTCTCCTCCACGTGTACGAGAGTCCAAACAAAGTGGCCAGGAGTTTTTCTTTTATCCGTCAAACCGGTTCTCGTCGACGATGGTAGATCGATTTGGGCTTCTTCGAACCGTGCCATTAAGAGTTTTTGGAGAAAAGGAAAAAAAAAGTTTAAACTGAGCTACTCTGTGCCCTAAATAATAGCATTTTATTGGATGACGGATCGAGTTTTGAAAATTCGATAAAATAAAGATTCATTTTCACTAAACCCATTAGATGGCAACGCAAGTCCTCACTTTTATGTACGAAAGCTAACGAGAAATGATATAACTCGACTCAATGTCATATTAAACGCACAGCGTAGATGAATAAATGAAACCTAAAACTATAGTTTGAAGGTATAGTATGCAGAGGTAACAGAAGATTTTATTTGTTCTTTGAATCGTTGATTAAACCAAGTGTCACTTTGTGCTGCATTTAGATATAATTCGAAAAAAACAAGTTAGATTTTACTTGTTCAAAGAAACAAGTAATATTTTTGAGCAGCAACAAAGAGATGATACGATATTCACAAGATTTCATCAAATCGAGCTCTTATCCGTAAAACTCTGATGCAAGTTAATTTGAGAAAAGACCAAGTATAACTTATTGAAATTCTTGAAAATGCTGGCTTAGCACTCTTTCAAATTTTCATTCAAAAGTCGATTCTGTAAAATCACGGGAATCTTTAAGTGCACTTTCATCAAATCATGGAAACCAGCATAAGAAAACTGATTTGGTGGGGTTTGTTCCTGACCAACGATAAGTAAAACATTTGAGGACCGTAGATATAGTTTTGAGATAGCATTTTCGAATCAGTGCATGGAGCATATTTTTACTGCCCATGACATGAGAGTCCAATATAGTATTAATGTACGTACATCTGGTATTTTTACTATTTATCTAACGGAGATTACTAATAACTATTTCTTCGGGCTCCTAAACTCAGCCAATAGAAAACCAATATTTGCTCGGTACATTATCAATATGTTGATGCAATTCACTCAAATAAATAATTTCTTATTCTTTCAATTTTACTCCAAAATTTTAACTTTGTTAGCATCCAATTTCAGACGTTTCGTCGTCTAATTTCGGTCGAAATAAATAATTTTACTTATTTTTAATTGATTTGTGAATTATTTGTCAAGGAACAACCAATCATCCAATGTAATGAAATGAAAATTGTCCCAGACAAAATGCAATGACTTCCATATTTCTATTTTCATTGGCATACGTCATAGTAGAACAATGAAAAAATTATGTAAAAACTCCCAGTCCCTCGTCAACAATATTTGTAAGAGGATACTCCGAGTCCACGCAAAAAATTCTCGACAGCACGTCACGTCCGAGGCATCACTCCCCATCAAATATTCAAACGAGCGGGGGGATTTTGAAAAAACCACGATCGGACAATAAATCTACGGCGAGAAACTGCGTACCGCTCGCTTGGGTTGAAAAATAATGCTGTCAACTCTTTTCAATATTCCGAGAGCACTGCGCGGCAGATCGAGAGATATCCAATGGGGAAACGAAATGTACCCCAATAACTGCAAGTGTACACACATTGGATTTTTTTTCGGTAGTGTATCATCACTACTTAGCTACACGGTCTAGGTGTAACACAGAGGCACTTTTTGTTCCGTGAAGCAAATGTTGTCAAAACTGTTGTCTGACCGTGTCGTACACGTCCAAAACAAGCGTACAAACTCCGAAAGCGCTCTCAAAGGGTCAACACGTAAAGCCCAATGAGTTCGTCGTACCTCAAGACGCAACCTAAAGGTAACTTACGATTCATCATCGGGGAGAAAAATAGAGCCAAAGTATGCAACCCCAGGACCACACGGAGGACGAAAGCACTTTTCTCTCGTTGTCTGATTAACAACGCGTTTGCGCGGTCGAAGCTCCAACTCTCTCCTTTCACCTATACCGAACGTTGTGGAGTCGGCGTAAACTGCAAAGTCGAAAGTTTCGGCGGAAGTCGCGCGAAATAATTAACGAAAGGCTGGGAAGCGCCACTTTTCGCCGGGGCTCAAATATTTACCGCACCCATCGAGCGCTTCGAGCTTTCCGGCCAAGTTTTCTGTATACTATACGGCCAGAGGTGGATATCCTGCAGGACGGTAGCGCGCTAAATGTCGTTTGCGGCGGTTCTCGGCAGCCTGTTGGACTCGTGAAAAGTTTTTTTTTTTCGTTTACCAATGCTACGCTGTTTGACCTCCCATGGTTGTCATTTGCTTTTGGGTTTTGCAGTTAAACAGGGGTGTACAGGCTCATTGGTCAATGCTTCGTTTGCTTACGGGCAAAACATGTTTGCCAACGATTTCAAATGCCCCGGGGTGCGTTGAACCGATCGGCTATGCACACAAAACTGGGGGTGGGCTGTTTGTTTTTGGGGTAAATTTTTTAGCGTGATAACATCAGGGTTTTTTTTTTTCAACTATTCAAAGTTTGCTACGTTATTTTTGTTTCTTCTCTTGGGAAAGTATTTATTCACGGCTCGTAGGTTTATTAAATGAAACAAGCCCACTTTCAGGCGATTCGCTACCGAGTGGAGGAACCAGAGCTCGGAGTCGATGCTACTGCCTGACATTGGGACTCGCAACGACCGAAACGGCTTTTTTACTTCATTAACAACCGGTTTCGCGGTTGATCGCGTTGAAGGTAAAAACAGGGTCTCCAAACGACGATTCGAGAAAAAAAAAAAAAAAAAAAAAAACGGGCAGTGAGGCGGATCGAGAAAGCAACGCTCTGCGAAATTTCGACAGCCCAAATCGGCTCGGCAATAATTTCGGGCCCTCGCGTAAATATAACGAGCGCGCACGTCCGCATTCCACGCCCGAGTGCACTTTCACGTTTGTCAGATCTCGTGGTCGTTTAAAAAAAAAAAAAATTTTTTTTGTTATTATTATTTCCAACACTACGTACAGCGGGCAAAGAGAACTGGAGCAATGGAAAAACCGGTATTCCGATACAAGCGTGGGCACCCTAGTGTAGTGTATCGAAGAGGAGAGGGAGACGCTCTAATTATCGGCTCTGGTTTATTGGCCGCGTACAGGTTCGGATGGGGATTTTTCATTTTTTTTTTTTTTTTATCGATTTTTGTGGGATCTCGTATTTCGATGCGCGAAAAAATTAAATAAACTCGACCCCTCGCGCGCGACTGCGTTCGACTGGGGCTTGTTTATTTTTAATCGCGTTAACGCGAGGGCGGTTCTTTATTGTCACAGGTGCGGGATCAACTGTCAATTAATTTAACAAGCAAAGGGGCACTAAATCGAATCGTTATGAAAAAAAAAAAGGTAAATAACAGTACGGGATGAAATATGAAAAGTATCAAAGCGTAAAATCAGCGGAAAGTAACAACAATCGACGTTCGGGCAATTCTGAAAAATTGCCACAATACAAAGTACACCTCGAGAGCACCGTATGCACGAAACTTTCACGCCGCGGAGACGTCGCTGCGTATACATACACTACACCGCCACGGGTAACTTTCTCTCCTATAAGAGCGCAAATGTAAAAATACGACCGAGTCGCAATTGCAATCTTCCACTGGGTTTTTTTTTTCCTCGCTTCGCTGCGTAGCAGTGCAGTTGATAATTCATGTATACAATGCTCGCTAGCACCGTGTAATAACCGGTCGTTTCGCGCGTGCCTCGAGCTCAAGCGAAACGATTAGACCTTGCCGGGAACTCGATTATTCCCCGTGACTTTGCTCTTTTCGAGAAGAGTGGGACAACTTTTGTACAAACAAACGTGGGATTTGTTTACACCCAGAAGAGAGAGAACTTGCTCCTCTCCGGGTGCTCGAAGATTATCCAATATCGGTAGTAGAGGGAAGACTCGGGGATGATACAATGATCCGCCGGTTTTCCAGCGCGAGCTTATGTATAGGGGTGTACAGTAACTCCATCGAACTTTGCCGACGGGGATGGATAATAAGAGCTTGCGGCCGCGAACTTTGCTCCACCCACCCTGGGTAAATATACACTCTAATGCCCCTCTGTCCCTGGTAGAGTTGTACCTTGGATCTCGTTTCCCTGTCTCTGGTGAGGGGTGATATTGTTTTATTTTTCTTGTCCATTATCAGAGTACAAATGTATCGAGAACTGGTGTTTGACTGTACTCGCGGGGCTCGGGGGCGAACATTTTCCACCGATGCTGAAACTTTGACGAGGTTTCAATTAGGATTAATAGTTTTAATCAACCTTCGTGATTATGTTTGCCAACCATTTGTCGTTTGCCCCCCTATAGTTACGATACACGTTCTGGAGTGTTTGCACATCAGGTGTAACATTTAATCATCGAATTTAATAAAAAGTCATTGATTACTGTACTCTGTTTTTATTTTATCATTCTGCGATCCAACTAACGTGTATCTTTTTTTTCTGCTTCCAGGTAAGTTTCCCCTAAGAGCCCGAGAGTCCAGTTGCCCGGTAAAGTTCGTAAGTTGTTTTCAATTTTTTGATGTTGGCACTGTGTAGGTCTTGGATTGTATATACCCATCGTTCATCAGAAAATGAAAAACACATCCACTCGAGTGGTCAAAAAAATTGGAGCGTCGGGCCAGGGACTGCAAAGGAAAAATTAAGCTATAGGGTCCCATCGTTGGTCGCCGAGAGCGTAGCCGGGGGGAAGAAAAAAAATATTCGTCAACTGTCTGAGCAAACTCGAAAGTCGAGAGAGCCCGAAGCGTCGGCATGACTTTTGGCCGAACGAAAATTTAAAAAACCCTCCCGCTAACGCGAATAACCAAGAATACCAAGATTGGACGCCAAGAAGGACTACTCCCATCCTTTGTACCACGCGTTCCGGCATCGTAAAAAAAAAAAATCCCATCCAGAGGGGGGAAGGGGCAATCAGCCTCCCATCGAGTGGACTATACGAGCTACCTTTTAATCCCCCATCCGCGGGGATGACAATCCAAGCACCATTCATAAAGCGATTTGCTACCCTTTGCTCTTTACCGTAGCCTCTTTACTTTTTTTCTGCATCCTCCGCTCGATCGTTTCCACGCGAACTCTACATCGTACACCTACCCTTTGACTTGTTTTCTTCGGCGAGAGAGAGCAGCTCCGGGCAACTGCAATTTCCAGCTGCTGTCCTTTGACCGGCGGTGCGCGCCGAGGAAAAGAGCCAAGAGGTGTACCCGTCGTCGGATCAACCGTGCAAGACCGGGGAGAACATAATTAGCGGACCTCGTTACGAGTCCTATTGGGGATGGGGGTACCATCTATCGAGGTACTTGGGGGGAAAACCAATTAGAGATGATGAACTTGCAACAAAATTCGATAAGTTGCGAAAAAAAAAAAAAAAAAAAAAAAAAAAGAAGCCGTACACGGTGTGAGTGGTACGCATAATAAAGAGTGAGTTCTCCGAAGCGCACGCAGGACCCGTGGAGAGTATAACGTCCCGTCCGTGCGGCGTGAAAGTCTCGCGGGAGCGGAGAAAGCCGGTGCGGATGCCCGAAGTTCACTGTCGCAACCTTCCCCGGGTCCGTCCGTCCACCACGTTGACCTGCTTTCGCGTACACTCGAGCACTCGAACCCGGACGCTGAACTTTCCCACCGAGTTGCTTTTTTTCTTCGGACCCCCTCCCCCCCTTCACGAGGAGCGGGTATACGTTGGCGCACGCACTTTCGCCGGACGCTCGCCCGTTTAAAAATTAAAAGTGAAAGATTGCCCGCGCAGCGCGGAGTTGAGCGGGCATAGGCACTTTGGTTTTTTTTTTCTCTTTTTTCGCTTTTTCCTTTAAATTAGACTCGTTTCTGTTGTGAAATAGTACCATTGTGTGCTCAGTTGTTGCTTGGTCATTTGCAATGGACAGTATTGCATTTCGTAAAGCGGTATATTTCCAATCAGCTTAAGATTTCACGAGCTGATGAACGGTAAAGTTTCATGTATAAGATCTTTTTTTTTATGAAATGCGTGGATCAATAAAGTATTTTGACGAATCCCTGGTCGAAAGCTAACTAAACTCGTACGGAAGGAGAGACCACGACGAAGCTCCCGGTTTAGCTTGTAAATCACACTCGACGAGTCTATATGTGCCTTTTATTTCCCACTCGTATAATCCACCGGCCGGTGAAGCGGCGGATGCACCGACAGCAGAGATGACAGAAATCCGAGCCGATACTGTATATATTCGGCACTGCCGTGATCTATCGACTGACGTCCATTTGTGTACGGAGTTGTCGCAAGCTTGTTTGTTACCTTTATTTTTCTTCCCTTCCTTTGACTCCGCGACATATGCACGGATGTCACCGCAACTATCATCGCCAGCTAAAATTAAATCCAAGCTCGCTCGGCTCACCTTCAGCTGAAACCGAGAGTCCCAATAGATATTTTCACGTACCACAAACACCGGGCCGGGAGGTAATGAAATATTCCAGTGAGTACGCGTTGATAAACTTTTTTTTGTATCACGCCGTGACAATAACAGATACGGCGCTTTTTCACGGCTCGAGTGATAAAAATGATATCGGGCCCAAGGAAGAGCAACATAAGCGTGCGCGGCTTCTACAGTGACGCATAAAACAATGGGCTTTACGGACGAATTTGACATTCCAACGGCACGAAAAACGGGAGTCGTGACCATAAACGCGTGAGCGAGCTGCTAATACGGTGGACGCGTCAACGCTAAGCTTCCGTGGCGTATATGCGCAAAAAGCCTTTGGAAAATTTCATGGTTCGATGTAATATGGAGCTCGTGATGTTTATGGATGTGCTTGGGTACGGTGCGCATTTTAAAGGTCTTCAAGGTGTTGTCCGGAGCTTAAATGTATGTGCGAAGCGTGTAGCTGCATACCATTAAAAATAATCCATAAAGAAAAAAGCATACCTGTATATACTCAAAATTTGTATCATACGTGCACGAAGGGTTTATCAGCTGGCACGAGGTGAAATATACTTTCGGAATCGTTTTGTACCAAAAAAGGGTTGGCTCCGATAAAAATCGCTTGTAAAGTTATGTTTTTCTCAGTTTCCTGTATTACGTAGGTGGTTCATCATCATGCATCGATTTCTAGCGACTGAGTCCTGAATACCCTCGTACCCCCTTCGCACCGGAATATGCGCGAAAAGTCGCTGGAGCAAAATTGAACGATAGGCTCGAAAATTAACAGCTGCAAGTGTAGGTGGGCACAGGGTAACAACGAGCCAGGGTGTAATACGTACACTCGATGCTTGTATGCGCGCGTGCAAGGCGCAACGATACGGTGAGTCATGTCCCCCGAGTCGTATCAATTTTGCGGGCATTGTGTCCCGTCGTTCGCGTATCGCCTCGTTGCGTTATTTCTCATGCTCGTCCGACTCCCTGTGTACTCGCTAGTGTCACTGGTATACCCATTCATTACAGCTGGTTACTAACGCCAGACAGCTTCGCACTGCAGATACGTTCACGGGTATACATTTCGTCAGAACTTTTCGATTAATATGCTTTATGGGACGTTGTCATTTACCAGAGCTCACCTGTGCGAGAAGACACCTTTGGCTGTTCCTCGTTATTTCGTGTCGTACCGTATCGTAGATTGCCGGGAACTTAACGTAAAATTAAAAAAGAGCCATGCAGGGATGGAAGAAAATTGGTGAAAAAGGGAGACGAGTTTAAAAGTTGTATCCACCTACCGCGTACTTGGGTGTGTCTTTGAGTTCACGAGGCACGTGTCGTTTCCGCGTCACAAAACTCATGAGTCGATTCTCATCTTCTCCCCCCGTTTTTCTCTCATCTTCGCGAGGGTTTTCTCGTCGCCGAGTGCGCTAATACCACCCAGAGTGAGCCAACCCCCCTCGAGAAAAAACTCATTACATGATGCTGATGCTTTTCGAGTGGACAGCCCGGCTCTCGCGAAAAATTCCACCAGCCGCGCTGAAAGGCTTGCATCTTTTTCGCCTCCCCCTTGATTCTGCCCCCGACTCCTCTTTTTTTCCACCCGGTGCACATCACCTCCTCCACCTCGATCCGTGAAATGTACATCCTCACCGTGCAGCGTTTCACAACTTTTAGGATTCCCCTCCCCCCCTCTGCTACTCATCATCGGAATTGTCAAAAAAACAGCGCGCCCCTTTCTCCCTTTTGTTCCCATCCTCCGTCATTTCGCCTTTGCTCTCTATTTCCACCCCCCCGTGCTACTTCTCGTGGCATTGTTTTATTTCACTATCGCCCCTTCCGCCACGGCGCCTTTTTTCCTCAACCGGTACGCCACCTCGAAATAATCTATCTCTCATATGTATGCTCGTCTCTCGGTCGTTTCATTGAGAACTTTAACAACTCGCGGGACTCTCTGGGTTTTTTTTCGTGCACAGATTGATCGTCCGTGAATTGGTGTCCGGACGAGAGAAAATGAGAGCCCATCCTCTCCTTTTTGGAGTACCAAACAAGAACAAACAAACAAAAAAAATGCGTGTGATCCCGAGGGAGGAGGAGGAAAAAAAAAATTCACTCAACTCGCGAGGGAGGCGAGAAAAAGGGCGAGCCCCAAACGCGTCGTCTCTTTAATTAGGCCAGAGCCCCGTGTCCCGGCAGTGGCATTAAAATTTCATATGCGGTAGCTTCCCAGCGGGAAATGAATTTCGTCATCACGGCCAGATGGAAAAGTGACCCGGAACGACACCTGAGCTCCGACGGCGCGAAATTGCATCGGCCGTTATTTCGCTTTTTCCTCTCCATCACCTGGGTATGCGTGTTTTTTACCCTTTTTCTTCCCTACAACCGCAGAATAGAGGGAATGAGGGCTGAGTTGATGAAAAAAAAGGGAAACGTTTAACGATGGACATTTGATACTGCGTCTCGGTTGAAAAAAAAAAACCTGTCCACGCGCAAGGCCTTCCCTCACTTTGATTGCTGTTTTTAATTACGAGCTTTTTTTTTATTGACGTATCGACAGATACGCGGGACTCTTTTTTCCAGACGTTGGACGCGCGTTTATTAAAATCTCCCTCGGGTCTCTCGCTGCTTTGCTCGTCAATGGATTTTCCATCAACAGTTGTTCCAAATTACGCTGCCACGTGCGATACCGATGCCCATCCAAACAAAGTTCGACGAGTACAGCCATCAGTCAGTTGACGCGTAACTTTTCCATAATTGGGTAAACAAATGAACAAAGTGAACACCATCAGCTAATTTACAGAGTCTCGTTCGCTGCGATTCATATCCACCCCTTGTATCCTTGACAACGGCGAGCTTGCACTGACAAACTTATAAGCACACGCATGCAGTTACATGCAGTCCGCGCACGTGCGACACACATGACTCGTAAGTTCGTTGGAGCGCTATGCTGTCATGCGGTGGCGCATGGTCTGCCACCGGCAGTAAATTGTAGAGCAAAGGTGACTCTTTTAAAGTGGCACAGGATGAGTATTCTTGCGACGATCGCGTTACACGCCAGTGGCTTAATTACCAAAGACTAGCGTACCCTCCACCGAAGTAAACGAGCACGCGTTACACAGCCCGAGTTTACTACGGCTTCGGTCCGTCCATGGTATCGTCAACATGTTTGGGTAAATATATAGCGTGTAGTACATCCGACTGACGTTCGCTTTTTTTCGACGCTCCCGCGGCTGCCCGAGCAAACACACGGGCTTTAAAGCTCGTGTATCGCATTAGCATTTTGAGCAGCTCTGCACCCGAACTTTGGGGGAGGTGCAGCTTACATCATTGATTACAAGATATTGCCGGGCGGACAAACATGCTTGGGCCATAATGCGCGATACACCGTGTTTACTCTATACCAATACATAGTGCTTTACGTTATTTTATACAAATCGCTGGTTACGGGATTACCTTAACTCTGCACTTCATCGCTTGTGGAGAAAGGTAGTAAAGGACAGGGCCATGCTCAGTTGGACTCTTCCGTGGATCTTTGGTGATTCCATTAGGCCCCGGCGAAATGTTTAATAGCCCTTAAGTGCAATATGCTCTTTGACCCGACCTCGCGCTTTTAAACGAAAGACCAGCGGTATAAGTACAGTGTATAGCTGCGGGGGAAAAGGTCTCCGACGAGGAAATAAAAAAAGGGGGGGTGGCGTTAATCAGTCGATCGTTAAGCAAACCTCGGACCGCGAAAGCGAGAGACAATGGATTCCTTTGACTAATAGCCCGCCGGCGTTTTATCCCACCTCGTGCAATGACGACGATCTTTCATTCCTCGAGCTGTACTTAAATCTCCGCCCCCGTCGAGGAGCGGCCGCCGGCTGCTGATGCTGTTATACCAGCTGAGGAGCTCTTATCTCTGGTATAATTTTCCTTTGCGGGCGCCGTGTTTCAAATCTCGTCGCGTCAACCGGTAGCTGCGTATATCAAGAGCAGCTTATTGTGGATCGAGCGAGACGGTAATCGATTTTTGTTGGCTCAAGAGCCGGAACCCGGTGTGCTCTCTCCCCCGCGGTTGTTTGGAAACTTTGCTGCTGAAGTTTTAATTGATTGCCCCCACGGATTGTCCTTATAATCGAGCCATAAATGCATGTGCATCGCACGGCTTTGTCTCTCTTTTTTCTCTCCCGATGGCTTCTGAGATGGGATATTTTGTAGGATGGAAACCCTGAATTCAGAAGAGCTCGCAAAGACACGTGTCAGGTCAGATATGTTGGATAATGCACGTACGAGACGTTTCCCGGCATCGCCACCTGCGCCATTCTCCGTCGCGGATCTTAGAATTGCAAATGTCCGAGACTCTGCGTCCGACACGGAGTCGTCTCTACCTCCACCCTTTTCTCTTCCCACGTTCTTTATTTTCTGCAAGTATGGAGCCATGCATTAAAAGGTCGATGATGAGTGGGGCGTAAATAGGTATCCGAACGCAGCTTCAACTTGCGGATGAATATTTTACGATGTCTGGTGTCCGAGAGACAGGTTTCAATTTTTAAGCAGCACCTTGTATTTTTGTCGACGATGATTTATTTGCTTTATCGGAGAGCTCGGTCAAGTATTCATTTAACCACTGTCGGAGCATCTAAAATTTATGTACACCGAAAGAGCTTTTGTTGTTGGGTATTCGATAAAGGATTTATTCATGTTTAATTTGATGAATTACTTGAAATGAATGAATCAAGCGATCCATTTCTCGATGGTAACAAATGAATTTTCGATTCCGAACAACAGCACGGCAGCTATAAGGCTTCCCGTTTGAGATTTTGCCCGTATAATTTACATTCAGACGTTCATCAATAGCGTAATATAATACTGATATTGATTGGAACTGTGGAACGTTTATTAGTTGATTGAATAAAAATTTAAAAAAAACTTTATTGGTTTCGGGGAAATACTGGTCTCTACAAATATTCACAATAATTAAAAGCAATCCCAAGAAGTACGTGATTGAAGCAACTTGTCTGGCTAAAAAATATCTTGCATGAACTACCATTTTTTTCGTAACATGATTCGTGAGTTTTTATGAAAATTAGGTGATTGAAAGTCAAAGAAATAAAAAAGTATTAATAACCGAGCTGATGATAATTTACAATGTGGTAAATGGTTGTACGAGTTGAACGACGAATTGAGTAAAGAGTAATAAAAGAATTTCCCCGAGTTTATAACGAGCGCAACATTTTTATTTGATCTCGGAGCTTTTATTAGACGATGAAGTCGAAGGGGGAAAAGGATATTTTTATGGGCCTTTAACGGCGCCAAGAGCGACTCCATAAGGTTTACTATGGTCATCGACTGTTCCCGGAAATATATTTTTAACTGCTCCCGTAAGCCCAATATCGATCGCTCGAGGTAGCTCTGTCGTCGGTTCATATAAAAACATCCGCTCAACTGTATAAGAAAGTCCAACTTAAAAAAAACCGTCTTTTCTCAGATTTACATATATATTTATATTTCCATTGATGTCATCTCCAGCCGCTAATTAGCATCCACATTTTTCCTCCCCTCGATTACTTATTCAGAGCGCGTCACCTCTCCGTCGCAGCCCGCGTGTAATAGCCATTGCTCCTCTCTCTCAGAGGCTTGTAATCAGGAGAATATTCAATAAGAATCGTTAGCCGCCTTCCCGGTTGCAATTTCAAAGCGAGCGAGGGCCGATAGCTTTGCTCCACTCTCCGCGGTACGTGCTCCGAATCCCGAGCGCGGCTTAGGCTGCCCGATTTTACTGCATAACCTCTGCGTTTGTGTATATACCTGTACGAATAAGGGGAGAGGGGCGAATAAAAGATGATTTACGAGGCTGATGTGCGAGATGTACGGTACGAGGGAAAGTCAGTCGACCGCTCAAAGATTTTGCCGAGATGATGGATTGAATGGGCAGGCTTTCGGACGTACCGCGAGCTTGCAGTTGAAATGTTGTATGCGTTCGTTGTGCTTTTCATCCTGTCGATTGCGCGAATAACAATTTGGCTCACGGTGCCATTGTACGCGGGACTTACGACCCTCATCCTCGGGTTATTTTGCATTTTAATATATTGCTGAACTTTTATAGGTAAGTCTTGTTGGATATATAGTTAAAGGGTCGCTTTCGCGTTATTAAAAATAGTTTAGTGCAGCTCTTGGTAATAACGATGGGAAAATGAATATTTATCATACCGTTCCTCTAGTGCCCCGAAGAAGAAGAAAAATAAAAACCAGATTTCTCGTCTCGATAGGTAAAAAAATGTCAATTTCAACTAGAGCCGCACGGCAAACAGAGTCTCAGCCTTTACCTAATCCACGTTGTGTACCGTCGATCGCCACTGACGGTCTTTCGGCTCCCGATATACTCGGTATATAGACACACATCCGGCTATTGGAAAAAGTACGGTAGGAGGGGGGGGGGGGACAGTGCTGGCCGGAAGAAAACCTACCAGCCCCACTGGCGGGTTTTTTGCGATGCTCTCTCTCCTCTTGCGCGAACTTCCGCAGTTTCGCAAGCTCAGCTTTCTACCACCGACATTATTACCTTCTGGCTCCTTTGCTCTCTCTCTCAGCTTCTTTGTTGTACTTTTTCTTTGTTTCGGTATTGGCCGAGTTTAATTGATTGCAATGATACGGAACGCTTTTCAGTCGTACATCAAGGGCTGAGTTTTATCTTTACAACCTTCCTCTCTCTCCAATTATGCCTTACACCGGTCGATTGTACTTCTTGTGCGCTCTAGGGATGATTTTTTAATGGAGAATTTATCCTTGCAAACAACTTTACAATTCTATTTTTATTAACAACTGTAGCAAGAGCTTTTCTAAATTGTCGTGTTAAAGTGTACAATAAAAATGAGTTTTGTTTATGTTAACTACAAAAAGCAAGTGAAAGAAGAAAAAAAGGCATTCAATTAATTTATGAAAAAAAGGTACTCATTGCCTTTTTAAAAAATAACAATGTGATTGTCTTAACACGTTTCTCTTTATATTTGTATCATATAGTATATATAAATGTAGGGGTAATTAAGAGGTTTTAAAAGCCCTTTTTTTCACCTACTTTCAAAAATCCACTTTTGGGTGGCAAAAAAATTACTGAGACTCGTAGTAAGTAGAAAGTATCTCGTTTGCTGTACAAAAGCATCACTCTCTGCTACCTCACCCATAGAGACGAACATTCATGGCATGGACGAAAGAAGCTTATCATTCGTTGGGTGCATCGCTTTGAAACTGTAAAGCAACAATTTATCGCAAAAATGAATAGAATAATAAAAATG
This sequence comes from Copidosoma floridanum, assembly GCF_000648655.2. The sequence continues at coordinate 55,267 of NW_019379471.1, read as the reverse complement.
CATCTGAGTAAAACTAAAAAAGTCCATTCATTTATAATGTACATAATATCCCCGTTTTTATGATGTACGCTACGATAAAACATCCAGAACTCTTAAATAAGATCCGCAGCATCCACACGCCTACACACACGGTTGCTCGCACCGCTGCACGTGTATTATGGGGCTGTTGGTGCGGGGCGCAACCGGAAGTTGGTATTTCTCGGTTAGGATTTCCCCGGCGTACGTTACGTCCAGAGTATACACGTATACAAAAGCGCAAGTTAGAGGTAGCAGCAGCAGTGTCCCATGAAATATGCAGGATGCTGTGTACACACGTGTACATGGTGAATGGGCTGTGCTCCTGCTCACGGACCTCTGGACCACAGGGATAAGACAGGCGTTTTTCATATCATCGTCGTGTGCTTGCGAGTGCTCACGTTTGTAACGGAGTATCCGTTAAATTTTCACCTTGAATTTAGTCCACGAGAAGAAAAAAATTCGAAACGACGAGAATATTAAAAGCGAAAAACTCGTTTGTGCCACAAACGTGGGAGTTTCGATAAAAGTTTGCGGAACCTAATAATCTGATTGCCACCGGTTCGTAACTTCGTGCACTATAATTGACCCGAGCTTACTTCTATGCCCTCGCGCACTTTAGAACGAAACTGCGAAAACTACCCGACCATTTCTGTACCTGCATACACCGACCAACTTTTACGTTTCAAAGTTCAACCGCAGTTTAATGCGCGATATAAATTCCAACGACCTTGTGAATTTCTAAATATACACCGTGTCTCCGTTCAGCCAAAGTGTTGTTCGCGACAGCTCCCACCGATGAAGTAGACAATCACCCCGTGATCATAAATCAAATATTCACGTGGTGTAGATCATCCATCGATAATCACATCAGAAGACAACAGCTTGAAAATTGTTAAGTGATACACATAAATTAGCCCCAAATAGTTTTCCTGCTGATCAAAATGAATAATTCACGGAAAAAGAGCGGGAGAGGAGTTTTCCGAGCGCGTCCGATAAATTGCATATTTTCTCCCAAGATTTAATGAATATTCACGCCACCAATAAAGAGATTCATTACTATTCATGAAAGAAAAAAAAAAAGTATCCTCCCACCGGGGCTCTTGTCGTAAAAATAAAACACTCTCCTGCAAAAACAATCGGAATGCAAGTTCATAGAGAATCAAATGAAAAATTCTCCTTCTCTCTTTCCCCCATCAACATTCCATTTTTCCATCACCGCAATCCACACACAACTTTTTCCACCCGTAATGCACCGCACGGCCATTACGAATAACAAGAAAGAAAAGGTGGATTAACAGCCTCGTTACAAGAGTAACACAGTAGATCCAAATGCAGATTCAGCTCTCTTCCTCCAGCGCCCTGAGAGCCCTCCAGCTAACACTACCACAGGCTTCCTTTCTCCTTGGCCTAATTAATTTATAGACCCTACTCCTGTGCTCGTCCTTCTTATATACGTGGCTCCGGCGTGCCAGGCCTCCCGCTGCGGGACGGGCGTTGACTGAGCTCTGCAGCCCTACGAGCCTTTCCCTCTCTGTGATCTCTTCTAGCGACTACACGGGCCGATTCCCCGCCCGCTCGCGCTCCACTTTTCCTCTGCGCACGTATACCGTATCTAACCCCACGCTCCGACATTCATTTTGCGTAATCCTCCTTACCACTGGGCTGGAGTCGTCATCAAGATAACAAGCCGCTCGCCTCTGTGCCGTTACGTCTGACCAAAGACTACTTTTACCCTCTTTCCGGGCCACTCTACTTATCTCCTCTCTCCATTCCTCTTCTTTAGAGTTGGGAATCTCGAGCATTGATATTTAGTGCAGTTTGCTCGGTGGCGTGTAACCACAAAAAACAGGCGCTGCGTGGCTGTATTTGCTTTGGCAACGGCTTTTGCTGTACCTACTAAATATCATTCGAAAAATTAATACAAAAAATTAACTGTAAAAAAAAAGTTTTACATGAAATTCAGTAGAAATACACGAGCTTGGTCAGACATTACTCTGAAGTTGTTGATGACAGGTTAAAAAAAAGAATATCAACGTTCACTTTCATCGAAAATTTTAGTAGAAATTAACTAGATTAATCGGACATTAGGCAAATTTGGGGATAACAGTGTACAATGTCATCGAAAATTTCAGTAGAAATACACAAGTTTGGTCAGACATTGTACTGTTATTGGTAGTAATAATGTAATACAAAAAGGCGTATGTGCGTAGTTTTATTCATGATTCGAGTAGAAATAAATAAGTTTTGTCATACATTGTACCAAAATTCATAGTAGCAATATAAAAAACGTCTGTATACAATTTCACCAAAAAATTAAGTAGAAATGTACGAGTTTAGTCGGACGTCATAATAAAATTACTAATAAAATGTACAGGACGTCGTCTGCGATACAGTAGAAATATGTGATTTTTGTTAGACTTTGTACAACTTGCATGCCAGACAGCGTAGCAGAGAGCAAGAACATGAGCTGTTACCGTGCTTATAAATATCTTATGAAATCCACACCAACCTCAGATGGTATAGGTACGTCATGGGCTGTTGTCGACATTTCTATGCTGATTTAAAATCGGAGAAATTTGACAATCTAGACTATGATGTTCTTTGTAAAGAATACGTTTTTTAAACATTGATTACTTGTGTATTTAAAAAAAGGCATGTTACCAAAGTATAAAGACTCACACGCAGTCACGTAACGAATTCCGTTTGGGCATACATACAAGAGCAGAAGAAACCGCAAGTTTTGGCTTCAAAGTGCAGGTCAACTACGGTGTGTAAAGGGCCGAGGGAATAAAAATACAAACCTGTGATTAATATGGATGAACCACTAGATGACCACTGCTCTAGTTGCGCGTGAAGTTCCAGGAAGAGGGTAATACCGTAGACGGAGCTGAAATCGAGCCAAAAATAAAACAGGTGCACTATTCATACGGGCGTGGTCCATGAGCTTGCAAAAAAGCTGGTGAGACGCGCTCGTTGTTTGTACGATATGCAAACCAGCACCTGCGGTGGTCTCATTCATGTTTATGGGCTACGAAGGTTGTGGTTTTTTTCAAGCTCGCGTGCGTGCTCAATTTCTCACTGGCCTCTGTGATATGTCACCGCAGGTCTGTTATCGTTGCACATGAAAATTTCGAGAAAAGTTGGGACAAAGGTTTCTTATTTACTTGTACTAAAGGTACGTTGTTGGAGTAAAGAGAGTAATAATTGGTGATGAATTTAGCGCTACGGAAACCCTTTGAACAACTGAAATTGCAGGTACTCCTAGTCTCAACCTTAAAACACCTCAGTGATCATCTACTACTAGTCCACAGACATGAACTCGTTGCACACGAGAGCGAGCTTTTGAAAGTTTCGAAAACATTACTGTTCGATTGACTTTATTCTGCTAAATGCCAACACACACACCCCTAACGTGCCATCAACCAGCAGAGCACTAATATAACACGCCGTACAACAACGGAGGATAAAAAAATCTTACCGCAAGGAGAAGGGTGGCGAGGATTTTCCACAGCTTTTTTCCCTCAGCCTCCAAGCAGAGAACCAAAGAGCCATGGAAAGCGTTGAGCTCATAAACCATCAGCTGACCGCAGATTTTATCGTCGAACCGACGTGCGCGAAAACTCTCTGACCCCTCTTCGTGCGTATGTGCGGCGCACAGCCCCATCCTCGCGTGATTTACGATATTCTGCTACTGCAATGGGTGTCTTTTACTCAACGAGCTCTGGAGTGGCATGGTACAGCTGCACAGCCCGTACGAGTTGATCTTACGTTTATTTTTATTGGCTCTTTTCAAACCGCACTTCATCCGCTTCACAGAAACTCTTTGTAATAATCTTTCTCACTGTGACAAATTGACCGATTTCTGCTCGTCATTGAGATGCAGGTGGATGGCAAAGTTGTCCGATAACATTGGATAATTGGTGTATCTTTCCGTATCTCGAGCTGTATCTTGAGAAGTTACATTTTACTTTTACGTGTATCCTTCCCGAGCTCGCTGGGCTTCCGCTGCGAGTGTAAACAGCAGTAAATAAACACAGCCGTTCAAACGTTTTTCCAAGACTTGGATGTGCCCGTATCTACAATTTTAACGAAAATGTTTTCGACTGCCACGAAATCAACCAGAAGAGTACTCGCTTCAAGTGAAAGACAAAATAAAAATCTGCGACAATAATACCGGAGAGAAATGCAACAACTTGCCTCCACAGATTTTGCACACGTACCTGCGCAGGTGTATGCATGGGATCATCATCACCACCCCACAGGCTAGGAACTCCTTTTGCGATGTTCTATTCACTCGCCCCTACTTTCCTCTTATTCTACCATCGATCCCAATTCCAAGGTAAATCCCACCCCTTCCCCGGAGCGTTTCTCTCAAGCAGTTCGCGCCGTTCTTCAAACATTTATGTCCTAACCTGGTTTTTTCCAGCACCCCTTTGGCTATTCTTCTCTCCGCTGCAGCCTCCCCCTCTCTCTTTATCTAAAAATAAAAAGAACGGCGCGAGGGCGGGTGGAGGAGAGAAAGAAGAAAAGAGCAAGGACAATGGTCCCGGGGCTAGAGTCCTTGGGTGGCTCTCGTTTTTGCGTGTACGTGTATGCATCAAAGAGAGCACCCGCAGGAGGGCCCTCCTCTCGAAAACAGCGCGCCAGCAGGGATCGTCCCAAAAGAGAAACAAGAGGGGATGGGCACTCGGGGCGAAAGTCGGAGCGCGCGCCTACGGAGTTGTCTCTATCTCCCCCTTTTATGATCGTCTTTGATGTACTCTTTTTCCCTCTCGAAAGTATAGTCGATCAAACGTGCGATCTCATGGATGTTTTTGCGTTTACACTCGAGGGACTCCAGAGGGTGATGTGCGCTTTGGCTCAACTTTGAGCCGTTGGTGTGGTGGGGGTTGGACTTGGAAGGAGTTTATACGTGTATTCGTACACTAAAAGCTTGGCTGTCGATATTCTCAAAGCTTTCTGTATTTGCGAGTGTCTTGGAGGTTTGGGATTTTTTAATTTTATTTTTCGATACTTGAGTGCTGTCACACGTACGCTTTTTCATACGAGACTTTTTAATATCATCTGCATGCAATAAAATAGAAAGGCAAAATTTGGTCTTACTATTCTCGCGTCAAATAAAAAACGTAGTTGCTTGTTGAATTGGATAGCTTTTAATTCCCGCAAAAATAAAGCTCTCTCCTTCGATCAAATAAAAGCTGTGAATATAATCTTGTACAATACACCCATATCCATTTGCTCGAACCGCAAAAAAGGATGTTTGCATGTGTATACGTATAGTACATGGGTCTATATAGAACCAAGATAAATTTAAATAGAGCCAGGGCTGCTCTTTGATATGGTAACGAATCGCTTGTACCGGGAAAATAGCTAAGGCTATGGCCAAAGGATGGAGACTCGCTGCTGCGTTAAAGATTCTTTGATGGAGTACCATCCGGTGATCTTTTATTTTTTGATCTTTACACTCAATGTATCCTAAAAAATTCTTTGAATTTTTTTTCTCATCTATTTAAGGAAGCCTTATGCTCTTTTGGTTTCTCATCCTTCTTCCAGTGCGGTGAGTTCAAAAGTAAAGTGATCTGGTGCTGGTACCATTGAGAGAAGCTTTGACAAAAGCAACGGATACAAGTATCTTTCGATTTAGATCTACATAAAGTTACGTTGATTTTAATTCCTGAGCGTAATATTTGAAAAATTAATGCATGGATACAGTTCTGTTGTCTTTCATTACGATAAGGTCGGGAAAGTAACGCATTATTGTTTAATAAAAAAAAAAAAATTTAAGTAAGATGCACATACTTGATGAACAAGATTATCTATGAATGATTTTATAACTCAGCTATTAAGAGGATCGATAACACAAATCAATTATACAATCGATACAGTATGCGATTTACTGATGGTGTTTAACTTACTTCAGATACTAGGTATTAAAAGAAATGAACTTTTTTGAGTTTATCACTTTTCGAATACATGAAAACAGTAATTTCAAACACATATTAATTAAATTTAAATATATTTAACGCTAAAGTATAATCAAAACTATTAGTAAATATTAAATACATTTATTGAAGAGTCTCGACTATACTAATCATGATTTAATTACAACCATATTTTCTCCTAAAGTTCAGATAATGGACACAAATGCGATCAATCATCAAAATGATCAACATCCCATTGGGATCAAATTTTTACACAATAGTTTAGAAAGATGATTTTTTAAGGTTTTTTCAACATGATTTTAATTACGTATCGCCATAGATGGATGAAAAAGTTTCCACACGGCACACGAGATCAGAGGTATAATTCACAGCAAGAGACAAGCGGAGGAAAGCCAGGGGGGAGCGGCGGGAGGGCGTCGGGAAAATTTGAAGAAACCGTGCACGTCCCTCGGTGTCTGGACGCGCGACGCGACGCGTGGATATGAGAGTTCGCGCGATAAGGAGGAAAAATTACGTGCGAGGAGTGCCTGTATCTTTCAGGGAGACACGCAGCGACGCCGAGAATACGGAAAACGCTCGGAGGGCGGGGGACGGCGGAAACAATCGTATGCCGAAGGGAATACCGCCGAGCGTTGTTTGTTGCTCACTTTTCTCCGGTTGTTCATAAGAATTTATACTCATGCCAACCATTTCATCCGACATTTTTCAACCAGACTCGCGCGCGTTTAATAAAAACTAGATTTTCCTACAAGACGGTCGGGATGTTTTAAAATCCCAAGGGAACTTAAACAGCGAGGGATGCCTTTTTTTGCCCCAAGTTAAAAGAACGCCGTGAATTTTTCCGCGCGTACACCGCGGCATCAAATCGAGCGTAAGGAACGGCAAGACGTGGAATTTCAATGTGAATATCTGAAACTCGTGCGTCTCTCGGCTTTCGACAAAACCCAGCAGCACAAAGCTCGAATATCGATTATCCCCGAAATAATAATAATCCTTCCGCGACAAATGGTACGAGGAAAAAAGAAATATATTTGTCCCATGCTCTCGGAGGACTCGACAACTTTTCCTCCGCGTCCCGCATCCAATTATAAACGCGATGACTTATGCAAGCGCCGGAAATTCCTTGGAGCAAAACTACTTATTCCAAAGTTAATTCTACGCGCCAGGTGCGGGGAGGGCCCAACGTGAAATACTTTCTGCGCGTAAACAGTATCCTCGCGAACGAAGAGCTTATTAACTTTGATTCCTCGGCTCCGTATACACAGTGTAAAATCGACGCAACCGTGGAGCAGTCTCGGGTGCAGCGCCATCGTAAAAGCGGTTTTAAACATTTAAAAATTTCCCCCGGAGTCTTTTTACCCCGAGGAGTTGTACCGAGCGCTAGAAACTGGGATGGGTTGGCAGCGGACACCCCGTGCTCATACTCTACTCTCCCATCATTCGCTTCCTCGATGAGGCGCGTTTTTCTTTGTTATTGCGAGAGCGGAAAAGTGCAGGGCGCCGGTTCTCCCTCTCGGGCAAGAAAGTTTGCACTCTCCTTTTTTTTCACCTTCTTGCCTCCCCGCACCCAGGGACTCGTAGAAAATACAGTACCTAGTAGCAAAATTCTCTGTTTTTTTTAATAATAATAAACTCTGTAATGTAACGTCAATTTTTCATTGGCTTTCCAAATAATAATAAATACTTTTGAAATACCGATATGGATGGATAAGACCAAAATTTAACAAACACCAGATTTTTACGTTAGTAATCGATCTGATTAGTATTTACGATTCACCCATCATCATATCTTACTTTGCGATTCTCGAGGTAAATCCAACCTCGTTAGATACGTATACGTGCCCGTCTGCACTACAGTATCTCTTCAAAAAAAAAGGGGGCGGAGGAGGGCTAGTTTATCGAAATTATCCCAGTGGCCGAGTCGAGCCAAGTTGCTCGTTCCGGGAATAGGTACTAAAACATTTAATTCCATCTCACGAAGCTATCAGACCACCGACTAGTGCAGCCACGTTATACAATACGGTGGCTGGTACCGAAATGACCACGTAAAAATCCGCCTGTAACTGACAAATTACCTTCCCCCGTGGGATTTTCGAGTGGATAAACCTCGCGGAGCTCTGATCTACTATCACGACTCTCCCCACGAAAAATATCACCACAGCAGGCTCGGACGTGCCTTCTTTATTATTACTGTTTGCCAAGGCGAGAACTTTTTGGCTATAGGTCCAGGTACATCCGCGCCTTATCTGTTATCGTTTCGGGAAGTGACTTTTTCCTCGTGAAAGCAATTACCAAGGTTAATCCAACGCGTGCTACAAACTCGAAGCCCATTAGCGAGCCATTAAAAATGAAAGTGCATGATGTAAGTACAAACGACTGCTCTCAAGAAGGCTGCCGAATGAGTAATTCAGTGATTGAGCTTAAGCCTCCGGTACGAGTTCTACGGTCGCGCGAAAAGTCTCGACCACTGAGAGGGTGGGGGGGAGGGAATAATTAAAATGTAGAGCCGCGATCGTCGAATCTCTTCCTTCCTGTTTCAGTCCGAGCTGTTTGCCCACCGGCTACCGTGTTGGTTAAATTGCGGCGTAATTGAGAGTGCGAGGGCCTACGCGTGGCTCGAGAAAACTTAATTAATTAGCATATCAAGGAGCTCGAGTGGCTCTCCTCGCCGTCTGTGTAGGGCCGAGTGGAGCTTTAATTAGGAGTGGTAAAGCGCTGAGAGTTGGGAGATTTCTTCCTCCCTCCCCCCATTTTGCCGTACCGCGGTCTGTAACTTTATAAAGTTTTTGTTGTTACGTTTTAATCACCCTCGTGTATTTTTGCTCTTTTTTTGCAGCCTGGACAGGGACCAGCCCTTCACCTTCCAGTTGGGCGTCGGCCAGGTGATCAAAGGATGGGACAAGGGACTCATCGACATGTGCGAAGGCGAAAAGAGGAAACTCATCATCCCACCTGAGCTTGGATACGGCGATCGTGGAGCCGGCAACGTCATCCCGCCGCGTAAGACAGATTCTTTTTTTTTTTTATCAGTGGGGTTTGTTGGATTTTGTATAGCAATGACGTTCCTGCCACGGTCCGAAAAGCTCTTGGACATTATAAACTCAAATTAGACGATACAAAACCAAGTCGTTATTCGAAACAGTTCAGGCATTCAGTTTTTTTTTGTTGCTGACGCTTTTAAAATAAGTTGAAAAATCTCACGAAACCACACTTCCCAGTGGACTAACGCAAAAAAAGATAGGCAGAGGGGAACCAATGAAAAAAACTAGAAAAAATTTTATTAGCGTTGGAAGAGGAAAAAAATTCGACGTGCACAGGTAGGGAATCATGAATCGAATCTAGCGGTAAAACGTTTCGATTCAGTGTAGTTTTTGCCTGACAATAGATCGGCAATTATCTGCGTATCGAGCTGCTTGTTGAATCATACACTGAGAGAAAAAATAATAAAAAGGATGGAGAAATTCCGGGAAAAAGTACCATTTTGCACAATAAATCAAAAGCAAGTTGGCAAAAAAAGAATAAGTTATTATTTTTTACAGTTAAAATTATTGTTTTAACAGTAAACATTTCTATGCAGGAAAGTAAAATTTATCAATCTATCCTTTTAAAGTTTACTGTTCCAGCATAGTAATTTTTACTGTTTCAACCATAATTTCTATCATCATAATTTAATAACTATTAAAAAATTAATATTTTTCCTGTTAAAAATAATAACTTTTTTGCCGCAACTTGCATACGATTTACTGTGCGGAGTGGTAATTTTTGCGGTAATTTCTTTTTAATTTTTACTATTTCTTTCTCTCAGCGTAGATCTAAAGCTAAAGGTCAGCAGTAGTATTGAAAAGCTAGTCTGGGAGATGTTTAATTTTGTTCTTTATGTGTACAGTGACGCGTTTTCTGGCAAAAATGCACGCCAAGCAATGTATTATCGCTCTCGTAAACTGAACGCGTGAGTAAACGAATAATAAATAATGTGGTTGGAAAAGCACACACGGCTATTTCTACCTACGATCGTATGACGTCGAGCCAATTCACGAGTTTATCGAACGCATAGCTATGTAAACGAGGGAGGACCCTCTCATGGATGTATAGAGCGACTATCGATGCAGCCGCGGCGACCTCGTGACAATATATGTTTATTAACCGAACGTTATCATTTTTGCTCGCGAATGTGCACTGTGTGTGTGTGCCATTATGCGGGGAAGTGCAGAAATTAATTTCACTTGTTTGAGCCTCGAATAATTATGTCAGCTATATTTCATGGGCACCGATACCTACCGACAAAATTTCCGCGACTCGCCCGTGTATATAATTAATGGACCTTCGGGTGCACAGGGTCGGTTGGGCACGGTAATGCGAGCACGGGAAAAAAATGACGAGCGCAATTGGGAGATTTTCCGGGATAGTTGCGCAAAACATTTTCAGGCGATATTTCAGTACTAAAAGGGTTTAATCAATGCAACTATTGATATCACTGCGATGGGGTTTCAAAACAAACGCCAGTAATGTGGATGAAAGATTAATTAAAAAATCACTATCACGCCATTCACTACGAATTGGACTGTTTTAGTAGAGGAATGAAAAATAAACCACACAGTAATGCAAAATAGAACTCGATATGCAAGTTGATAAAAAAAATAAAGGCAAAGTCCTAGGATCGACTTTTTTTCCCGGTATTACACTGGATATTGTTGCACTTTCAGCTAATACATTTCTCGTTGAGGCTCTATTACTATAAATCGTCCAGACAGCCTCTCTAATTCGAGCGCTTTTTTCCCCACCCGCCGAACCATTTCCGGATCTGCGAGCAGATAAAATGATTTATCGTAAACTAGTACATTCGTTTTTTTGGTGCTCGCGTAAAACGCAAAATTGCCATTTCCAAGTTGAAATTGTTATCCTCGACCCATCGACATGGAGCTCGTTCGCGTTTTTTAGCTGGGGTGTATATGTATGCGTGCAGTAAAATTAAAATCCCTGGAAAATGGCCGAATATCCGTCGCGCGACCGGAAAAAAGTGAGAATGGAGAAGAAAGGAGCAACGAGGGAGGGAAAAAAAGTGGGACGCGGTGCGAGAAGCTGCCTGCGATGTACTTTTAATGATCCACAATGTGCCGTGTCGAATCGGGGCGTCGAGTTCGGGTGAGGGTGCATTTTTAAATTTGAGTAAAGAAAAAGTAAAATTCGTAAATGACCGGAATAATGTCTAAAAGCAGCTAATACTCCATTTTTCACGGTAACGCTGTAACAATGGGTGCACCAGCCAACTTTTAGCTTAAATAATTTTTTTTTTTTTTTGCATCGCTACAGCAAGTACTACAGTAAAATTGGCTCACCTTTCCTATCCGGGAGTGAAGCCGTGTATAAAAATAAAAAATGTTTCCTCTTACAAATCCGTACAAAAATCCCTTAAAAAAAAAGGTCATGCTCGACACAATAGCATTGCCGGGAGACAAAATTCTCTTCGATATCGAAAAATGCGGGATAAAATGAATTTAAAAAATCGCTGGTGAGACTGATTTTTTTTAGTTAACTTGGTGAAGAAGATTTTTAAAATAAAAAATAAAAAAATAAAAAAATAAAAAATAAACGAATGGGATGCCTTTTTTCCACTCGTTCCCTTACACCTCGCTTTCGCAACTGTACTAACGAAAAAAAAACAAAAAAAAAAAAAAAAACAAAAAAAAAAAGAAAAAAACGCCTTTCATTCCACCTAGACAGTGCTTCGCATTCACCAGCAAGCTTTCTTTATCCGCTCCAAGCGCACAAAGCCAGTCGTTTGTAGTGCAGATTTTGTATCGGACAATCCACCTCTGGTACAAGCAAAAAATACTCCAACAACTGACTGGCTCTTTCGCTTTTTTTCAATTACAATTTATCAGTCAATTAGTACTCTGTGAAAGGCTTTGTAATTAAAAAAAAAAAAAACTTATGTCCAAAGCTGTCAATCGAATAAACGCTCGGCGCACAAGCGATTGGCTGACTTTTATCGGAAAGTCGAGTGAAAGACAAGCGAGTTTTGTTTGACATTTGATCTTTTGGGATTTCACCGGAATCCAGAGCAATCAGTGAAATCAAATCGACACGCGTCACTTTGAAGAGCTTTTTCAGGTTCGAATGGGCATATCGGGTTCTCTCGCGCGCACTCTATCCGCTTTGCTGTAAGCCATTGACCGGTTATTTTTTTAAAGTTCGACAGCAGCTTTAACTAACAAAAAAAAAAAAATAAATAAAAATCCATGATCCCTAAGGTAACCCCTGAAATTCATCTGTTTGCAGACGCCACTCTGTTCTTCGACGTTGAGCTCATCAACATCAGTGATTCGCCCCCCAACGCCAACGTGTTCAAGGAAATCGACGCCGACAAGGACAATCAGCTGTCCCGCGAGGAGGTGAGCGTAATGGCAAGGATCGTTCTTTTTGTTCAGTTTATCTTTTTCTGGGGTCACTAGGTGTCGGTCTTAAGTAGTTGCTCGAAACTTTTAAGACTTACCCAATACGATTGCTCGTACCGAATCTCATTCAGATTTAATTTCACAATTCTCGTTTTACTAACACATTTCTCTTTTCTTCCTTTAATTACATTTGCATGTCTAAACTGTACATATTTATTGTAAATAGACATTGTACATTTTTTTTACCGCATAATAGATACGTAATTCGAAACACGATAATCCAGCCGACCCTCGAAAAATATCAACGGAACGAGATGCACCCGCATGCAATTCCAATTTTTAACCTAAAATCCTTAACATTGTACAATTATAAAAAATAAGAATAATAACAAATAATATCAGTCAAAAACAAGGTTTTAATGAAACGAGTCTAAAAGGAAAAAAAAAAAAAAAAATTGCCCGTGTTGTGCAGGTCAGCGAGTACCTGAAGAAGCAGGTGATGGAGTCAGAGCAGGCGGGCGGTAGCCCGAGCAAGGAGATGGAGAACATGTTGGCCGACCATGACAAGCTCGTCGAGGAGATCTTCCAACACGAGGACAAGGACAAGAACGGCTTCATCTCGCACGACGAATTCAGCGGACCCAAGCACGACGAGCTCTGAAAAGCTGCTCTCCTGCTCTAACATTACACACCCACACACCCACGGAAAAATACATACACATACACACGCACGTACTTTGGACATTCGATCGCATGCATATAATATACAGGGACGCAATAAACTGCCACGACAGACAATGATCCTCATGGAGATGGTGTTGGGCCATTTTGGAGGATCCACCCCACCTCCTTTGAATGACACTCCATTTCGTTGTTTGAAGGTGCACAGAGCCGCTAACTCTGCCTCTCTTTCTTCGACCATTATTTTCTTTGACTTGAAATTGCACACTTTTTTCTCGCAATGTCTCGACCGTCGCGACACGCGAACGACAAACAGCCGCGAAGTATCCACTACGGTCGGATCATAATGTGAAAGGACGAAATTGCCGATTTTGGTACTTTATCGCGTAAATATCTTTCAATCCGTACGGCTTTTTGGATGCTTTGTCGACTGGTACTGAAATTAATTATTCAGACAATTTTTTCCGACTCCGCGATTGAAAGTAATAAAAAAGCCTCGAGGTGCGATCTCTTTTGTTCGAAGTAATGAAGTAACAACAGCAGTAGCAGCAGCGATGAAAACGGAGAAGCAGAGCACAGTGGCTGCCCCAGGACCGGTGACCATCAGTTTCGCGCAGATAGAGACGGAAAGCAGAGAAAACAATAACACCGCGCGAGAGCTAAAAGAGACGGCAGGTGAAAAAAAAAAAGTGCGGCTGATGAGAGAGGGAGAAAAAGAGGAGACTGGAAATCGAGCTCGACCCCTTTGGCTTTTTTTTCGCGAGGCGAGACATTCCACTGCTGCACCGAGAGAGAAGCTAAAGGAAGTATACATGTATACATGGCGCAGAGAGAGGGAGCTCGCTCGTGTTTAGGTATACGCGCGCACACACCCCAACTCATACATTTACACACGTATACAGAATGAAAATAAAGTATAAGATGAAAGAAAAGAGAGAAAAGAACGTTCGAGTGATCCCGACTCTCCAAGTGTAAAGTGATCCCCGAGCATCATCCTGTGCCGAGTGAGAGCGAATGAAAAAATAAAAGAGCGAGTGCAAGGAACAAAAAAAAAGGTGCGAATGAAATTTTTTACGCGGACGTGTACGTAGGGGTGTTGAGAAGAAAAAAATAAAATAAAATAAAGGAAATAGGCTGAAACAGAGATAGAGTCTATTGTTCATTTGGGAGTGTTTTTTCGTGCGCAAATCGTGTGCTGCCTGAACATATGTTGTTTTGTATACTCCGTACGTTTGCTTTGAGGATTTTCTCCTCCGGAATAACTACTGCATTTTTCGTCATTCCTTCAGTCTTTTTTGTTACTTTTCGTACTTAAAGGTCATCGTCGTTTTTTGTTTTTTTTTAATAATAAATTTTTCACAATCCATCCAGTGGATAGTGGACGGAGAAATTTTTAACCATACCTGGTGACAGCGTCTTGCGTGTCGTGTTTTTGATACGAATTTTTTATTGATCGATTGGTTAGTTGGTTGATTGATTGATTGAGAATCGATGATGTTTTTACAATTAAAAAAAAATCTTTTCTCATCTGACCATGAATTAAAAAATTTATAACAATAAATATGTATGTACACCCGTTGAATGTTTTTCTTCTCGAAGCTACGTTTTATCATTGCGCTTCTCTGAAGATGTGTTCTTGACCTTTGATCATATTAATCATATGTGAAAATCTATTTAACAAAAAATGTAAAATTTAATTATAACAAAATTGGGATTGAGCAATAGCAAGTTTATATGAAGGTGAAAGAAATCCGAAAATAATTGAATAAATTTTACGTCACTCTCGTTGCAAGCATTATTAATCTAAAATTATGCGTTTTTATTACCACATTATATTGTATGTTGTTAAAGTTTGACGAAGGTTAANTATTATTATCATCATTATCATTATCGTCATTATAAACTTCATTACCATCATCATCATTACTATTATCATCATCAATATCATCAACGTCGTTGTCATCGTTGTCTTTATTGTTATTGTCGTCTTCGTCGTAGTCGTTGTTATTGTTGTCACCATTACGTCATCGTTAATATTATCATTATTATTAAATCGTGCATCTCTGGCACATTTTGTTATAAAAAAAAAAAAAATGTTTACTCATTCAACCCTCCCGATCCCTCATTCGACGCAATAAATACTATTTCATAGGACACAAGGTAAAGGATCAAAGGTAATGTTGAAACAAAGACATACATGATTCAAGGCATATAATTTCAGTTCTTTATTGTATATCGATCACGTTCACTTAATGCTGCACAGCGTGTTGTTTTTATTATTACTATAATAATCGACTTAAACATTACGTACGAATTTTACTTCTATGCTTTCGTTTCTTCACAGCAGCTGACTCTCAACTAAAGCAGTGCGCGCGCGATTTTCCCTAGCTCAACGTATTCGTCTCACGTAACTTATCTCCTTTTTTTTTTTTTTTTTTTTTTTCAAGATTAAAATCGATCGACGTCACATATACGCGTACGGATGTACATGCACGATAATCGTCGCTTCGCTACGAGACGAGCCATCGTCGATCAACGCCACAACATATACAGCTAACGTGCGTCTCGTTGTTCCTTTTTTTCATGCCTTCGCGATACATCGAAGATTTACAAATATACATGTACAAATTCTACACGATTACGATGAAGATCGAGTCGCTTTGCTGAATTATCGCAAGAGGCACGCTTGTTCCTGCCAGTCTATTATCACGTCAAAGTGTACGCGTTACTTCTGGAAATATTTTTAAGAGAGGAGGCACACAACGTCACTGGTTATATAAATTTCCTTTGTATACTTAAACGATCTTTTTTTCTTCGATCTCATTAAACAATTTTGATAAAATATTTGATTTTGGTACACAATATAATTTCATCGCGTCTTAGTAAAAATATTTTGGTAGAAAAAATTTGTCCGACAGTTTAATTTTCAACATTTGTCGAAAGAGTGTAGTTTCTACTATACGATGTACGATAAAGTTTTAAAAATCGTTTGTAAGATTTTTGCGTCAAAAAACATGCATAAAAATTTATAATTTTGTTTTTCGAAAGGCCCAAAATTTTTTTAAAGCCCATCATTCGAATCATGAATATTTATTATACGACTCGCGTACAATACAACTATACATTAATGCACGTATCCAGTGATTATTAAAAATTGCCAAAAGATTCAAGCTTTCGATTATCCTTAAAAGTTCGCTGTTCCGACTCATACAGTAAATAACCGTTTGAGAATTACATTCGTTAGGCTAACGTAAGACTAGGCATTACAATAATTTATACACTTACACCAACACGTCGCGATTGCTCGAAATTCATAAAGCATCGGTTATTTTCAAGAATTTTTTTTTTGTTTTTAAACAACGAATTGTCAAATTCGTAAAAAGACACGCATGTACGCGGGGCGTAAGTGTAATCGTTGTCACGACGATAGGCGATGTGATAATGTTATTCTGGAGAAATCGTGCAACACTATTTGGTTTTCGTAATAGTAACTATACATATATTATCGAGATTTACGTCGATAAACGTTGTCATTACTCTCTGCTTTTTTTTGTTCAATTAACTCCCGGTATTTCTTATTTTTTTTGTTTTTTTCTTGTTTTTTTTTTTTTTGTTTTTTTTTTTCAATTTACAATTTTTCACTAGTGACTATTATTATCGCAACACAGTTTGCCTCTGTATGTATGTGGTATGACGTGTAAGCCCATACGTTGTTTTCTATTGTACATTTTTACGTGTTCTACACCGTAGCTTAAACACTAAATTATACGCATCGAGCGTCGCGTACTTCAAAGATCATAAGGTTATATTAGATGTATGTACGTACTATCCTTTCAACAACGTGTCAGCTTGTGGCTGCGATGCACAAAGTAAAATTGGTTGAATAGTGACTATTGGCTGTCGAATATTTTATTTCTGCTCACTAGTGATTGGAAAAAAAACAAAAACAAGAGTCACCGAGTCCACACCTTACCTCTTATACTTTTTTTTTCTTCTTTTTTTTTTTTTTGTTTTTTTCTTTATATTCAACTCGGCAATCAATTGGAAAAAGTTCAAAGTGAAACAAATCGAAAGAGAGCAGTGAATAAATAAAATTGAAGGCCGTCGGAGAAAAAAACGTAATAGACGGTAACATGCATCAATAGCGAGAAATGAGAGAAATAAACAACAATAACAAAAAGAAAAATATGTACGTGTAGAGCGATTCGATTACAGTAGTCGCAATCAAAGAAATAGAGGACTAATGAGGGAAGGAGAAAACGCTCGAGCCTCCTAACGCGCGGGGCAGTAGTTGTCCTCCTCGTGACTTGCTTTTGGTATACCCAACGCGTCGATCGCATCCAAGGACGACGTCTCTGCTCCTCTGGCATCCGGCGAAGAAGAGGAAAAAGAAGAGGGAACCCACTCGGCAAGGGCGATTTTAGTCTTCGACCGACAGCTTCGTTCGTTCGTGTTTCTTTGTTTTATTATTATTNGCGCCCGAAAAAGATGATAATGGTTTAAGCGGCACGTATATACGTGTACCTAATAACGGTGCGTGAGTTTTCTCTCAAAACAGAGGAACAATGGCTTTGTCGCTTTGGCTCAGCTTGGGTGTAGAGCTTTTGTGATCTTTGTGTGCGAACGAGTATTTTTTTTTTTTTTTTTTTTTTTTTTTTTTTTTTTTTTTTTTATTTTTTTTTTTTTTTTTTTTTTATCACAGTCAGTAGCCCTTGATGTAGGCAGCGATGTGTTTCTTCTCCTCTTCCGAGAGTCCGTTCTTCAGTGTTCTACGCACTGCAACACGCAAGCAGATGAAAAAAAAAAAAAAAAAAAACATTTTATTGGAACCTTTTGCTTCTCCAGCGCTTTTGACTCGCCAACGAGGGGATGATCATGACTCTTTTCCCTCGTCGGACAGTCGTCTAAGCTACGTTTCATGCACAATGTTTAATATCTATATAATCATGCAAGTACAAAAATTATTAAGAAAATCATGCTTTTGTCAAATCTGGCATTCAAATGATCTATCACATCAAAAGTTGTATGGGTATATTATTCACATTTCAGCCAACACTAACTCAAACTCATGAGTAAAGATTAGTACAGAGTGAGCGCAAGATTTTCATTGGAAAAAAAAATCCATACAACCCCGCCACGCTTTGTTGAGATCCAAATAATAACAGTCAAAGACGCTTCTCTCGGCCCCAGAGATCGAAATCCATTTTTCGAGCTGGAAGAGCCCGCAGTTTCAGCGGCAGCCCTCTCACCCGTGCTTACGCATAAAAGATACCCGTATCGTAAAGAGCCGGTGGTGCACTTTTACGTATACTCCCCTGGCAGTGCTCGTCTCCTTCCATTAAGGTCCAAATGTCTAACTCGGAAGTATTCAACTCCCCCCTCGAGGTGCTGCGACACTTTCGCGCGGGATTTAGCGCCGCTAGAGAATTTTGTGCGGTTGACATTAATTTTTTTTGAACGAGCGTTTTTGCATCGACTCCTTGCGGCTCGTATAAAAATTTTTTGCTCATTCGTAACAGTTTTCTAATTGTCCCGAATTCACACACGGAGGAACACTTTTTCGCGTGTCTGACCAAAACGCGATATTTACTACTGGCTCGCTTCACAGCTATACACTACTGAGCCAAATAATTATTTTTTTTTTTTTTCTGGCAGTATTGGGCAGCAGGACGATGGAATGACATTGAAATACACTAGCGAGTAGAGACGTTTGATTACCCAAAGAGAAAATAATCAGAGTAAGCAGGGAAACGCGCGACCGAAAGTACCGAGTTTCAAATTGAGATTCAAGTCCCGCGAGCGCGTCGAGTTATTAAGCGTCATAATTAGCCCGTGGCTGTTGCAGCCAATGGGGACAGTAATAATAATGATAATAACGATAATCTGCAAAGTAGCGATCGAGTGGATTTATTCCCGCAATTACTGGGCCACGGGCACACCCCTCGAGTGCGATTCCGGGGAATTTAGCCGTATTATTTTTCATCACTCTCAATCCTGCGTTTCATTAGGCCGTTCAAGATGTACCACAATATACGACTTTGGATAACCAGAAGTGCTCGAATTTCGGGATAATGAACCGCCCACTCGTTTAAAACTTTAAACTCGCATCTCCACGGGGTTGACCATTTGTCGTTTCGAGCTCACCGCGAATAATCCATCGAAGGCTTTGGCATCAATTCGATAAAAAAAAAAAAAATCGGTCATTTGGCATTAGGAATCACTACCAGTTTGGTTAATAATTCACTGTCCATCAAGTGACTCCCCCCAACCCTTTACGAGTACACTACATTACAAAATGACGAATCACTCTAGCCACTACAACTCACGCGGGTTTCGATTATTTCGCGATGGTATGCGTATATGCTCCCGGCTGATTAATGTCGATTGTGCGGATCGGCAGAGGCGTATATCTACGGCCTCGACGACGATGGACCTCTTGTACAATGGGGGGGTTGTAAATTTACCATGCATTGCGTTGATGTTCTTCACTGGTCTACCGCGCGGGGCTTATGGTTTGCCGGGGTTTCTGATACATTGGATACCAAGATAATTGATCAATTTTCGTTCTTCGAATCGCATGCTTGGGATGTCGCGATTAGAATTGTGAGCTATGGCCAAGGCGTAAAAGACGTGTAAAATGACGGTGGGAGGAAAACTTTTCGTTCGAAACAAAAAATAACAGGGGACGATATCGAGGCCAACACACTTGGAGCGAGAGAGAGAGAGAGAGGGGGGGTGTTAGTTTCGTGCTGTTAGTTCATGCTGCAGGAACGCAGGATAGCGAGAAAAGGGAGCTAAACAGCAGTAATGGTAGGAACACAAGGGCACAGGTGGTAGCAGCAATAACAGCTATAGATATGATCAGCAGCAACAGCAAGCCTTTCTAGTTTTTGTTCGAGCGAACCTTAAATCAGCAGGTCAGAGGCAGGTGGTAGGCTCCCTCTCTCAAGGTCGATAGCCATCCGGTGTCGTGTTGTTCTCCCGTGTGCGCGAGCGCTTTTCTTTCTTTTCTTCTATACAGCAGCCTCGCGCTCACTTGTATGCTACACAACACTGGCTTTTTGAAGAAATCTGCACGATTTCAGTCCGCGATTGCGTGAGTTTTATGGCGCGCACGCTTGTTTTAACTCTGGTTTTTTTTTTTTTTTTTTTTTTTTTTTTTTTTTTTTTTTTTTTTTTTTT